>BPLQ01011502.1:0-119289 GCA_021605075.1 Caerostris darwini
TTATGTATATAAATATAATTTCGATTTAGTTAAAGAGTGGTGATTAGAAGGAATTTTTATATAATTTTTTTAAAAAATTACTTTTGGATTATTAGTATATATTTTGTCTTCTTTCGTATTGTAATACTTTCATAATGTCTTTTTGTGAGAAATATGAAGCCGTGAACCACTGATTTATTGCACAGGGAAACAAATGATATTCTAATGAAGTAAAAAGATGTTTCGGGGTAGGGAACAAGGTAGGGTTTTTCTGTAAAATATCTATTTACAGTTTGCAGATTATAAGCGCGATTTCTTTATCGAGGGCGCTACGATCGTTTTAATGAACGGGATAATGAATATTCTGTTACAATATTTGAAAACTATAATATGAATTATATTGTTATAATGGTTACTTCTAACTGTATTAAAACTTATTGGGAAATATACGCAATAAAACTAAAAAATTAACGACACATCAAAGAAAACTTTATTTTAACATATTTCCTGTATTTCACGGCATTTCCTATATTTCACATTTTTACTTTGATAGATATTTTGATGAAAAATTATTTAATCGTGTTTTGTTTGATAGCTTTAGCAAATTTCTTATCAAATAAACATTTACTTAACGGAACTTGTTTTAAAATTCTAACTTTGTATAAACCATTTTTATGAATATTCAAACTCTTTGATTATACAATATATATATCATATTAAAATTCCATTAGAATATATTGTTAGATAAAAAGATCTATTTAAAAAAATGATTATTAAAAATTCACTGCTTTCAGCCGTGAATATAGATTGAACACTTTTTTATATTATTTTAATAATGTAACTATATATACCTTACTGTATACACGCAACTTAAAAATGCTAATAGTCCCATTGAAAAATTACAACTTCTTTTTAAATGCCTCAATTAATTCGCTTGTTGCTTTCCATTTAATTATTTTATAATTGCGCCATCCTTTTTAATTACTCCTTCTTGTTTTATTTTTGTCTTACTAACATGGACATAAATACGCTCACTGCCTTTTGTTACCAATGTTTTTTCTTATTGCAATGAACCCTAGCATACCGGATTAGGAGTGAATAAGGCCATAACCGGCCAATGTACTCCGTGAAAGTTGAATGATGATTTCTGTGTGGCGCTGAGAATCTCTGGGGGCTGTGTGTCGTCCGCTTATAGCGGCAATGTTAACGTGTCCGTTCGTGTATTCGAATGGCTATAAAAAAAGTAATGCTACTCCTGTGCGTGCTCCCTTTGGTGATTGAAAAAAAAAAAAAACATATAAAAAATTAAATACCGTGTACGTGTAACATTCAGCACAGAGGTATTAGGCCTCCGCTTTGAAATTCATTTTGTTTAGCTTTAAGTAAATTTTAAGTTTTATTACGCGAGATAGCGTGTTAGAGAACGCGAATTAGTAATTGGTAGCTTTTTTACTATTAATGACAATAATTAAATAGAATATTTTATAATCTTATTTAATTATTATAAATTATTCTATTTATTTATTGTTAATTAAGAGAATAGAATTAGAATTAGTTAGAATTTTAAGTCAATGAGATTTTTTTTGTCCGACTTGTAGCTGAGATTGGAATTCTCTGGTGACATCGTTGTAGCTACTGCTTTCAGAAATGAGGAGACATGTACAACAACATCTGCAAAATATCTCACATCAATAATAAATACTTTATGTATCATACTGATTTTTTCGTTTTCAACAATGTTTAGTAATTAAGTATTTTTCATCTCCTGAAGAATTTAGAAAAAAAAAAAAAAAAAAAAAAAAAAAAACTTTGAACGAGTCGAAAATCTGAGTTAATTAAAAAACCAAAAATACTTCGTTTAAATTCGTTTCTCATGAAAAAGATAATATGTCATTGATATATTTAACATAAAAAGAAATTGAATTAATAAATTTTGTAAATTTATTTGATTTACAAACGTGTACTATAAAGCATTTATTAAACAATTAAACATGAATTAGATTATTCTATTAAATTAAAAGAAAACATAAATTTATAGGATTAGTTAGGATCGGAAATTAAGTTTTAAGGGTAGTTTTTAAATGAACATTTTCCGGTTTACAGATTTATCTTGTAAAAATATGAATTGTTAAAAGAAAAAAAATAAATAAATAATATGAATACAGAACTCAAAATGACGAATAATTGAGTGAAAGAATTTTAAAAAAATAATAAAAAATGGAGAAAATTGAGTAATTTTGTAAAAGAAATAGCTTAATTGTGGTGATCGAATTATATATATGTATATATATATATTTTATAATTGTTTTGATTTTGAGTAATTTTGATTTAAAATTACCTCTCATTTTTTAATATATTCATATTTATTCCTTGCGTAATTTTCTTTTTTTTCTGGGATTTTAGAATAAAATACGTAATTATATAAGGTTACAATTAGAGCTCATTATTAACCTTACAGTCATCGGTATTATTTTTTTATTTATTTATAAATCTTCTACTTTAAATTTATACTTGGAATAACAGAAGACAGCTCTATTTCAACGGACTAGCATAGAGATTTCGATAAAATAATTATTAATGCAATTTGATTCATGATTCTTTTCTTGCAGTTATATAATGTATAATATAATGTATTTATATCATTTCTAATTATTTTTAAGTTTCTTATTTGAATTATTCTTTTCTCCCTAATTATTTTAAATATTAAAATAATTATGAATAAATATATTATTTATTCTTTTAAGAATATGAATAAATGTTAAAAGAAATAATGTATAATATACAATTTTAGAAAAAAAAATAACAAGAAAAATATAACACTAATAATAGAAATGCTTTTTTTAATTATTATTTTCTGTAGCCTTCAGTTTGTTACGTCTAATATTAATGTTGCGTTTCCAATTGCTTTCTACTGTATTTAGAACTTCATTTCCACTGCAGATAGTGTGGAACTAAAAACATCTATTAAAGTTATTCCTAAAAGATGTACGGCTTTAACTCCAGACGTATATAATGTATTTTTAGAATTGTGTTATGCATTTATTTTAATTATTTAATTTCTAATAAATACTTATTTTTAATTAAAAAAAAAAAAAAAAAACCTCTACTACTTTTATGCAGAGGAAAAATACTATACAATTTTTTTCAATTTATTGATCTATTTTATTAAACTGAAATTATTATTATTTTTTATTTCTATTTTACAATTCAAAAAACTATTTAAAATTAAAAACTATCTGTATTTCATGGCGCCCTCTATTGTTACCAGGAAAAACTATGGAATAGTTTTTAAAGATTTAAAAATAATAATAAAAGAAATTGTATGTATGCATATATTATAATTAATTATATGAATTTTAGGAAAATTTCTCTTTGAAAATGTACACTTTTTATAAAATGATCCAAATACGATTTCTATTAACGAGGGCGCTACGATCGTTGTACGAAGTATAACGAGTTCTCTGTTTTTTTTGTTTTTTTTTACAGTATTTGAAAACTATAAAATGACTTAAATGTTGTTAATGAATTCAATAATAAATGTTTTTATTGAGTGTCTTCTTTAAATATAATGGTATTTAAAGTTAATAGAAACAATGTGCAATAAAACTAAAAAGAAATTAATGACTTGTGAGAGTGAAACTTAAACTTAGCGTGCTTAAATAATTAAGACTTTTTTTTTACGTTTGTAGATATTTTGAAAAAACTTCATTTAATCATGTTTTGTTTCACAGATTTATGATTTCATATCACATAAACCGTTATTTAATAGAATCTGCTTTAAATTTCAATTTTAACTTTCTATAATATCATTTTACTAAAATCTTAGGACTCCTTGATTTTACAATAATACGTATTGTATCTAAATTCCATTTAAAAAATTGCTTTAATTGATAAAAAAGCACATTGATGAAAATGGTTACTGAAATATTCGTAATTGTTATGTTCACTGATTTACCACTTTTTTAGATTTCAATAATAAAAGTAGGTATATATACCTTACAAGATGGTGGTCGTGCAGCGTGGTGCCGAGAATCTCTGGTGACTGTGTGTTGTCCGCTTAAAAGCGGCAATGTAAATATGTCCGTTCGTGTAATTCGAATGGCAATGAAAAATTTGGGAATTCGGATGGACGTTGCAATCGCAAAAAAAAAAAAAAAAAAAAAACGCAAGTTAATTGTACGTGTAAAAGACAGCGAAGAGATACTTGGACTACGCTTTTGTTATCAGTTTTTGATCTAAGATTTTTTTCTTAATTTTTCATTTTAATTAAATTAATCTTATTTTTTTTGTTAACAATATTTCGCAAGTCAACCATCGATTTAATCTACAGGGAAGTAAAGGATAATCTAATAAAATAAGAGAAATGTTTTTTGGTAGGTGTCAAATTGTCCTCTACTATAAAATATTATCCTAGATATAGGAAACGTTTAGTCATCGTATTTACTAATTCAAAATATGATATTTCTTGAATGTGATTTTTTTTATAGATGTTTTATTTTGAAATATATTAAATGAATATTTAACACATAAATTTATGCAAAGTTTTCAAAATATTATTATCTTAAAATATATATATATATATATATTAATAAGGAGATATATTGTTTTTCACATACTTTATTCATTTGACTGAAATAAAATAAGCATATTATCTGATTATTTGCAACATTTGCACCATACCAATTAGGTGTGTTAGAAAATAGGTTGTGTGTATTTGAGAAAATAAAAACAAATGTAACAAACGAGTCGGAGGAAAAAAAGAAATTACATCGAATTATTAAAGTGGAGAGTAAAGAATTCCTAACAAATTTTCTTTATTTTCTGAAATTAATAAAACTAGATATTTTTATATATGACATTGCGATATGTACTCGTCATTGCCTGTTTTCATATTAATCAATGTCAAATGTTTAGTATTAGATGTATGGATTAAAGTTTTTAATTTTATAAAAATTTATGTAAATGAATATTCAAAAGTTAAAAGAAAATATAAGTGTTCATAAATGGATAATTCATAAATATTTTTTAAATAAATTATGTGCTTTTAGAGCATTAATTTAAAATTTGATGTTGAATATACTAAAAAGCGTCTTCTTCCTTTAACTAATATAAAATTTTGCTTTAAGTCTTAAAGAGTTTTGAAATTGCAATTTTATATAGCCGCATTTTGTTAGTATAAGTACAGAAAAAGATGATGATATATTTAAGTTGGACATTCATGACAAGTCATTGCTCATCATTGGTTTAGAATAAAATATTAATCTAACATTTTGAAATGTAGTCATAAAGACGAAATATTAGAATGCGAATATGTAAGCTGATAAAGGTTTGATGATATTTTAATTAATTTTTTTCCAGTACGCTCTCATAGTCTTATAATCAGTTTCTTATCTAACTGTATGTAATATTTCATAAAAGAGATAACCTGGTTTTAAATGAGATTAATTTTGAGTATCGCAAATCATATGAGAAAATGAAAGTTAACTGAAAAATACTGTCATTAACTGTTTAAAATTGGACTAATGGGCAGAAAGTAGCTTCTTACATGAACTGTAAATGGCCAATTTTTACTGGTAACCAGAGGTGAAACATTTGGTTTGTCGCTCTACTGTCATTTTGCGCATACTTCAGGGTAATTAGACCGGGACCTACACTTTAACGTGTATTCCGAACTTCTACCAAACATCCATGCCATCATTAGGATACGAACCTGAAGCCTGTGATACAAAAGGCCGGAGCGCTAGCCAGTCGGTCCTCATGTCGATCACAGGTGAATAGCAAAGAGTCGGGAGACAAGTATCTTTGAAGGACCCAGAATCAGGAGTTGGTTTAAAAATCCGAATCCCGATATTTTAAAAAAATTATTTAAATTTTTTTTCAAAATCCTAGGAATTAATATTTAAATTACATGTTAATGAGCAAATTCAATTGTATTTTTCATACTATAACCAGTAGCAGAGACAGTTACATCTTTAGCAGCATACCAAGCAAGTGTTGAAATAATTTTCTCATTACTGAGGTTGTCAAAAGCTATCCTTGTTCATTAACGGAAAAAATAATTTAAACTATTCTATTATTAAGAAAACAAAATTTAAATTACATATTAATGAGCAAAATAACATTGTATTGAAAATATAACACTTTTGTCATTAAATTGTACAAGTTTCTTTTGGTTATCTTAAGCTATTCTGCAAATATTTGGTGCCATGTTTATTGGGTACTATAATTTTTTATGTAACATGCTGTTTTTTATGAACAAATTTAGATTACAAAGAAATATTTTAAGTGAGTACAAATACTATACTCTTAGAGTTGTAAAAAATAATTTTTTTATGCAAAAACTGCCTTTGTATGTAATAAAAAACATTGAATTTATTGTGAATTATCTTCCAAAACCATTAGTAAAGACTACAATGCATACAATTTCATAAAAGATACCGGAGTCAGTATAAAATATCTGATTCTGGTGTCAGAATTTTTTTTCTCACACATTTCATTTTTCTTCCCTTGCTCGCAACCCTATAAATGCAAACTGAACGCAATGATGCATTCTGCATGGAATTGTGACGCTGGTTTTTCTTTATCAGCAAGAGGCATGAAGTTCTAGCCGAACAGGCGGACATAGGTAATGACGTCACGATGCAACTGTTACTGCTGACTCGCCACACTGAGGATCAAAGATTAAACAACCTTCATAATAAAGCTGAGTTCAGATTTAGACATGCCCAGAAAAAAAAAAAAGATTTGCCGAGCTTATAAGAATTAAAGAGATACCGTGTGATACGCACCAACTTTTCATGTACATTTATATATATATTTTTCAATTAAAGTAAAAGGGGTGATAAGAATGAATTTGTATATATATATATATATATAATTTTTTGCCATGTGTGAACATGATGCTGTCCTGGTTAGGGGTCGGTGACGTTATCCGAAACTGAGGGCCAAGCAAATAAAACTCCATTGCAAAGATTGCGGAAAACGGCAATTTGGGAGCCTTAACTTTTGAAATGCTTCATGAATGACGTTAATCTTCTGAAGAATGTGCCTTTTGCTTGACGTGTTTTGTAGTATGGTTTTGAAGCACATCTCATGAATCGGCTTGGGATTTTAAACATTTGTATATCCAATGGCTATAAGTACTCGTAGTTCGTTGATCAATTCCTTTTTGAAGTTTTATATTTATCATTTTTGGCATTTTCTGGTGCCTATTGAGCTGTATAGTGCTTCTTATTGTATTTGGAATACTTCATTCTTCATTTATTACAAGAATTTCCAAACTTTGATATATCCTTGCAAGTGTGTCCTTAGCATTGATAGCCATAAAAAGCAACTTAAAGAAGTTTTGGTGAAATTAGATGTACAAAATTTAAATACCGTAAAGTTATTTTATTACGAAATTTTGTATCTATATAATTTTTTTTTTGAACGTTTCGACCAGTAGGCATTTATTTCCAGTATAATGACACAGTTAAATATACTTTCCTTGCTGCACTGGAAATACGAGCTGGAATTGTGTTGATGGTTTTATATTTAAATTATTCTTTTCCGTTTCAGTGGCGACCTATTAATTTAAAGCGGTTATAATATTGATTGTTTTGTTCTGAATTTCAATATTTCTCAACTCTTTTTTCTCGAATATAAAATGAAGTGTCCTCCTAAAATTCTGACAAATAACTATAAAAAAAGTGCAATTACCACAGTAACTATAAATTTACTTCTAATACATTTTTAGTACTTTTTATTTTAATAGATATTGCTACTCTTCGAAATCGGTCCTTAGTTAACATGCATGTAAATATATTTTTTTACACATGTGCAGATATGATTAATTTTACTTTGTAAGTAATTCGAGTTTTTATTTTTCCGTATCGATATTTTTTTTTCAAATACTGTTCTATTAATTAATTTCGTTTTTATATATCGGTTGTTTTACTTTAGGGTAAAAAAAAAACTTATTAATTGATATTTTACGGTCTTTAATAATATTGTGAAGGATGTCACGTGGAAAATGTGTGAACCACATTAAAATATTTTACTTTCTTAAATATCTGTTTACTGTTTACAAGTGCTATTTCTATTATCGGGGGCGTTGTGATCGTTTTAAGGAGCACGGTAATGAGTATTCTTTTACAATATTTGAAAACCATAATATGAATTATATTGCTTTAAGAGTTTCTTCTAGTCCTATTAAAACTTATTAGAAATTATATGAATAAAACTTAAAAATTAGCTACATATGGCAGTACATCTTTATGAAAACATATTTCCAACATTTACCAGCTTTTTTTTTACATTTTGATGCTAAATCATTTAATCGTGTTTTGTTTTAAAGCTTTAGCAAACTTCTTATCAATCAAGTAAACATTTACTTAATAGAACTTGTTTGAAAATTTTAACTTTATATTATCTCTTTTTACGAATATTCAAAATCCTCGATTGGACAGGAATACATATATTAAAATTCCATTAAAATATATTATTAGATAAAATGATCTATTAAAAATATTGATTGAAGAGCCACTATTATAAGCAATTTATTTAGATTTACCACTTTATTAGATTATTTTAATAATGTCACTGTATATACTTTACTGTATGCTGTCCTTGATTATACTGGAATATATATCAACTATAATATGAATTGAAAAAAAATGTTGGTAAATGAGTTACATCTAACCGTATTGAAAGATATTAGAAATTATGTACAAAAAAAATTGTTTTTGGGATAGATATTTTGATCAAAATCATTTAATCATGTTTTGTTTTATAGATTTAGAAAATTTTATATCAATTAAACATTTAATAAATGAAACTTGTTTTAAAATGTTAACTTTGTATAGCACCATTTTACAAATATTCAAAACTCTGATTTTACAGGAATGTGCATCCTATTGAAAATGTATTAAAAGGTCCATTTAAGAAAAAGTTCATTGAGGAATCAATGCTTTACTTCATATATTTGGACTTACCACTTTATTATGTTATTTCGTTAATGTCACTATATATACCTTACTGCATGTTGGCGCTGAGAATCTCTGGTGGCTGTGTGTTGTCCGAGTGAAACGGCAATATGTTGACGTGTCCGTTCGTGTACTTCGAATGGCAATAAAAAAAATTTACTTAATAGCAGAGAATTGTAAATTTCTTCACTGAAGAGAAATAAAAAAATAAAAATAAAAATTAAGTACATGCGTAAGCGTAAAATACAGCACAGAGGTATTCGGCCTACGCTTTTAAATTCGTTTTGTTTAATATTAATTAAATTTTCAGTTTTATGAAACTTACATTTTTTATGTGGAATATGATGCCTGTGAACCCCCGTTTTATTGCACAGGGAAACAAATGATTTTCTAATAAAGTGAAGTGTTTTATGGTAAGGGATAAGTTGTTAAAAATAGTGTCTTAGGAATAGCAAACTGTTAATAGTTGTAATACATTTATTTACAATATATTCTTTTTTGAACGTGCTATTTTTTCATATGTGTTTTATATTGCAATACATAAAATGAACATTTTATACATCCATTTATATTTTAAGTTATCAAGCATTGTTTTTTATATTTAAGTGTATGTATTATTGGGAAATATTAGTATTTACTAGTCACTGTATTCATCAGGCTAAAATAAACTAAACAAATTTTCAACAATATCTACACAAAATCAATTACATTTGATACCAGATAGTGTGTATATCTGTACAAATAAAAACAAATGCAGCTAATGAAAAGTAAGAAAACTCCCTCAACACCTACTTGGTGTGCTGCTATGGATATCACTACTTCTGCTACTGGTCGTCTTTTTGAAATATACACTTGAATTGGTTTCTTAACATTTCATTTCCACATTAATTCCTAGAATTTTTGTAAAAATATAAAAATAATAAATAATAAAATTTTATAAAAGTGTCGAGAAACGATTTTTTATACGAATTCATGACTCCGACTTCTTCAATAATGCCCGACTTACCATCTCTGGGAAAGTCACGAACTGTCTGTCATCGATTTGATGTAAATTTAGGCTATATGTATATGCTTGAAAGGCCATATTGTCAATAATACTCAAAAAACTTAACTTCACGACCCTCAAAGAAAGAATTTTGGATCAGTTCCCTTCGAATTTTTTTAACAATAAATTTCATAGTTTTATGCAGTTTCTTTTGAATAAGTACATGAATTGTAAAATTTATATTAAATTATTATAATTAACGCATTTTTAGTTGTAAATAGTGAATTGCATAGATATACGGGGGCAATTAACAACCTATGTATATTTATTACATAGTACATACACATCTTTTCAGTCCGAATAACTGAAAATAAGTAAAATGAATCATTAACATATATTATTCCTACTTTACTTTCGACATCGAGAATTTAAAAGGGATTTTCTCTGTAATTTGGGAGCGATTGGACCATTTCTCTACAATCTGTACGTTAATGATATTCCGCAAATTTATAATGTGAAAATCAGTCTTTTTGCAGATGATACAGCACTCCTCACTCAAGGTCGTAAGCATTTTATCATTAGTAAAAACCTTCAGAATTATATTAATCATCTTGAACAATGGCTTATAAAATGGAAAATTCAATTAAACGTTGAGAAAACCGAAGCAGTACTATTCACGCTTAAAAGGGTTCTTAATACTCCTTCTATCAAAATTTATAATACTCCTATTAATTGGGCTCGGCAAACTAAATATTTGGGTGTAATCTTAGATCGTAAATTAAATTATGCTCTTCACATTAACTAACTTAGGGATAAATTTAATAGATGCATTCGTATACTGTATCCACTCATTTGTAGGAACTCTACTATGTCATTGGAAAATAAAAAACTCATTTATCTTGCTCACTTGCGTCCAGTATTTGCATGTGCGAGTCCTATTTGGGGATCTACTGCTCCGTCGAATTTCGAGATCATACAAAGACTTGAAAATAAAATCCTACGTATGATTACAAATTCGCCCTGGTTTTTCCGAAATGAGGATATCAGACATGCTCTTTCCCTCCCAAGTTTTAAACAATTTGTGTATAAAATTGCAAAACAATTTTATAACTCCATTCAAAATATTAATAATTCCGTTTTGAATAATCTAAGCAACTATGTTTACGACATTTCTGATTTCAAAAATCGCAAAAGACCGCGCGCTGTTCTGTATTATTCATTAACGTTCTGATATCCTCCTTTCCGAATTACCATGCAGTTTCTCCGCTGAGTCACAATTTTCCCTCCAATCGGTTTTTTTAATATTATTTTTACCTTCTTGAAATTATAATATAAAAAAGGAATTATATATGCATATATTTTTTATTTTTATTTTTCTATCTAATCAATGGCTTAAAGCTTAAGAAACTTACCTCACTCACAAAGCAGGAGATAGAGGTTGCTAAGCAACCAAGGGTCTCCGTCTATCTGGCAAATCGTCGTCGTTTGGGACGATAGTTTTGATTGTTTGGAGTCAAATTGATGTAGTGGGAAAAAAAGCAAATTATAATTAATAAAATTGTTTATTTACGTTGATGTTGGTTTTTATATATTTTTTTTATGTTTTAATTTATTTCATATTTTTTGCTGTGATATAAAGTTTTTCTTTCAAGAAACGCAATACAATGGAACGAAGCTTTTAAGTAAATCTTAATTCGTTGTGAATACTTAATTTTTTCTGTAAAATATCTATTCACAGTTTTCCCGTTATAAGTGCTATTTCTATTATCGAGGGCGCTGCGATCGTTTTAAGGAGCGTGAGAAGGAGTATTCTTTAACAATATTTGAAAACTATAATGTGAATTATATTGTTAAATGAATTTATTCTAACCGTTTTAAAACTTATTAGAAATTATGTTTAATAAAACTAAAAAATTAGCAACTTATGATAGAAAAACTTTATTGTAACATATTTCTAATATTTAACGATTTCGTTTCCATATTCACTTTAATACATATTTTGATGTAAAATCGTTTAATTGTGTTTTGTTCCACAGCTTTAGTAAATTTCTTATCAAACTTTAACTGAAATGAAACTTGTTTTAAAATTTTAAGTTTGTATCGCACCATTTTTGAAATATTCAAAACTCCTTGATTTTACAGGAGCATATGTCATATTGAAATTTCAGTAAAAAGTATAATAATGGTTTAAACGATGCATTTAAAAAACGTTCATTGAATATTCATTGCTTTAAGTGGTGTATATGAATTTACCACTTTAATAGATTATTTTGTTAATCTCACTACATATATCTTACTGTACTCTAGATGGCGCTGCGAATCTCTGGTAGCTGAGTGTCGTCTGATACGGCAATGTTTAAAGTATTTGTTCGTGTTCTCGAA
The DNA here is from genome assembly GCA_021605075.1 of Caerostris darwini. Classification (NCBI taxonomy): domain Eukaryota; kingdom Metazoa; phylum Arthropoda; class Arachnida; order Araneae; family Araneidae; genus Caerostris; species Caerostris darwini. The sequence continues at coordinate 12,310 of BPLQ01011502.1, forward strand.
TGGCAATAAAAATTTACTTTATCATAGTCAAATATATCTTCTCCATTAAAAAGAAATAAAAAAAACAATATAACAAAAATAAATACACGTGTACGTGTAATACACAGCACAGAGGTATTCGGCCTACGCTTTTAGTTTCATTTTGTTTGATATTAATTAAATTTTTATAAATTTTTCAGTGTAATTAAATTGTCATTTTTTTTCTGAGAAATATGACGCTCGTGAACCACTGATTTACTGCACAGGGAAACAAGTAATATTCTACTGCAGTGAATAGATGTTTCTTGGTAGTTAACAAGGTAGGGGTTTTCTATAAAATATCTATTTATAGTTTACACATTATAGTATCGAGGGCGCTACGATCGCTTTAAGGAACAGGAAAATGAGTATTCTTTTACAATATTCAATATTTTGTAATATGAATTATGGTCTTAAATGTGTTACATCTAACCATATTAAGAGATATTAGAAATCATGTACAATAAAAATTGATGCAAAAATTATTTTGATGCAAAATCCTTTAATCATGTCTTGTATTATATATTATATATATAAATATGTATATATATATATATATATATATATATATTATAAATCAATATATATAATATAATATTTTGTTTTATATATTAAAAGATCCATTTAAGAAAATATTTATTGAAGATTCACCACTTTAAGTAATGTATTTGGATTTACCACTTTATTAGATTGTTTAGATAATGTCACTATATATACCTTACTGTATACTGGATTTCGTAGCGTGGTGCTGAGAATCTCTGTGGCTGTGTGTTGTCCGTCTCAAACGGCAATGTTTAACGTGTCCGTTCGTGTTTTCGAATGGCAATAAAAAGTGTACTTTATTACAGTCTGATCTACGATTCTACATTGAAGAAAAATAAATAAAAAAAACAATATAAAAAAATAAATACACGTGTACGTGTAAAATACAGCACAGAGGTATTCGGCCTACGTTTTTAGTTTCGTTTTGTTTGATATTAATCAAATTCTTTTAAATTTTTCAGTGTAATTAAATTGTCATTGTGTGTGTGTGAGGAATTTGACGCTCGTGAACCACTGATTTATTGCACAGGAAAACAAATGATATTCTAATGAAGTAAAACGATGTTTCGCGGTAGGGAACAAGGTAAGGTTTTTCTATAAAATATCTATTAACAATTTACACATTATAAATGCGATTTCTTTAACGAGGGTGCTATAGTCTTTTTAAGGAATATGAAAACGAACATTCTTGTACAATATTTGAAAACTGTAATATGAATTATATTGTTAAATGAGTTTCTTCTAACCGTATTAAAACTTTTTGGAAAAAATGTGCAATAAATGTTAAAAATTAGCAACACATAATAGTAAAACTTTATTTTAACATATTTTCAATATTTCCCGGCTTTTTTTCACATTTTTATTTTGATATTTTGATGTAAAATTATTTAATCGTGTTTTGTTTGATAGCTTTAGCAAATTTATTATCAAATAATCATTTACTTAACGGAACTTCTTTACTAACTTTGTTTAAACCCTTTTTACGAATATTCAAACTCTTTGATTATACAGCAATATATATCATATTAAAATTCCATTAGAATATATTGTTAGATAAAAAGATCTATTTAAAAAAATGATTATTGAAAATTCACTGCTTTCAGCCGTGAATATAGATTTACCACTTTTTTATATTATTTTAATAATGTAACTATATATACCTTACTGTATTCTAGTATTTCAGCGTGGTACTGAGAATCTCTGGGGGCTGTGTGTCGTCCGCTTATAGCGGCAATGTTAACGTGTCCATTCGTGTTCTCGAATGGCAATGAAAAAAAGTAATGCTACTCCTGTGCGTGCTCTCTTCGGTGATTTAAAAAAAAAAACAATATAAAAAATAAATACGCGTGTACGTTTAAAATACAGCACTGAGGTATTCGGCTTACGCTTTTAGATTCATTTTGTTAACTTTTAATTAAATTTTAAATTTTATTACGCGAGAGAAAGTGTTAGAGAATAGGGTTAATATTGTTAGGAAGGATAATATGATCTTTATTTCTTACATTTTTGACGATTTCCCAAAGCGAGTTATCTTGACTAGAAACAGTGGTCAGAAAATTTTTCCGGTTGGCATTTTTTCTCGTTTTTATTTCTTGCTGAAGAGAGATGTTGTAGTTGATGTAATTTTGTTTATCCAAAGAATGCCTAGTTGTTTGCCAAATTTTCCTTAAGTGGTTTCTAATTATAATTTTATTACGAAGAAGGGAAGAAAGATGAGTATTGGAGATTTTGTGGATGATATTCTTGCAAGAGGCATCATAACAGGCGGATATAAGTTGAGTCAGGTGCTGATTACTATTTTCTGTGCTTTGAGAGGTAGTCAGGTTGTCTGGGGTAGAGGTTGCTGTTCTGAGAAGGTAGTTAAATTATTCCAGTTTGGGATGTGATGATTAAGAATGTTACTGCTTTTATGAGTGTAGTCAATATTAAAAAGAACTGGGTTATGATCAGAAGTTTATGGTAGGAATCGAATAAGCGAGGCAATGATGGGAGAACATTATAAGCATTACTACATCAATCATGGTGGGTGTAGGAGCAGCAGCCAGCTGAAGATGGTGTGTTAAGTAAAGTTTTATAATTGAATGCCGAAGGGATTACTCTGGAACAATTCCAACTCCTGTGATGGCTATCCAGGTCTCTGTCAATAAAGTAAGAAGGATAATAGTTAATAATTTAAGATTAATGGGTAGATTTAGAAGATCCTTTAAAGTGTGCTTGTTAGGGATAGTAGAAATTTTCTTTTGATGGGGAATGCAAGTAGAGAAAATAGCAATAGTGTTAGACTGGTGAGGTTGAATGATCGTAGCCCAAATAGTAATAAGTTGAGGAGTAGAGATATGATGGTGAGGGATATATTTTTAATGAAAATTCCTGTACCGCCAGGGTACAAATAGGTTAGGAGAGTCAGAGGTTGATCTAATGTGAGTTTCGAGAATTAGAATCATATCTGGACGGTGTTGATCTATAAATGCCTGATGATCAGCAATTTTGTTCAACATGCCATTTACATTCAAAGTTCTTAAATTGAGGAGAAATAATTAGTACTCAGAAATATTGTATTCAGATTGCAAGCCTCAAGTAGTGTAATAGGTAGTGCGTCGGTGTGGAACATATATGTTACGTTTCGTTTCACGTTTCACCAATTACCTTACGTTCACCGAACTTTACGTTTCATCAATTCCTTTATCAATCATCAGCTGGAACCACGATTACTTCAATTAATTCTGTCGAGTCTAATTTTACAAACATTGGTAATAACGCTTACCCGAGATGCGCTCTTTATTTTCAATGTATCATTTTAATTTTTTATCATATATTCGAGAAAAAAAAACACCCTCACGATCTTTCTATCCCCAGTGGACTCTAAAATACAACTGGCTATAATTTCTGCAAAAATCACTTCTGATTACAGGAGTGCTAAGCAGTTCCACTGCGTGTTCAGGCATACATTATTATACGATATTTTACACTCATCCATATTCTCTACTTTTATCTCGCTGTTCCACATTTGAATTCTTTCCTCCATCCGCAAAAAAATTATTGGTATAATTTAAATTGATATAATAGTTAGTAAATCTTTTTACCAACTGCAATGTAGAATTTCATTCATTGTTTTTTTTTTGTTTTTTTTTCCCTTTTTTCTATAATTTCTCTTTCACTCAATAGATGGGAACCACGATTAATTTACTGAATTTTTCCCTTCTAATCTTAAATTATTGATAATTGCACTACTTCAAGCATTTTCTGATGTACAGTATTCTATATAAAGCTGAAATATTTAATGTTTATACCTGCATTTTGTGCGAGATCATTCCTCAACTTTATGAATAGTTCTTATAGTCGCTATTGTTCTGCACTTCTTGATATGAACTTTATAATATACAGAACTTCTTGTTATGTTTATTTTATAAATTTAAGTTATTACGAATGATCCCTCATTTTATATTAAAATTAACTTAATTTATTCTATACTGATTTATGCGTATTTCTCATTTTTAACGTTCTGCTTAAAGGTTTTGTCCTACATGACACTCTGCCATTATTTCCGTCGTATTTCTTTTTCTCAATAACGTCGTACGATACCGGACGGTTTCTGGAAGGGGCTGCCGAAGTCACCTCCTGATATACAGGATCTAGTTCCTGAATTTAAAACACAAACTTCAACTACAATTCCAATACTTTCAATTTATATTGTTTTGCCCTCTTAATCTGCTCGAAACGGTGATGCAGCCAATTGGTTCAATTGGTTCCCTCTCTTTCATGTCCCAGATAGTGCTGCACACTTAATTAAGATATGATTTTAATTCATATCCAGAAAATGATTCCCGAGTTTTTAAAATTACGACATATACAATTCATTATTTTTTATATTATTGGAGTGCCTTGGTCGCGCAGCGATCACACCTCCACTTGGCAAATGATGAACAGTGACTGGTGGTCGAGCCCTTTGCCAATTGTAAGAAAAATTAAATAAATCAGAAAAGGAATAATAATTTCTAACATCAGAGAACAAAAACATTACAATTAAGACAGAAAGTCAAACTTACAAAAGAAGAGTAAAAATACAAAAAAAAAAAAAAAAAAAAAAAAATCATCCCATAAGCAAAAATATTTTTTAAAAAATTAAAGGAATAAGCACTGATGATAAATCCAATAACAAAATGCAATAAAAAGAAAAACATTAACGAGGCTACAGCGAAACCGAAATCGAAAAATCTCCAGAGAGGAGGAAATTATTTGTTAATGTTAAGAGTATAGTGAGGTCTTTTGCGATTTCTGGGTAGAGTGACGTCATAGTCGTATATTTTTAAATCATTTAGAACAGGGTTAGTGGATCGGGAAACGGAGTCATAAAAGTTTTTTGCAAGTTTCTCGACGAATGCGCGGAAACTAGGAATATCAAGACAGTGCCGAATATCATTATTTCTGAAATACCAGGGTGCATCAGAGATCATACGAATAATTTTATTTTCGAATCTTTCGAGCACGAGAAAGTTGCTATTGGCTGTAGAACCCCAAACTGGACTCGCATATGCAATGACAGGTCTAAGATAAGAAAGGTAGATTAATTTTTTTAGTTCAATTGTTAGTGAGGAATTTCTACAAATTACGGGGGAGAGTTTTCTTAATTGATTATTGAATTTAGTGCGTAGATAATTAATATGCGATTTATATGTTAGTTTGCTGTCAAGTATTACGCCAAGGTATTTAGTTCCTTTGGCCCAGGAAATATTAGCATTATAAATAGTTATGTTAGGGGGAATTAGTTTATTTTTCCTGGTGAATAGCACTGCTTCAGTTTTCGCGACATTAAGTTTTATTTTCCAGTTAATGAGCCAATTTTAAAGCGTGTTTATGTAGTTTTGTAAGTTTTTCCTGATTATGCTTATGTTTCGCCCCTGTGTGATAATAGCAGCATCGTCCGCGTAGAGTGTTAATTTAATTTTGTGATCTTGTGGGATGTCGTTGGTGTATATGTTAAACAAAAATGGTCCCAAGATCGAGCCCTGAGGAACACCGGCAAGGATATGATAGTTTTTAGAATCAGTGTTATCTACAGAAACAACAAAATTTCTGTTTATAAGATAATTGTGTATGGTACGGATTAAGTAGGTAGGATATTGATATTTTATCATTTTATATAATAAACCGTTGATCCAAACACGATCGAACGCCTTAGCGACATCCAGAAAAACCACTGCAGTGTCGAGTTTCCATGAAAACCCTTCTGAAACATTTTCTGTGATATTATAAAGTTGATGCGTAGTTGACAAGTTTTTGGTAAACTCGAATTGCTGCGAAATTAAAATGTTAAGTTTATCATATTCTTCATTTAGGATGTTAACAATTACGCGTTCAATTACTTTACTTAGGCAGGAGAGTAGAAATATGGGTCTGTAGCTGTTAGGAGAGGTTGGGTCATTGCCGAATATCGAGGTTTACAATTCATTATTTTTTATTATATTTTCGTGTATAAATATATTTTTCATTTTGTTTAAAAGTGGTAATAAAAAGTAATTGGCATATATCATTTTTTTTCAAATTACTTTTGCATTAATATATATTACGATTGTAATATTATGCAGAATGAAAATTAATTCTTGGTTTCCTGGATATGAACTCTTCAATTACTCAATAAATATGGCCAAAACTATCTTGAATTATTATTCTTAATTTTAAACTCATTTCAAAACATCAAAAACATATTCATTTCATAGAACGTATATTTAAGTAGAAAATAATAAGTGCGTTTATTTCTATTATTTCTATAAGTGCGTTTTCCCAGATTGCAAGTGAGTAGGGCAGAAGACATTCCGTCGCTATGGAAACCGCTGGGTCAGAAGATCGAATCCCATCCGTTTCCACCCCCCCTCCTTACGTTTTACTAATTACATTTTTACTCAACAGCTGGCGCTACTCATTTGACATGGTGCAAAGAACCTGGCTGATCGAGGAACCGCCAACTTCTATCTTGTGTAAGTAGAAAGATTACGAATAACTGCTTTGAAAGAAAAAAAGGTAAAGTCTAATAGGAAGCTTGCCCAATTGGACAAAAATTTATGGTGCAACAACAATTTAAGATTAAATGAAAGCAAAAAAGAAGAAAAATATACAGTTTAAATAATATATATATATAATCTTAATGGAATTTACCGGTTCTATGTGCAATATTTTCCATGTGTAGCCCTTTCTTTTATACAAAATATTCATCCATTGTATGAAGTTCTCTTCCTTGGATGTTGGCAACAGCTGGTCTCTTCAAAGGAACTAAGGTCAAATGTCACCAGCATACACAACAAACTCAGGTACGTCACAAGTCACGTGGAGTGATGTCTGGGGGATAATGTGGCCATTTCGTCGGATACCATTGTCTGTTAACTTTCTCATTGATATAATACGGCCGTAAAACCTTCTGCACGGAAGGAAGAAAATTCGGTCGTTCTCCATAGTGCATAAAAATTGTCGTGTTCTGACGCTGTCGTTAATGCATTTAATTAATGACAAAGTTTCCAGCTGCCAAGTAATCAGTAGAAAATCTGAAAAATCTACTTACATTGTGTCAACGTCAAAGTGCGTATTTGACAGTACCGGCTTTTTATGCCTAAACATCATCTCCCCATGTCTTCCACAGTTTGTATATGAAATTAGGTTTCATGCTGTTCATTAGTTTTAGCTGTAGAGGCCACCAAACAGGGAAAGTTATTTTATGGCCACGCTGTATTTGCACCCCAACAGAATAATATATTAGGTTATTTATTATTTACTTTGACGTAAAAACTAAGTGTTGCATAAAGCTCTTCATTTTGCCACGGTGCTCTGTGAAAGATGCTACTGAAAAAAAAGGTCATTTTTGAAGAAATAAACTGTAGTTGCACCAATGTTGTTTTTATCTCTTAAAAAGAGTTAAGTCTCTAACTATAATAGCTGTTATCATAAAAAATAATAATTATAGAACTTTTTGTTCTTTGAAAATGCCTATTTCTTGATGAATTGTGTGATTGAGGGCGCTGTGATCGTTTTACGAACTTTTCCAATGAGTTCTCAGATTTTTTACAATATTTGAAAATTATAAAATGAATTAAGTGTTGTTCATGAGTTTAACAACAATTGTTTTTTTATTGAGTTTCTTCTAACCGTTTTTAAAGTATTTACAAATAAAGTGAAATAAAACTGAAAATTTAGTGATTTAGGACAATGAAATTTGAATTTAACTTGTTTCCAATGCATGAAGTGTTTTTTCCTTTTATAACCAGTTTAAATAATATATTTTTCATTATTTTTATTTCTATTTTACAATTCAAGGGGCTTGAATGGACAAGTGGCTAGCGCTCTGGCACCACAGGTTTCGGGTTGGAATCCCGCCGGTGCCATGGATGTTTGTAGTGGTTCGGAATCCACTTTAAACCGTAAGTTTTCGGAAGAAGAAAAATAATAATAACAATGAAAATATAACAATAATAATAGAAATGTTTTTTATAATTATTATTATCTGCAGCGTTTGGTTTGTTACGTCTAATAATAATATTGATTTTCCAATTGCTTTCTACTGTATGTAGAACATCATTTCCATGATAGTTAATGTGGAACTAAAAGCTCTATTGTTATTCCTAAAAAATGTACGGCTTTAACTCTAGACTTACATAATGTATTTTTAGAATTGCGTTATATATTTGTTTTAATTATTAAATTTCTAATAAATATTTATTTTTAATTTAAAAAAAAAACTCTGCTACTTTTATGTTGAGGAAAAATGCTATACAAATTTTTACAATTTATTATTCTATTTTAATAAAATGAAATTCTTTAAATTTTTTTTCTATTTTACAATTCAAGAAACTATTTAAAATTAAAAATAATCTGTATTTTAATTTGTACCTGTTAAGATGATGCATAATTTCTGCTTCAATTGTATAAAATATATTTTCAGTAATGTCATATATTTTAATTATTAAAATTTTATTAATTAACTATTTTTAATTTTGATAAATTCCCTTCTACTTTTATGCTGATGATAATTACTGTTAAAATTTTGTCCATTTATTTAAATGATTTTGTTGATAATCTAATTCTTTTTTAATCCGATTTTGTGATTCAGAAAATTATTAAAATAACCCGTAAATTGTATTACTAATTATATGAAAATAAACATATTTAATAACGAAATATTTTGCAGTCAAAATATGCGAAATATTTTATTACAAGCGAAACTCTAGTCTCACCGAATGGGAGAATCGTTGTCTAGTCAACGAACGGCAAATTTAGATCTGTGCCTTCTCTGGGAAAGCACTTTATTTGACGAGATATCTCAAGATGAAAGACAGGTAAAAGCTTATTTTTTAAATTTATATATATTTCTTAATTAGTATAAAAGTGGTGACAACAGTGAATTTATGTATACATATATATATTTCAATGAGTTTAAAAGTGGTGATAAGAACGAATTTGTATGTACGTATATACACTACTGGCCATTAAAATTACTACACCGAGAAGGCGACAAGCTACAGACATGAAAGTTAAGCTACAAGAAGAAGGTGCTGTGATATGCAAATGATTAGCTTTTCAGCGCATTCAGACAAAGTAGTATGTCATTGTAGTATACATGGTAGGTGTATACTGGTAGGTGTCGCCGAGAGCACCTGCAATGTGTTTAAATGAGGAAATTGTTCAACTGGTTTCTCATACACAAATTGCATTGTTGCGTGGTGAAAAGCTGTTGTTATGCCAACTGTAAGAAGCAGAAATTCGTACCAGCACGTTTCTGACTTTGATAAAGGTCGAATTGTAGCGGTTTGGCTGCGGCAACCCTTGACGCTGCGTTACAGACAGCAGCGTCTTCAATGGTGTGATCAACAATGAACCTGGATGCTCGATTTACGAGACGCCATTTTTTCAGATGAATCCAAGTTCTTTTTACAACATTGAGATGGTCTCATCCGTGTTTGGAAGCATCGTTGTGAACTAAAATCGGCAGCGTGCATTCGTCATCTTAATACTGGCCCATCACCTGACGTGATGGTGTGGGGTGTTATTGGATACACGTCTCGGTCACCTCTTGTTCGCATTGACGGCATTTTGAACAGTGCACGTTACATTTCTGGTGTGTTACGACCCGTGGCTCCACCCCTTATTCGACCCTCGCGAAACACTACGTTTCAGCAGGTTAATGCACGACACCATATTGCCGATATTGTACGGATCTTCCTTGATACCGAAAATGTTCGGCTGTTGTACTGGCCACCAGATCTTTCGCCAATAGAAAACGTCTGGTCCATGGTTGCCGAGCGACTGGTTCGTCACCATACGCCAGTCACTATGGTTGATGAGCTGTGGCATCGCGTTGAAATGGCATTTGCACCTGCACCTGTATGTGCCATCCAATGTTTGTTTGACTCAATGCCCAGGGGTTTAAGTACTGCTGTTTCTGCCAGAGGTAGTTGTTCTGGGTACTGACTTCTCAGGATTTATGCACCCAAATTTCTTTAAAATTTAAGCACTTGGTATTTCCAGTATAATATATTTGTCCGATAAATATAATTTCGTTATCTGCCTTTCTTCCTGGTGTAGCACTTTTAATGGCCAGTAGTGTGAATTTAACATTATTCCTATTCCTTATCATTATTCCTTATAACTATTTCGAAATTATTCTTGTAGTAGATTGTCTGGCATTGATATAGAATCTATACAATTTCTAGGATGTTACTCCTCCTGAAAACACGGCAAAAAAAAACAGAATTTTTATTTTATTCGATTATCGAATAATTAATTTATTTTTAAGTTGTTGATATAGTTAAGATTTTGTGGCAACCATTGTTTCAATTCACCCGGTATATTGTTACGTTTTACTTTTAAAAAGTTAAGTTCATCTTACATTTTTCAGCGGTTTTGTGCTGCTGTCTACGTTTTCTTCATTCATTTGATATAGCTATGCAAAGACAGCACTGAAGGACAGGTCAGTGGAAAGGGGTTCGTCATTATAAGCCTGTAACATGGTTGAAAGATCCTCTGAATGTTTTTGTTTTTTTAATGAACTGAAAAAATTCGATGTAAATGCACTGCTTAAATACAGCATGGAAAATGGATGGGCTTCTAATAAGTATGAATGTCCAATGCGTAATAGCAATAAATTTTGCATATTAGTGAAAACAATTTTTGTAATAACGATTAATTTCGAAGTTATAAAGATATATTATAGTGATTCAGCCAAATTAATTTCACATAATTTGGGTTAATTAAAAAAATCTTATATCATCATCATTCAACTTTCACGGAGTACATTGGCCGGTTATGGCCTTATTCACTAACCTAATAGCGACTTGACAATCAAAGGTGGCGTATTAGAGATTTTTGAACTTAAATTTTGGCGTAATGTCATTTTACGATGAAAACCAGCAACCATTTTGCTTGTTTATTTAGAGATTTCGCATCATGGCGATGTATTTGGCACAAGGGGTAGAGGATTCTATATTTTTAACTTTTATTTTCTCCATTTTTACAAAAAAAAAAAAAAAAAAAAAAAAAAAAAAAAAGTGCATAAATTTTCTGACGAAGCCTTCTATTTTTCTGAATCGATGAAAGTTTTTTGATTACTGAAAGTTGAATAGACAAATAATAGACAAAAATTCCTTATTTTAAAATTTACGTAGTAGTAATAGTATTTTTGTAGTCCACAGTAATACATTCTTCTCATTTGGTAGTTATATACGAATCCACGCTTTCACAGATGATGGCCAAATGTTTGTAAGATATTCGGGATAAATAAAATGCTAAATGTGCTATTCTCTGCGACCTACCTTACATCGTACATTAAATGCAGGCACTTGTAACAAAATCTAACCACCTTTAGCATGCAAAACTCGAAAATGACGAAGGGGAACTTATTCAGAAATAAAATGCTTAATTTTAATAATTAAAATTTTAGATTATGCCTATTATTAAACGAAAAACTACGTGGAAAATTCCTTTCTAACTAATATGCCTTTTTCTTTTAAAGAAGCTTTCTGTAGTGTATATCTGACTAGCATCCCTAACTAGAAATCGATACTTCCGTTTTTGCTGATAAACCGAATGCTTATGATTCCACGCTATCTGATAAAGACATGCGAAGGAATGGGTTAAAGATAATGCGTTAATAAAGATTGGTTCAGTTTAGATTGGTTAATAAAGACATGGGACAACAGAAACCCATTACCTTGAAATGTACAAATTTACCACAGAAAATATTTCTGATTAACTGCAAAAATAAATTTACATTTACAGAAATATTAAAAAGGCCATTTTTGTGTATTACTCTTACAACTTTGCGCAATTAAATATCTTAACTCTTGTTAATGAAAAAAAAAAAAAAATGCAAAGATAAAACAAAATTTCACGATTTTTTTAATATCTAAGCTAGTAACATTTAATTAGCTGAACAATGTATAGAAATAAATAGAATAAAGCTATTATATTTTTCTTTTGTTGTTGAAACGAACTGTTAATCTGGAAGGTCTTTACTTAACGGAGGTTGGAGTTTACCTACCTCCCCCTCAAATCTTGCCAGCTATCGTCATGGGGGGGGTCCTCACTTATCAATAGGGTAGACATTTTCTCAGCTCAGCTCAGTTCATTGTCTATCCTCAATCAAAATGTAACAACTCACGGTGTAGTCCATATTCCATCTGAAATTGTTTTGACCTGTGAAGGTCGCATAAACAATCGCTAATTTCATGAGTCTCATTATACGACACTGAATATCTGTTATCAGTTTTGTGTGATAGGTTGTTCTCATTAGTACAACACACTAATTGCATGTAATATAATTACCCGCAACACTGCTTGTCTGCTGTCAAATATAAATTCGGCTCTCCTGAGATGAAATGCCCAAACTCTTCCCGTGAGAAAAAATGCTTCAGCTGTCATCTGTTAAATTAATAATGTTATATAATGTTTTGTTCATTGAGGTGAGAATGCATTGTGGGAAAATACTTACCACGCTTTAAAGACAAATAGAGACATATTGAAAAAAAGTATCTATGCTAAATTATTTAGCTTTTAACTTCAAATATAAATATTTAGGCTTAAATTTTTATAATTAAATAATCTTTTAATTATCTATGTCTAGTCACAGAAGAGAAAAATTTTAAATGGAAGAAATTGTGGCAAAATTTTTGAAAAATATTTTTTTTCGACTTATGTAATTCAAATATATTATCAATTATTCTTCACAACTTTGTTATTAAATATGTATATTAATGAGAAATATTAGTACCCCTGAACACTTTATTCATAACTAAAATAAAATAAATACATTATCTGCAACATTTCAATTATCAATTAGGTGTCAACAAACGGGCAGGAGGAGATAAAGAAATTAGGTAAAATGTTTGGAGAATAAAGAATTCCTCAAATAAATTTCAAAATTTCTTTAATTAATATATATATATATTTCTATATACGGCAATCCTACTTTTACTCATCGTTTCCTCTTTACATATTAATCAATGTCAATTGTTTACTGTCAATTGCGTAAATCCTAGTTTTTAAATTTTTTATAAATGTATTTAAATGATATTAGAAGGATTAAAAAGTTGCTAATTGCTAGGAAAAAAATTATAAGGAGATCCCAAACGATATTAAAAGAAAAAAAAATTAAATAATTCGTTCCAACCTTTTAGATTGACTGAGGCAATAGAGAAGCGAATTTAAATTCATGGTGCGCTCTATCGTTACCAGGAGATACAATGAAAAAGTTTTTAAAAATTTAAAAATAATTATAACAAATATATTTATATGCGTATAATATAATTAATTATATGAATTTTAGGAAATATTCTCTTTGAAAGTGTAGACTTTAAACAGAATGACCAAAATACGATTTCTATGAACGAGGGCGCTACGATCGTTGTACGAAGTATAACGATCGTAGCGCCCATATCCGTTTTTTTTTAACAATATTTGAAAACTATAAAATTAATTAAATGTTGTTAATAAGTTTAATTGAGTTTCTTCTTTAAACATAGTTGCATTTAAAGTTAATAGAAACAATGTGCAATAAAACTAAAAAGAAATTAATCGCTTATGAGAGTGAAACTTAAATTTAGCATGATTAAACAATTAATGCCTTTTTTTTTTTACGTTTGTAGATATTTTGAAAATACTTTATTTAATCATGTTTTGTTTCATTGGTTTATAATTTCATATTAGTCATACCTTTATTTAATAGTCTGCTTTAAATTCTAACTTTCTATAATATCATTTTACGAAAATCTTAAGACACCTTGATTGTGCAATAATATATATTGTATCTAAATTCCCTTTAAAAAATTGTATTAATTGATAAAATCGATGGTTATTGAAATATTCACTGATTTACCACTTTGTTAAATTTTATAATAAATCTGACTATATATACCTTACAATATGTTAGTCGTCCAGCGTGGGAGGCGTGCCCCAGGGCTCCCTAATTGGTCCGTTTCTGTTTAATCTTTACATAAATGATATTCCTATTACTAACAACGTACACCTCAGTTTATATGCAGATGACACAGCAATCGCGGACATTCAGGATCTCACTATTAAATTAAATCAATATCTCAGCAACTTGAATCTCACTGGAAAATTAAAATAAATGTAGAAAAAACACAAGCTGTACTCTTCACGAGACGCAAAATTCCTCCGCCTAATGTTTCCCTTTTTAACCAACGAATTAATTGGACTGGCTGTGTGTTGGATTAACAATACCACATCAACGGAAAATAATTCTAATTAACCACATTAAACGAATACGTATGCTTTATCCATTAATAGAAAATCCCTTTTATCCTTGGTATTTACATGTACTATTTGCGTCCCATCATCACATATGGGTTCCGCTGCAAAATACCACATCAACTACATCAAAAGAATAGAAAATAAAATTTTAAGAATGATTACTGATTCTCCTTGGTATTTTAGGAATGATGCCTGTCTTCTCCCCTCTATTCAAAAATTCATGCTCAAGCTTGCAGAAAAATTCTATGCAAATCTTGAACACATCCCGAATGATGAAATCCGTAATCTTCCGAGATACGATTTCCATAAACGCCCAAGGGCTGTTCAATTCTAGCAACGAAAATCCCATCCTACTGTAGATTCCTTTTTTTTTAAATTTTGGATTCTTTAATTGTTCTGTTAATTTTATTAATTTTGTCTCCTTGTTATTAGCTATTTTATTAATTTTTTCTTTCGTGCATTCGAATGGCAATGATTAACAAACGGCAAAATATCTAACTTTGAAAAATATCTAACTTTGAGTATGCGATCACATACCTCATAAAATGGGGGAAAAAAAAAAAAAAAAAAAACGTAATGCGCGTCACGTACGCGTAAAAGACAGCAACGAGGTACTTGGAGTACGCTTTTGGTAACCATTTCCAATTTAAATTTTTCAATTTTATTAAATTAATCCTATTTTTTGTTAGCAATATGCCGCAAAGGAACCATCGATTTAATGTACAGGAAAACAAAGGATAATCTTATAAAAAAGGGGGATGTTGTTTGGTAAGGGACAAGTTGTCGTCTAATATAGAATATTGTCCTAGGTGTAGCAAACTTTTAGTTATTGTTATACACTTATTTAGAATATGAATTGTCTCGAATGTGATATTTTTTTGATATAATTTTTTCATTTGTGCAATATATAAAACGAATATTGAGTATCTACATTTATGCAAAAGTTTCAAGATATTATTTTTATTTTTTAAATATGCATGTATTAAGGAGATATATTGGTATTGACTGAAAGGCTAAAATATTATCAATCATTAGGCTATTATCTATCCTTAGGCTAAAATAAAATAAATAATCTGATTGTCTGCAACATTTGCACCAAACCAATTATGTCTGATGCAAAATAGGCTATGTATAGTTCAGCAAATAAAAATAAATGCAACAAACGTATAATAAGCGTAAACAAACGTATAATGTATAATAAACAATTTTCCAAAAAAAAAAAAAAATAATAACTATAAAAATATAACAATGAAAACAGAAATGTTTTTTGTTTATTATTATTTTCTGCAGCCTTTATTTTGTTAGGTCTAACATTAATGCTGCGTTTCCAATTGCTTTCTACTGTATTTAGAACATCATTCCCATGGCAGAACTCAAAGCTCTATTCAAGTTATTCCTAAAAGAGGTACGGCTTTAACTCTAGACGTACATAATATATTTTTAGATTTTTGTTATATATTTATTGCAATTATTAAATTTCTAATAAATACTTATTTTTAATTTTAAAAAAACCTCTACTACTTTTATGCTGAGGAAAAATACTACATAAATTTTTTCAACAGATTAATCTATTTTAATAAATTGAAATTATTCATTATTTTTATTTCTATTTTACAGTTCAAGAAACTATTTAAAATTTAAAATAATCTGTATTTTAATTTGTACTTGTTAAGATGATGCACATTTTCTGCTTCAACTGTATAAAATATATTTTTAGTAATATTATATATTTTAATTAGTAAAATTTTATTAATTAACTATTTTTAATTTTGATAAATTCTCTTCTACTTTTATGTTGATGAAAATTACTGTAAAAGTGTTTTCCATTTATTAACCTCATTTTGTTGATAATTTTATTCTTTTTTAATTCGATTTTGTAATTCAGAAAATTATTTAAAATAACCCGTAAATTGTACTACTTATTATGTGAAAATTAACATTTTTAATAATGAAATATTTTGTTACGAGCGAAACTCTAGTCTGACCGAATGGGAGGATCGTTGTCTAGTCAACAAACATCAACTTTATATCTGTGCCTTCTCTGGGAAAGCACTTTATTTTACGAGATATCACTAGATGAAAGATAGGCAGATTTTAATTAAAGATATTTAAATTCATATATATTTCTTAATTAGTATAAAAGTGTTGATAACAGTCAGTCAGTTTGTAATTTTCAGAATTCTTTAGATATACATTTGAGGTAGATTTAGTTATTTTTTTAAAGAGAAGTTGTAAATTATGGATCCTTGCTATCATTTCTTGCTTTGTTAAAGTATGTAAAACGAAAAATTTTAATAATAATTTAATATAAAAAATCGCTTTATTTAATTTGCTTGTCAGGTAATACAACAAACAGGTTCCTATTGACATGCTGTCTCTACATTAAATTTATATTTATTTCTCTCCTATATTTAATAAATTATAATAGTAATCGAATTAAGAAGTTTTGTAAGTTTTAAAAATATACTGAATTCATATATGGAAATTTTTTGAATGAATTAAAGCAAGTATTAAAAAACATTTAAATGCTAATAACAAATCAAAAATAGAATTAAGAACGATGACATCATTTCTTATTCGTAAGTATTGTGCACTTTACCACACCCGTCGGTACCACAGGTTTCGAGGTGAAGTGCCGGCGGTGCCGTGGATGTTTGTAGTGGTTCGGAATCCACTTTAAACTGTAGTCTAACATGACTCTAGAGCGTAAAGAGCTGACAACCTGTAAAAAAAGAAGACATCTCATGTTTTGAAATCTGGCAATAGGCAGACGGCCATGGGGCTGTTGCGCCAATGATGATGATGAATTATTGTGCAACTTAATTTTTAACTAAAAACAAAGTTATTTAAAGGATAAATTTTCTGTAAAAATTATGGATCTTATTTAATTAATGAAAGATTATTTCCTTTTCAACTATGCATCATATAAATAAATTTCTATTTGAAAAAACATATATATATTTCTAAGTATTAATCTCGTGAAATTATAAGAAATACACCCAAACAGGTACAGATATACATTCATGGGATTAGATATTATAGAAGACATGAAATAAACATCCAATAAACCAAAACAATCAACTAAATATTTTTTAATATTAAGCTTGATAAATTGATAAATTAAAATTAACGTTAAAGGAACTAATTATTAGTCAAATAGTTATCTATTTTATAACAGTTAATTACTAGATTCGAATAACCTTTTTTCCTTGTAATCATTTTCAATACTGGCTTGTTATCAATCGAAATTGCGCGAAAGAACCTGCGCAGAATCCCATTTTCCAGTTGAAAGTGTACTACGTGCCTCTGTTTCTTTCAGAGCATGGTCAGAAACAGAAGGGGAAAGTTGTGCTCCCGTTTTCGTTCGGGAAAATATCAGGAAAATTGACCACGTGGAACTCCAGTTTTTTGCCAACTTTTTTTTTTTTTTTTTTTTTTTGCATTATCGAATGATTTTTGAAAAATTGTGTTCTGTGACAGTGCTTCTTTAAGGTGTTGTGAGATACGATATTTTGAATAATCTTTTGTGATACTTTGAAAACAATCGCGTGAATTGAGATTCATTTGGCAGATTTTGTGAACAGTGTTTATTTCGTGATTGATTTGAAAGTAGAGGCTTTTGAAATCTTCACGCTCTCTCACTGGATAATGTATAACAAATTTTGAATCTATATTCGGCTATAAATTACCATTATATACGCAAGATCTGATATTTTATAGCATTGCAAATTAATTAATTTTAGATTTGACATGCTACATTTCATATAATTACTAATGGTAATTACAAATTAGTAATTTTATTGTTATTTGAACATTGCATTACCGTAGTTTAACTGGGCTATTTGATAAATAGCATTATAATGTTTCTGTTTTGAATGAATTAATAATAACATTAATTTTTTCTAATAAATAATGTGATAATTACAAAAACGATAAAAATTCTATTCATGAAAATAAATCTAAAAGACTTATCTGACACTTACTTAAAATTATTTCTTTTTTGTAACACCTTAACTTAAATCATAATTTTCGAAATGTATTATCAATTTGTTATTTACAAGAAATATTTCAAATTGATATTGATGCATAGATTCTACCATATATTAAAAATATCGAAACACAAATCATATTGAAAATCATAGACAACGATTTGATTATTTGTAAAAAATTAAAATGTAAAAACTTAAATGCTCCAAAAGGAACAAGAATAAGTTAAAATAAACCATCTATTTCATTGGATAATGATTTGATATGAAATAAAACTTTCACAGATCAACTAACTTTGTAGTGGACTGTATAACACCAAAGCACAATGGTCAAAACGAAGTTTATCATCAATTTTACTATGTTTAGTTATAATACGCTACTTATAAAGTCACGTGAATTATTTCGTCACTGCTGAAAATGCACAAATTAAACATTACAACGCAGAACTGTAGTGAACTAGCTGGATTACTTTTTACAGAGTTTTCGACTGAGTTCGCGCCATTATTTCACCAGTGACTGGATATATTGGACATTGACTGGTCATGTTTGGAACACTTTTGTTTATGACTGCTCTTTTCGCTTCTCAAGGTAAGTGATGCAACAGTTTTATTTAATTTTTTTTTTATCTTTTCTTTGCAGACATTAAAAAACTGTTCATGATATGATAGTTACATTACAGTTGCATAAGGTTTTGATAATTTTAGTACTCGTAGCAGTTATTTTGAGATGTAAATGTTCGTAAAGTATATTTTTGCAATTTATTGAAATTTAATATCGTTAAATAGGATTGTTATTTTTATTATTTGGAATTAAATTGCATATTACCAAAAACTATTGAATAATTAATTTGTTATTTTTACTGTATGTTGTTATGACACAAATGTATATTTAGATGCAAGTCATAAATATATAAGGGGGATTAGAGTATATAATGTTGTACTACATAGTACACCTAATTTTGTTTTTACACGATAGATACGTTCACGAAGATTATGTGTAAAAAAAATTATGGGATCTTTGTTCTAAATAGATTCTTGAAAAACCGTTTTCCAACAGGTATTGAAAGTGGATGATCGTAATTCAGTGCTAATTCAATTTGATTCATACAATCCAAAAGGGAAAATTTCTGCCACAGTTCAATGATTGTTTTATCATTCAATTTGAAAAAAATGGATTGAAATGTTACGCAGTATGTTTTAAATGTCGCAATTATACCTCGATCTAATAATTGTATCAATGTTGCAGTACTAGGCGGTAGAAACAAATTGCTCCTTTGGATGATCTAAGACAGGATGATCGGGTGCGTTGTTTATTATCAAAAGGACTTTAAATTCGAGACTTCGGACCAAAAGCTTTATAATCATCGTACCTTCTAGTTTGCAAAGGCGATATAAAATATAAATTTTAATATCCAAAGAGATCACTTTTGTTATAGGTGAATTATGTGACATTATGTATGGGCACAGGAAAAATATTTTAGTTATAGTTAATAAAACAAAAATATCTAAACATCAAAAAGGTACATTTCAATTTAGTACTTAATTTTTTTTAATATTTAACACATTTATTATATTAATAAAAGAACAAAGTTTAATAAATTAATAAGTTAAAGCAAATTTATTACATTAATAAATATTATTAAATTTATATCAATAAATTGTTCTGCATAATATTTAACTCCCTCAAATAATTAAAAATTAAAATATCATTTATATGAACGTTTTGTAATGCGTTATTGTAATTTATACAAAATGATCCGGGTTATAAGCAAAATAACATTTGTTGCATCTATTTATCATTACTTAGCACATAGTTTAGCACACATAGCACGATCATTTTAGGAAGTTTTCCAATGAGTTTCCAGACATTTTTGAAAATTTTTTAAATAAATCAAATGTTGTTCATGAGTTTGCTACTAATTGTTGTTTAATGAGCTTCTTCAAAATAGAATGCAATGTAACTAAAAAATTAGTGATTTACAATAGTGAAACGTAAATATAACTTGCACCTAATACATGAAGTGTTTTTTTACTTTTATAGTCAATTTAAAAAAATATATATTTAAAAGTGTTTCATTTCATAGCTTTAGCAAATTTTATGTCAGTTAAACATAATCTTAATAGAACATGCTATAAAATTTGTATAATATGATTAATTGTATAATATGATTTTACGAATATCTCAGAACTCCTCGATTATACAAGAATAGATACCGTATCTAAATTCTATTCAAAATAAATATTGAAATATATATAACATCATTGAAGAAAATGGATATTGATGTATTCACTGCATTAAATGGTGTAGACAGTCTTATACTTTATTTTTATACGCAAAAGTTTTACTATATATACCTTACGACATAAAGGTGAAACAGCGTGGTGCTGAGAATCTTTGGTGGCTGTGTGCTGTCCGGTTACAACGGCAATGTTGAAGTGTCCGTTCGTGTATTCGAATGGCAATGGGTAATCCATTTAATAAAGGATAACCAGTGTAACAGACTAATTAAAAATAAATAAACGAAAAAAAAAATGTCTCGTACATTTACTTACACGTGCTAAAAGACAGCACAGAGATGCTCGGTCTGCGCTTTTTTAAGATTGTTTTTTTAAATTTTAATATTAAATTTTAATTTTAATTTAGTTTTTCAATTTTATGAAATAGATGAGTATTTATTTTTATATCGCCCGCTCGTTTCATTGTGCCAAAGTGCTCTGTGAATGATGTTACTAGGAAGGTATTTTTGACGACATAAAATATAGGTGGGCTAGTGCAAGGATGGGCAAACTTTTTCGGTCGAGAGCAAAAAATCGAAAAAAAAAAAAAAAAAAAAGAAATTTAGCTGCCAAGATAATTTTTTCTAAAAATTTAAAAACAATATACAATTATTAAAATTTAAATATGTTAATGAGATGAATGAAATTGCGATTTCATTTTTAAAAGTTCCTTATATTGAGGTTCGAAATGAGATGTACTCATTCTAAGGAACGGGGCTAAATACTAATCTGTCAGTCTACTTCTGAAATAATTATTTGTAAGGTTCATAGATGAAAACACTTGTTCACATATATAAAATGAATCAAACATAGCAGTGATTTTCTGGGAGTAAGATATCATATTCTTACTTTCGATAATGTTTTGTAAAAAAATATTTAATCACAGGAGATGGATATATAATATATAAATTTATATTTCTTTTAATTTGCCTCGGACCGTCAAATTAAAATTCTATCCGCGGGCCTGATATAACCTTCCGGTGAACCAGAGTTGGCCCGCGGGCCGCAGTTTGCCCATCCCTGGGTTAGTGTAAGTTTCTCTTTTAAAATGCCTATTTCTTGAATCGTTTTATCCAATGAATTTCCTGACGTTTTACAATTTAAGAAATTATCAAATGAATTAAATCTTGCTTATGAGTTTAATAATAATTGTTGTTTATTGAGTTTCTAAACAATGAAATGATACCTAATAATAGGAAATGTTTTCCTTGAAAATACCTACTTTTTGTAAAATGACCAAAGTGGAATTTCTGTGAACGAGGGCGCTGCGATCGTTTTTCGAAATAATAGATTGAGTTTTCTGTTACATTTACAATATTTGAAATATACAAAATGAAATAAATGCTGTTAATGATAATAATAATTGTTAATCGAGTTTCTCCTAATCATATTTAAAGTGATTAGAAATAACGTGTAATAAAACTAAAAAAAATAGCTACTTACGACAGGGAAAATTAAATTTAACTTGCTTCCAATACATAATAATTTATATTTATAGATAATTTAAAGAAACTTTACTGAATGGTGTTTTGTTTCATAGATGTAGCACGTTTCATATCAGTTAAAATATTTATTTAATCGAAACTGCTTTAAATTTTAAATTTTTTAATACCATTTTGGGAATATCTAAGAAATATTCCATTAATCAAGAATAGATACTGATCTAATTTCCACTAAAAAAATATATTGATCGATTGAAACGTACGTTGAAAAAAAGGATATTGATGCATTCATTG
Organism: Caerostris darwini; assembly: GCA_021605075.1. Lineage (NCBI taxonomy): Eukaryota > Metazoa > Arthropoda > Arachnida > Araneae > Araneidae > Caerostris > Caerostris darwini. The sequence continues at coordinate 34,622 of BPLQ01011502.1, forward strand.
CTTTAATCGATATACACAAAATTACCACTTTTTAAAAATTAATAGCGAAATGGTACTATATATACCTTACGCTATCCAATGTTAACAGCGTGGTGCTGAGGACATCTGGTGGCTGTGTGTTGTCCGGTTCAAATCGGCAATTTTAAATGTGTCCGTTCGGATATTCGAATGGCAATGAATAATTATCCATGTGAACGGTGAATTGTCTGACTTCAAAAATTAAAAAAAAAAAAAAAAAAAAAAAAGGATTCGTACACTTGTACGTGTAAAAGACAGCACAGAGATACTCGGTCTACGCTTTTTTTAGACTGATTTTTTAAAACTTTGTGAACTATTTTTAATTTTAATTTCAATTTAATTTTTCAATTATATATATATTCAATCCATATTTAAAACTTTGATAAATAAAGTCCAATCAAACTAAACAATTTAATGACTTATGGTGAAACTTAAATTTAGCGTACTTACAATAATTAAAGTTTTTTTTTTACGTTTGTAGACATTTCGAAAAAGAGTTATTCAATAGTGTTTTGTATCATATGTTTAGCAAATTTCTTATAGCAAATTTTTTTTTTCAAATTCCTTATAAATATGGAAAAAAATTAAATTTGCTTTATATTTTAGTTTTCTGTAATACCATTTTACGTAAATCTTACGATATCTTGATTATGCTTTAATATGTATTGCATGTAAATTCCATTTAAAAAATTGCATTAATTGATAAAAATGATCGTTGATGAAAATTGTTATTGAAATATTCGCTCTTTTATGTTATGTACACTGATTTACCACTTTGTAAGAATTTATAATATATCTGACTATATATACCTTACGATATGGTAGTACTGCAGCGTGGTTCGAGAATCTCTGGTGGCTGTGTTTGTCCGATTAAAAACGGCAATGTTCAAATGTCCGTTCGGGTAACTCAAATGGCAATGAAAAATCTATATGTTTGGGTGTATGGTTTCATAAAAGTAAAAAAAAAAAAAATTAAAAAAAAGTCGCGTACGTCTGTATGTGTAAAAGACAGCAAAGAGGGGTACTTGGCCTACGCTTTTGGTAAACTTTATAAATAACATATTTTTGTTAACCTTTCAATTTTATTAAATTAATCCTATTTTTTTGTTAGCAATATGTCGCAAGGGAACCATCGATTTAATCTACAGGGAAAAAAAGGACAATCTAATAAATTAAGAAGGATGTTGTTTGGTAGGCGAAAAGTTGTCATCTACTATAAAATATTGTCTTAGGTATAACTTTTAGTTATTGTAATGCACTTATTTAGAATATGATTTTTCTTGAATGTGATATATTTATATTTTATTTTGAAATGTATAAAACGAATATTGAATTCGTACATTCATGCAAAGATTTCAAGATATTATTACTGTTTTTTAATATATATATATATATATATTGGTATTGACTGAAATATTTATTCTATAGACAAAAGTAAAATAAACAAATTATCCGTAACATTTGCACCGTACGAGTTATTTATTTCCCTATGCCGATACTCGCTGTTTGGGAATAATTTCAGCATCTCTCCTGCTAACTTTACGTCAACCGTACTCTCGAAAGTTTCATCATTTTTTTTTTAGCATATCTTGCTTTAGATTTGATAATGATCGATGGTCGTTTTCGTACTACAATTACGGATTCGTCATGATTAATCACTTCGTCTGTGCTACGAGAATTAAATTTGTTGCTGGTTTGAATTTCAGTCTGGTTATTTACTTTACCTAAAGTGAAGTTAGGCTTAGCCGTTAATTCCTTATTGGGAGTTTAGAACTCCTCGGACACATTGCGCTTATCTTTGAGAGAAGAGATCTCACTTGCATTTCTTTTAACAATAGATTTAGAAGTAATCTTACTAGAGTTATGCAAAGTGCAAGAACCATATTTACTTTCCCATTCCCTCAGGTATTGTCGCTTACTCAGAAAGTTGATATTAATTTGAAGATAATCCTATGGCATGTCTGAGTTCTTAGTTGAGGCCAGGATGTCATCGAGAATTTTCAGCGTGGTCACTAGCTGTCTGCACATTCCCTCAGGATTAACTGCGGGTGAGGCGTCCGCGTTTGGAGGGGAGGGTACTTCCTGGTCGATCTCAAAAGGTCCATTCCCCTCAGATGAAACTTCCATCTCATTCATTATTCGATAAAAAAAATCAGTCAAACTCATTCTCTGGAAAAATCGTATGGAATGAGCATCACACCAAATACAAGTAATGCTTTATTGGAATTAACTTTCGGCCGTCTATCGCTATCATTGATCTTCAATAAATAAAATCGCTGGGAATCTGTGATCAAATAAATCACCCTCTCCACAATCTAAAGGAAATGAACTTAATCACCGTCCAATATCCGGACGGTGATCTTAACTCTTACAATAATCCGAATCTCCCATTTCTCCCGATATTCTTTATTTGTGTGTTCAAATAGATTTTTCATTTAATTTAAAAGTGGTGAAAAAAAAGGATTGACATATATATATATTTTTTTTCAAATTACTTTTGCATTAGTATATATTACGATTTCTTTTGTAATTTCGTGTAGAAATGAAAACTATTTCTTGATTTCCTGAATTTGAACTCTTCAATTAGTTCAAAAAAAAAGACCAAAACTATCTTGAATTATTAATCTTAATTTTTAACGATTCCTTTTAATTCACATTCATTTCTTACTATCTTCTATTCAAATATACGTTTTTAAGTGCATTTTTTTGCAAGCGAGTAGTGCGATTGATGGTCCTTCGGTATGGAAACCGCTGTTTCAGAACATCGAATCGTATCCGTATTTTCCCCTCACCTTACGTTTTACTAATTCCATTTCTACTCACCAGCTGGCGCTACTGATTTGGCATAGTGCCAAGAAACTTGGCTGCTGAAGCAACCCCCAACTTCTATCTTGTGTAAGTGGAAAGAATGCGAATAGATGCTTTGAAAGAAAAGATAGGTAAAGGCGAATAGGAAGCTTGCCCAACTGGACAAACATTTATGATGCAACAATAATTTAAGATAAAATGAAAGCAAAAAAGGTGACAAAGATAAAGTTTAAATTTATATATATATATATATCTTATGGAATATACCGGGACAACGTGCAATATGTTCCATGTGCTGACCTTTCTTTTATACAAAATATTCATCCATTGTATGAAGTTCTCTATCTTGGATGTTGGCAAAAGCTGGTCTTAATCTTCTATTTCAAGGAACTAAGGTCAAATGTCACCAGCACGCACAACAAATTAAGGTAGGCCCAAAGCCACAAGTCACGTGGAGTGATGTGTGGTGGATAATGTGGCCATTTCGTCGGATACCATTGTCTGTTAACTGTCTCATTGTCTTAATACAGCCGTGAAATGTTCTGTACGGCAGATAGAAAATTTGGTGATGCTCCATAGTGCATAAAAATTGTCGTGTTCGGACGCTGTCTTTACTGCATTTCTTTAGTGACAAAGTTTCCAGCATTTGCCCGTATTTCTCATCAGCAATGGTGCAGTCAATATGATCTAATGTAACGTAATCACTAGAAAATCTGAAAATTCTACCTATATTGTGTACCGTCAAAGGGCGTATTTGACCGTAGCGGCAAAGTACCGGCTTTTTTACTCCTAGACATCATCTTCCCATGTCTTCCACAGTCTGTATATGAAATTTGGTCTCATGATGTCCATTAGTTTCAGCTATAGATTCCACCAAACAGGGAAAGTTTTTTTGTGGCCATCCTGTATTTCTAACATAATATATTAGGTATTTTATTATTTGCTTTGACGTAGAAAATAAGTGTAGCATGAAGTTCTTCATTGTGCCACGGTTCTCTGTGAAATATGTTATTAGAAAAAAGTGATTTTTGAAGAAATAAACTGTAGTTGTGCCATGTTAACTCTCCATATATAACAACTGTTATCATGAAAAATAATAATTATTGGAAATTTTTTCTTTGAAGATGCCTATTTCTTGAAGAATTGTGCGATTGAGGGCGCTGCGATGTTTAACGAAGTTCTAAAATGAGTTCCCTGATTTTTTGTTAAGGAGTTTAATAATAATTGTTTAATGGCTGTCACTTTTGTCACTTTTAATACGGTTTCTTCTAACCATATTGAAAGTGGAAATAAAGTGTAATAAAACTTAAAAAATAGTGATTTGTGACAGTGAAATTTAAATTCAACTTGCTTCAAATACATGAAGTGTTTTTTTTTCCTTTTATAGTCAGTATAAAATTTTTTATTTAAACGTGTTTTATTTCTTTCTTTTTTTTTTTTTTTTTTTTTTTCTAATACTGCTGGCAAACACTTAGACACTTATCTTGGATGCCTTAAAGCAAGCGCTGCACAGACGTTACTCACTTTGCATTAATTAGGGGGCGCGTGTAACTTGAAGATAAGCCACGGACGCGGAGTAACAATGCCCCCCACAACGCTCTACGATCCTACTAGACCGGGACCTACGGTTTAAGGTGGATTCCGAAACACCACAAACATCCATGGCACCGCCGGCATTCGAACTCGAAACCTGGTGTACCGAGCGCCAGAACACTTGCTACTCAGCCATTCAGGCCCTTGTTTCATTTCTTAGCTTTAGTAAATTTTTATGTCAGTTAAACATTTTCTTAATAGAACATGCTATGTAATTTTGAACTTTGTATAATATGATTTTACGAATATCACAGAACTGCTCGATTGTACAAGAATAGATACCGTATCCATATTGCATTTAAAAATATATTAATTCATAAAAAACTGCGTTAAAAAAAGGGGATATTGATGCATTCACTGTTTTTTCATCAGATATAAAGACTTACCACTTTGTTGTGTTTATCTAGAAGTGTTACTGTATATATTTTATATTATTCGAGTTTAATGGCGTGGTGCTGAGAATCTCTGGTGGCTGTGTGCTGTCCGCTTAAAAACGGCAATATTGAAGTATCCGTTCGTGTATTCGAATGGCAATGACTGATCTATTTGATTATGATGTGGTTGTTCTATGAAAAATAAAATACTAAAAGAAAAAAATATATATTTTGCACACTTGCACGTGTAAACAACAGCACTGAGATGGTCGCTCTACGCTTTTAGTTTTTTTTTTTTTTTTATTACATTTGTTAGCTACTTTTGATTTTAATTCTTAATTAATTTTTCAATTTTATAATTTTTTGTAGGACTATCTCGCTTCAAACCGCCGGTTTAATGAACATGGAAACAAATGATAACATAAATATAAAATAAGAGGAAGTAGGAAGTGGTTTAAAATTGGTAGGAACAGCCACTTTTATTCATGGTAGTGATTCATCTAGAATCTCATCGTTCTTTAACGTGATAATTTTTTTAAATGATTTATATTGAAATATTTAAAAGGAATATTGAATAGAGACATTTATATAAAGCAATCAAAGTATTGTTTTATTTTTTAATACATATATATTAGCATTAAATATTAATATTCACCGCACATTTTATACATTAGATTAAAATGTAATAAACAAATGAGCATCAGCATCTAGACCACACCAATTATGTGTGTTATCACTTAGAATATGTATCTGCGCAAATAAAAATAGATGCAACAAATGAGCATATTAAGTTAAATAAATCAAGTCAAATGGTTTGAGAATAAAGAATTCCTCAAACCAAATTTCTATACCAATTTTGTTTTGAAAAATAAAACTTAATTTTAGGAAATTTTCTATTCGAAAATCTACACCTTTGATAGAATACCCAAAGTAAGACATCTATGATCGAGGGCGCTACGATCGTTCTATGAATATAAAAATTAGGTCTCTGATTATTTTACATTATTTGAAACAATAAAATTAATTAAATGTTGTTATGTTAATAAATAAATGCTGTTTATTGAGTTTGTTCTTTAATTGCTGTCTTATTCAAAGTGATTAGAAATAACGTGCAATAAAACTGAAAAATTAATGGCGTATGAGTTTGAAACTTAAATTTAGCATACTTACAATAATTTTATAAGATTTTGTTTTTTATGTTTGTAGATATTTTGAAAAAACTTCGTTTAATCGTGTTTTGTATCATAGATTTATCAAATTACATATCAGTTAAATATTTATTTAATCGTGCCTTCTTTAAAATTTATATTTTTATTATACAAATTTACGATAATCTGAGGACACCTACATTGTACAAGAAAGTGTATTGTGTCTAAATTTAAATTAAAAATATATTAATCGATAAAACTTCCACTGATGTAAACGGATGTTGAAATATTCAGTGTTTGCTTGATGTTCGCTGATTTACCACTTTATTAGATATTATATTAAAACTAAGGTATATATACTTCACAATGTGGTTGAATTGCAGCGTAGCGCTGAGAATCTCTGGTGGCTGTGTGTTGTCCGCTTAAAAACGGCAATGTTCAGGTGTCCGTTCGTGCATTCGCGAATGGCAATGAAAATATATACAAGATTTCAAGTGTTTTGCATAAGAAAAAAAAAAAAAAAAAAAAAAAACTTACATTTGTATGTGTAAAAGACAGCAAAGAGATACTCGGTCTACGCTTTTGGTAACTGTTTTTAATTTACATTTTCTTGTTAAATTTTCCTTTTTATTAAATTAATCTTTTTTTTTTTTCTATTGTTAAGAATATGTCGCTCAGAAAAGCATCGGCTTAATCTACACGGAAGCAAAGAGTAATATAATAAAGTAAGGGGAGTAAGAGAAGTTGTGCTTTGCAATAAAATATTGTTCTAGAAATTGCTAACTTTTAGTTATTGTTATACATTAATTTAGAATGTGATTTTTCTTAAATGTGATATTTTTCGTGATGTTTCATACTAATATATTTAAAAAGAATATTGAATGAATAAATTTATACAAAGCATTCAAGGTATTGTTTCTATTTTATAAATATATATATTAATGAGAAATATTAATATACACTGAACAATTTATTCATTTAACTAAAAAATAAACATTATCTACAACATTTACATCATACATTCCACCCCTGATCTATATTACTTCATAGCTTTGAAAATCAGATAAGATAAATATTTTATTGCTGTTCATATAAGTTGTTAGTAACTCTTCTTTTTCGGTTGCACATATGATAATAAGATTTCTTATTTTCAAATCAGATTATAAAAAAGATTCAATCAATATTTTGGGTGTTTTTCTCTATAACTAATATTATTTTCATATAATCAAAATCTTTCTAAGGTAACCTAAGTTAGAAGCTACTGTCCTAGGCGGACAATACAAAAAATGTACTTACGACTTTCATTTTCATTAGGTGAATGGTTCTTATGTTACAATTGTGATGTGCAACAGAAAGATTAAGGCAAACTTGTTTTACTTGAAAAAAATTACAATTCTAAATAAATTAATATCTTTAAATACTACACTTATGCAGTTAATCAGACTACTTGGTCGGTATTTTCTGAGTTTTCTCCCATATGATACGCAAATGCGGGGCAGTTCCCCATAAAGTTCTTCCCAGAAGGTACTGTCCTCCTTCTTCAGCAACTCTGAGCTAATTCTACGGATGCCCCATCACAACAGAAGCTGCCGCTTTCTCTCCTTACATGAGTATATTACTCATGGGGTGTCCATCACTCGCGACCGGACACCGAGGATGAGTCATAACACTATACTTAATTTTTAAAACATTTTTTTATTTACATCATTCTAAAAAAAAATGGGCGTTAATGTGAGCGTCAATTCAGTTGTCGATCTCTTTGAGGACAATTTCTGCATTTGGTATCTATTTAAATATTAAGCTCAGCCAAGTTAATATAAGAAGCTTTAATTATATATTTACTTCACTTAAATATGAAAACTATTTGATTTAATTAATTAATTACTTATTAACTGATTCTAACTGATAACAAAAATACAAAATATTGAACGTTTTTGGATAACAGAAAAATAATTTCATGTTCATGTATTCTTTTACAACAAAATATTTGTGTGACGGAGGATCCTCACGCTATCTTGCCTCAAAACCAAATGACAGAAACCAACTCCAGATCAAAATTTAACCTTCTGAAATTATGAATGATCTTAAAGGAATTTATAATTCGAAAAGATGTTGAAGTAATTGATCATTTATTACTCATAAAATTAAAGGTATTGTTTTGGGTTGTGTTTTTTTTTATACTCATGATCACTTTTTTCGTATCCTTGATAATTTTATTGTTTCCTTGACCTCTTACAACTTTTCTTATTAGTTTATTTAAATTTCTTTCACGCGCTATTCTTATTGTTTTATTTACATTTCCTTCGCGAACTTTTCTTATCAGTCTATTTAAATTTCGTTCACAAGTTATTTTTATTGATTTATTTACATCTCCTTCACGAGTAATTCTTATGGGTTTATTTAGATTTCTTTCACAAGCTTTTTTTCTACATAATATTGTAATTGTCTTTCAAGAAGTATTTTGTCCATAATATTTATTTAATTTTATTTCATGGGCTAATAATTCTGTAATTAAATAATATAAAATTGTTCTAAAAGATCTTTTGGTGAAGGCAAAGAACATTTTATTTCAAAGTGAAAATCAGATTTTTCAGGAAAAGAAAAGTGTTGGAATCCTGTAGTTTTTTGTTCCGACGACGATGACGATTTGTAGGTTGACGGAGCTCCTTGGTATGGGTAACCGCTAACTCCTTCTTTGCATATGAGAGGGAAGTTACTTTAGCTTTAAGCCCAGTGCATTAAAAATAAAACAATTAAAATAGCGATAATATATGGAGAGGAAGTTTTTTTTTCTTCTTTTCAATAAAGTATTTAATAATTATTAATTATAATTTAATAATTAAAATAATAAAGTAAAAAGAGGATTTTGAAGAATTACAAACTGAACGTAGTTTGAAAGAGAACTTAAATAATAAAAATACTTTCAATAAATTAATCTAATTCAAAAAGGAATTCAAGTTAAAAATAACAAAAACGTTTACGAGCAGTTTGTTAAGAGAGGATGAACTGGTAATGACGGGGGAAATCTGCGAATCGTACTAGGCCAGTTGCAAGTGAACGATAGAAGAGCAGTGCCTGGGGGAGGGGAAACGAAAACGTTTCGACTACCAACTCCTGTAAACAATATAGTCACTACGTGGCATTGTTAGATGGTTTGGAGCATATACAGTTGGTAAAGATTTGTAGCTTGTCAGCTTTATTGTTGGTAGAATTAATTTGATTAATTAAATTTGGAAGATTTTTGATATCAGTGAAAAGAGAAATAAATTCTTTCATTAATATAACAGCATTTTGGAATAAGTTGAGATCTTCAATGACAGGTAGGTTTTTTGTTTCACTTTTTAAGTTTGCTTTTATGCGTTTTGTTCTTGCATTGCATTCTAAATTTTATGAGTAGCCTGTATATCGAAACAATCGATTCTAGTTTATTTATTTTGTTATGGTTTTATTTGTTTGTTAATTGCAAGAATTCTACATTTTCGAAATAATCGTTTGCAATTTGAAATAAATGTTAATTTTTCACTTTCACATTTATTAACATAATTTTTTCGACATCTTAAAAATTCGAAAACCGTCTTTCTTTATACTAAAAATTATTCTTGATAAAATCATTTAAATAATAAATAAAAAATTAAATTTGATGTATGTTTGGAAAATATGTTATTTGGTTATGTATTGGAAAATATGTTTGAGGGAGCTGCGATCGTTTTGCCAATTTATCCAATGAGTTGTCTGCTTTTTACAATATTTAAAAATTATCCAAGGAGTTAAATATTGTTTATGAGTTTAATAATAATTGTTATTTATTGAGTTTGATGATTTGTGTTGGTGCGAAGCACCTTGGCTGCGAAGCAGCCGCTAACTTCTATCTTGAGTTTGAGTCCTTTGAAGTTTTGAGATAATACATTAAAAAAACAAAGCAGGTAAAGAATAATAGGTGACTTGCCCAGATATATATGTATATAGACATCCATATAAAGAATTAAAAGAAAGAGACACAAAGTTTTGAAGTAATCTAAATAAATCGAGGAAGGTTTTTATTTATTCATTTTTTAGTCTTTCATTTATATTTAATATATAAACATAGAAAAACAAATAAAAATAATTAATAAGCAGAGTTGCAGAAAACGGTTCGAGATATATACAAGTAAACAGATAGAATTAATCTAAAAAATGAAAAGAAGTACAACGTAAGGAGAAATGATTGAGAAAACGCGTTGGGTAAAATAAGGCGGGAACAAGTCAGGGGTGGAAGGTGGAAAGTGGAATCAATTATGAGAGAGGTTCGAGGACGTTTAGCATTTTTGGGGTTTTGGATGTCATAATCTGGGAGCCTTTTGATTAAATCGTTTTGAATATTAGGAAGATCCGAGTAAAAGTTATGGGGAAGCTTTTGAATAAATTGGGGAATTGTTTGCAATTTGAGAGAATGGTGGATATCACTATTACGGAAAAACCAGGGGGCATTAATGATCATTCGAAGAATTTTATTTTGCAAGCGGCAAATAATATTAATATTGGTCTTAGCAGCGGATCCCCAAACCGGGCTAGCATATGTTATTGTAGGCCTCAAGTAAGTTTCAAAAAGAAGAAGTTTAATGTCTATGGTGGTTGGAGAGTTACGGCAATTTATTGAGTTTCTACTATTCCTCCGTATTTAAATTAAATTGATTAGAAATAAAGTGCAAAATAACTAAAAAAATTGTGATTTATGACAGAATTAAATTTATTTTGCTTCCAATAGAGGATGGTTTTTTTAACTATAGTCAATTTAAAGAAAGTTAATTTAATCGTGTTTTGTTTCAGAGGCTTCGCAAATTTTATGCCAGTTAAACTTCGTCTTAAAATGCATTAGAGCATGCTATAAAATTTTCACTCTTCGATTATATATGAATGGATACCTTAACTAAATTGCATTTAAAAAATATTTATTAATAAATAAAATTTTGCTTTGAAGAAAAAAGATTTTTGCATTGGCTGCTTAACGTGATGTGTACGGACTTGCCACTTACTTATATTTTTATTGAAATTTTGATATGTATACTTTATACTGCTGGAGGCTAATCGCGTGGAGCTGAGAATCTCTGGTAGCTGTGCGATGTACAGTTACAACGGCAATAATAAAGTGTTTGTTCGTGTACTCGAATGAATGAAACGAATGAATTTCAATTAATGCTGTGAATAATCTACTTGGTTTTTATGTGGCTATTAAGTATAAAAGAAATAAAAATAACAAAAAAAAAAATATTCGTGTGCTCGTACGCGTCGTAAAAGACAGCTCAGAGACACTCGGTCTATGCCTTTTTTTTACATTTACTAGCTAATTTTAATTTCAATTTTTCAATTTTATAAAATGGACGTTATTTTTTGTTATATATATTCATTTATGTTGTAATTGTCCTGAATTATTATTATTTAATTTGAACCCTCAGATTTTATTTGAAAAATGAAAATGAAATTTCAACAGATACATAATTGTATTTCTTATTAATTTGATTATTTGTTTAACTGAAAAAGTAGTTAATAGCTATTGATCAAATTAAATTTTTGTTATTGTTTTAAACACCATCTGCACATGCAATTTAAAGGATGATCTGCAATTCTACGCTGACTTCTGAGACAGAAACCTTATAAATGAACATAAAAACCAACTTCTAACTTTTAATTGAACTAAAATACTACACAGATACTATTTTTAGCATTATGAAATCAAATTTGCGGACTGGGCTGTATTAATTTAATAATGTTTTGTTCATGAAGGTGAGAAATAATTTGTACAATATAACAGAAAGCTCTTCATTTTGCTAAAGTGCTTTGTAAATGATATTACTAGAAAAAAAGTATCTTTGAAGAAATAAAATATAGATGGACCAATGTATCTCAAAAAGGGGCAAGTCTCTACATAAAACAGCATTTATAGGAAATTTTCTCATTGAAAATGACTGTTTCTTAATGAATGATGTGATTGAGGTGCTGCGATCGTTTTAGGAAGTTTTCCAATAGATTCCCTCACATTTTTAGAAAATTTTAAAATAAATCAAATGTTGTTCATGAGTTATAATAATTGTTGTTTATTGAGTTTCTCCTAGTCATCATCATCATTCGACGAACGGAGTACCCTGGCCTATGATGCGGCCTTAAAACTCGTAAGCTTGTAAATAAAGTTCATGGGAAGAAAAACACATGGATAATACAAAAGGCAGTGAACTTGATTATGTCCTTTGTTAGTAAGAAAAAGAAACGAAAAATAAAAAACAAAACGGAATGTAAATAAAAGAATGGCGCAATTAAAAAGTTAAAATTGAGTAATTAGCCACAAGCGCAATTAAATAATAAATTTACATAGTATTTGCATTTTTTCTAAAGGGTTAGTAGCTGTTCTAAATTGGGAGAAAATATCATCGAGACCTCCGAACATTGAAAAAAGATTAGCCATTTCTGTTAGTACATACATCATCTTAGCAGCTGAGTCAGCATTAAGATTAGGAGTAATAGGAGTATCATTATTTACAAAATGCGAAGGTTTCACAGAGACCGATGGTGCTGCGTGTAATCCTTTGGAGGTTCCTTGCAGGAAACTGGCATAGGATACGCCTTCTGAGACCGTGCGGCTGCTGAAGGCGGGTCTTGCAGGTGCTCGTCCCTGGTTGGGAGGTGGGCGTGGCTTGGGGAACATCGGGCAGCCTCGCCATGCGGCAAGGTGCCCCATCTGGTGGCAGTTGATGCATGTCGGGTTTTCAATGCGTTCCTTTATGTGGCAATCTTTTAAATGATGCTCACCCCCGCACTTGAGACATCGTTTTTTATAGTTGCAGTTTTTTGAAGAATGATGGAATAGATTACACGAAAAGCACTGAGATGCTCCCGGTCTTCTATTAAACTTCTCGATTTTAACCAATAAGTGGAGCAGTCTGGTCACCTCAAAAATCTTGGCATTCTCAGGAACTTTTCGGTAGATAATCTGCCACACCGGAATGGGGGCCTTGGTCTTGAGATTGTGCAATTGTCTGACTTGGTCTAACTTGAGACCAAGTTCAGTGAGTCCATCAGCGATTTCTTCAGCAGTGTAGCTGACTGGCAGCCCTTTGAGCACTGCTTTAAGCGGGCGTTGATTTTTAGGAGTGATGACGTAATACTCCAATTGCTTCTCCGTGAGGTATTTAGCAACAGCTCTATGTACTTCCGGGTTTGCAGGGAAAAGTTTAAGCTGCTCGCCGGCAAGCTTAATTCGAATGTCGTTTTGATGGAGAGTAATTTCAGCAATATGATTCTTGAGATCATCCTTATAGCGCACCATGACGGGCGGCAGTCTGGGTTCAGCAGGAACATCCATGTCGACATTATTTGCATCAGCCTCATCATCAGACAGGCGGTCAAAGTTATTGGTAGTTTGAACTGGATTAGCAATGTTAGTTTCAACAGTTATCCTAGCCGTGTGCCTTTTAGGCGGTATAATGAATCCATCGTTAGGAGCAGTTATAGCAGGTCGTTTGACTTTTTTATTCTGAGGGTTAGGTTTAGATTTAGTTTTAGCATTTAATTTTAATTTTACTTGCGCATTACTATGCCGAGCGCAGTTAGTCAGCGGACATAATCCTAGTTCACTCACCCGTTTTGTTGTCTCTGCAAGTGCATCCTCAGCTTTCTTCAGTCCTTCTAGAGTGGGTTTCAGGGCAGTCGGTTTCATAAGTCCTTCATCGATCAGAACACCCTGATGCCTGATGACCTGTTGCATCATATCGACAGCTTTTCTCTGTCCTTAAGTTGAGTCTGAGCTGCAGTGATGTGAGAGCAGTGTTCAGCTTCAGTGAGGATTGGCGAGTCAGTGATCATGGCTTCAGCAGCGCCGGAACTGGGTACTTGCAAATGGTCCTGATGAGGACCGTTCCCCGTCGATAGGCGAGCATCTGGAATGGGCAAAAACTTGTTTTTAAAATCATCCATCTCTTGAATGAGCTTCGTGAACTTGTCATCCGCAGGATCCATCAGACCAGAATGACTCTCCATCTCCATCATACTAGAAACTCCCGCATAAATACTCATAACACCCCAAAAATTTAAACTCCAATCCAAATCTCAAACTCGAAAAGAGAGTCGGTTGTAATTCGATAAGACATAAGACATCCGATCTAAAACACCGAGTAAATGTGTAATCACGAAATCTATTCAATTTTCAGAAAGCATCTTTCTCCTAGTCGTACTTAATGTCATTAATAATAAAGCGCAATACAATAAAAAAATTAGTGTTTTATAGCAGTGAAACTTAAATTTAACTTGCTATTAAGTGTTTTTTTTACTTTTATATTCAATTTTTAAAAAAATGAATTTAAATGTGTTGTATTTCATATCTTTGGTAAGTCTCTAAATATAATAACAATTTTCAATGAAAAATATCAATTATAGGAAATTTTCTCTTTTAAAATGCCTGCTCTTTGTAGAATAATCCGCAAGTACTATGATAGAGGGCGCTACGATCGTTGTATAAAGTATTGCAATATCTCCGATCATCAGAAATATAAATTGAATTAAAAATTGTTAATAAGTTTAATAATAAATGTTATTAATTTAGTTTCTTATAACCGTACTTAAAGTGATTAGGAATAATGCGCAATAAAACTAAATATTAGCGACTTATTTTGAAAGAGAAGATTAAATTATGAAATGAAAGTGAAGATGAAAATTAACTTGCTTCCAATGCATGAAATGTTATTTTTTTACGTTTATAGATAATTTAAAGAAACTTAATTCAATCTTGGTTTATTTCATACCTTTAGCAATTCTTTTGTAATTTAACATTATTTTAATAGAACATGCTATAAAATTTGGACTTTGTGTATTTATGAACATCTTATAATTTCATTATTACACAAAAATCGATATGGTATCTAAATTCCATTTAAAAAAATATTTCACCATTCTATTTCCATTTATAAAAATATTTAAAAATATATTAATATCTATATATTATATAGATGAATCCACTGCTTTAGATGTTATTGACAGTCCACCACTTTATTTTAAAAAAGCCAAGTTTCACTATAAATTCATTAGAATATTAAGATGAAACAGCGTGGTGCTGAGAATCTCTGGTGGCTGTGTGTTGTCCGCTTACAACGGCAATGTTGAAGTGTCCGTTCGTGTAATTCGAATGGCAATGAATAATTCACCTGATCATGTATGTTACCGAACATCCATTAAAAAAAAAAAAAAAAAACGTGTATTACACTTGTATGTGTAAAAGACAGCACAGAGATACTCGGTCTGCGCTTTTTTACTTTGTTTTTTAAAGTCTTGATTGCCATTTTAATTTTAATTTTTCCATTTTATGAAATTGATGGGTATTTTTTTATATCTCTCGCGAAGCAGCTTTTTTTTTCCTCGTGGGAAGTGGTATAAAATATTGTAATGGGAATAGCAACCTTTTAGTCATTGTAATACGTCCTTCTTAAACTGATCATTCATTAACATGATAGTTTTTTTTTTATAGATATTACATGTTGAAGTATTCAAAATGATTATTAAATAAAATCATTTATATGAATCATTCAAAGCATTTTTTTATTCAATTCCTACTATTAGTTCACACTCTCCTTATATACATCTTGTTCAAATTTTCAATCTTTAATAAAATACTTTTTATTCATCCACTCAAGTTCAAATACATTTTTTTGAACTTGTAGTGGATGACACTTGATGTTAAAGCAGTTTTTTCAAATATTAATTCATTCATTAAATTTAATTCATTAATTTTAGTTTTTTTTTAGATTTAAGTTGCATGTATCTGATAATAGATGGCTCCAGATGTAAGAGGAAAATTTCAACTTTATTTGTAAATTACTTTTCTGCACTGTAGTGGGAAAAAAAGTAGGAACTGACATAAATTTTTTTTTTATATTACTTGTTTTTAAATATATAAAAATATATATTATTGAGAAATATTAATATTCACTGGACACATTATTCATTAGACTAAAACGAAAAAAAAATTATCAGTGGCATTTACACCATGTCAATTATTACCAAACAGGTTTTGCTTTAATTATTAATTAAAGTTTATTAATTATTCTGATTTTTATCGCTGCGGTTCTGCTTAATTTGCCCTCATCAACGTAGGTTTGAGATCTTGTGCAAAAGATAATTAATGGGGGGATTTTGTTGGTCGTTTTCTCAACTTTGGCGTCTGAAAGGCCCTGCAACTTCTCCAGAAAGTATCATGTTCGTTCTCTCCGCAATTGATATAGGAGAGGCTGAGCATTTTTTCTTTAATTTTTTTTATTGAAATGGAAGCCTCCTATGTTTGCTGTCTATATTGTTAGCGTTGATAATCCTCATCATAATTTAATTTCCCTTACAAGAATCCTATGCCAGGTATTTCCTTTTTCAGAATTTAATCAAGAATTAAAACACATAATATGATTCAGATCAGTTTTAAAAAGAAAGAAAATTACCTGAATATTAAAAATTTAATTTATTTCGTACTTCCAGTTAGAGAAGGCGATCTTTCATATATAAAGCTTTGTTATTAATAATGCAGTTTCACACAGATCGACGTAAGACAAGAAGACTTCGTTGTTACAAAAATTATATCGGAGGTATTTTTTCTCTTAGAATTTCAGATTTTAATTAAAATAATTATTAATAATTATTAAGATTCGGCTCAGTTTCAAAAAGAATAAAATAAGCATCTGGATACTGAAAGTGTACTTTATTCAATTATTCAAACTGATAAATGCCACTTTTGTAAAGAAAACCCAGTTGGCAATAATGCTGATTAACACATCTCTAAAAGGCACCACTTTACCAGCAACAGGCATGAGCTTTTAGTAGAACAGATGGACATGGCTAATGGCGTCACGATGCAACTGTTACAGATCACTAGCCACATTTATTAGTAGAGATTAAACAATGTTTCTAACAACGTTAAGATTTAGATTCATACCCAGAAAAAAAAAATGTTCGAACTTTTAACAGTCAGATTTGTTTCCATATCCTAAATACGTCGTCTTATCGGGATATCGAAGGGGCCTAAAACTTCTCTCTGCATCTAAGAAACATTGATGAAGAAAAAACATTGATAGTTAAAAGGAGGTGAGGTGATTTAAGAGCAATGTCCCATGTTAAAATACATATTAAAAATATAAGCAAAGAAAAAATTAATAAAACAGTAATAACAAGGAGAAAATAAAATAAAAATTAATAAAATAAACAGAACAATTAAAGGAAAAAAAATTTAAAAAGAAAAAAGAATCTACAGTAGGATGGGATTTTCGATGCTATTAATGAACACAAACTTCAACTACAATTCCTATACCTTCAATTTATATTGTTTTGCCCCGTTAATCTGCTCGAAACGGTGATGTAGCCAATTGGTTCATGCGCCCCTTTGTTTTATGTCCCAGCTAGTGCTGCACACTCTGACAGATTTGAATTCACACTCAGAAAATGATTTCCGAGTTTTTAGAATTTCGACGCTTTACAGTTTAATCAGCAGTGAATCGTTACTTTATATTTACGTATATAAATATAATTTTCGCTTAGTTTAAAAGTGGTAATAAAAAGGAATTTGAAAACCTTTTCCTTTAAATTACTTCTGCATAAATCGTATCTATTATGTCTTCCTTCCTTATGTTATTCTTAGAAATACAAATCAATTCTCGTTTCATTTAGTTTTTAATTTAAGTGCTTTTGAAAGCCTTTCACGGTAGATCTCAACAAAAAGCGAGGATCTTAAAGAGAGATCTACAAAATTTAAATGTTCCAATAGTTTTATCTATTAAGAAATCCTGTGTGTGTGTATCTTTTTATTTTGAAGGCTTCGATCAGTAAACATTTATTTCCTGTATAATAACGCAGTTAAATATGTTCTCCTTGCTGCCCTGGAAATATGAGCTGAAATTGTATTATTAGTTTTATTTTTAATTTACTCATTCCCTTTTCGGTGTTGACCTTTTAATTTAAAGTGATTATAATATTGAATGTTTTGATCTGATTTTAAATATTTCTTGTCTTTTCTTTCTAATAAAAATGATGTGTTTTCCAAATATTCTGATAAATAATAAAAAAAAAAAAAAAAAAAAAAAAATACGATTACCACAGTAACTATAAATTGACTTCTTTGAATACATTAGTACTTTTTATGTTCAAAAATATTGCTACTCTTCTAAATCGGCTCAAATAAATATGCGTGTAAATGTTTTTTTACTCATGGGCAGAAATGATTCATTTTACTACGTTACTCTT
This sequence comes from Caerostris darwini, assembly GCA_021605075.1. Taxonomy (NCBI): domain Eukaryota; kingdom Metazoa; phylum Arthropoda; class Arachnida; order Araneae; family Araneidae; genus Caerostris; species Caerostris darwini. The sequence goes on from BPLQ01011502.1 coordinate 52,803, forward strand.
TAAGTAATTATAGTTTTTATTTTTTTCATATCGGTATTTTTCACATATTCTAATATTAATTAATGATTCTTTTAGCTGTCGGCTGTTTTAATATAGAGACAAATTTTATAAAAATAACCTATTATTTAATATTTTACTTATTTCACTTTATTTTATTTTAAAATATTTTCATAAAACGTTATTCCAATTAGTTGAAATTGTTTTTATTAATTTTACATTAATTATAGAAAGAACTAAAAAAACATTCCTCAGATGCAAGATGCGTTAGATATATATTCTAGCTTGTTTTGTTTCACTAAATTTAATATTAAATGCATAGTTTTGTAAAATAAAATAGTTTACTGTAAGGAAGCATCTTATGTTTGCTTTCTATTTTGTTATTGTGGATAATCTTCATCGTAAGTAAATTTCCAGTACGGAAAATCGCATGATAGGTACATCTTTTTTTAGAATTCCAGATATTAATCAAGAATTAAAGCACATAATATAATTCAGCTCGATTTTAAAAAGCAAAATATGTGTCTGAATATTAAATATTTACTTTATTTCATACTTCCGATTAGAAAAGGCGATCAGTCGTTTATAAAGCCTTGTTAATAATGACGCTTAGTACAGATCGACGTAACGCAAGATGGATCTGTTGTTACAAAGAATTATACGATAGGTACTTTTTTTTTTTCAGAATTTCAGATTTTAATTAAAATAAATAATAAGATTCGTCTCAACATTATAGGAAGAAAAATAAATACCTGGTTATTAAAAGATTGCTTTATTCAATACTTCAAACTGGGAAATAAAAGTTTTTGTAAATAAACCCCAGTTGGAAATAATGCTGCTTAATACATATAGACCTGATATGGCTTTTGGAATGGGTGTACCGTTTCTCTCCCGAATCGGTGTCTGTCCGCATGCTCCCCCCCTCTAGGTCGCTGACCCTACTACCGTACTCGGAGTACCGGTCGATCAGCCATCAGTTTCCAGTGCCCATGACACGGCCTATGTGGACTAAGACACCGCATCTCAACCCATTATACAAACTGATGACCTTGTCGATATTTCAGTCAACACGGTGATCAAATGTTTACTAGTGTAGAGAGATTTGCCTAGTAGTTTGCCAAATTTTCTGTAAGTTGTTTCCAGTTGTAATTTTACTACGGAGATGGGAAGAAAGATATGAATGTTGGAGATTTTGCTGATGGTATGCTTGAAAGAGGGATCATAACAGGCGTTCAGGGGCTGAATACTATTTTCTGTGCCTTGAGTCAGGGGTGAAAGTTGCTGTCCTGAGAACGCAGTTGAACTTCAACCGTTTGCGATGTGACACTTCTGAATGTTATTGCTTTTAAAAGTGTAGTGAATATTATAAAGAACTGGGATATGGTTGGTATAGAAGAAGCGAGGCAATAATAGGAGAAGTTTTTAAGATTTGCTACATCAATCATGGAGGGTGTAACCGAGCCAAATCTAGCGGGTGCAGGAGGAGCAGCAGAAATTTATAAATGTTAATATATAAATTTCCTTTTGCAGTGAAGATTGTGTGTTGAGTATATAACTGAACGGCGAATGGGTTAGCTCTGGAACAGTTCCAACTCCCGTGATGGCTATTCAGGTCTCTGCCAATAAAGTGAGAGGGGAATGAGTTGTTAATAATTTAAGATTAATGTGTAGAGTTAGAAGACCATTTAATTAAAAAGGGTGCCTGTTAGGGTTAGAGTGAATTTTCTTGTGAGGGGGAATGCAGGTAGAGAAAATAGCAATTGGGATAGGCAAGTGAAGGTGAACAATAGCAGCCAGAATAACGTTAATAGGAGGAGTAGAAATATCTGGACAGTGTTGACTTGCAAATGCCTGAAGATCAGCAATTGTTGTTCAACAGGCCATTTGCATTCTTAAAGGCTACAATCTTAAACTGTTCACTGCGCGATTTTCTTTGTTTCCGTTTATAAATAGATTTTTCAATTAGTTTAAAAGTGGTGATAAAAAGAATTGGCATATATCGTTTTTTTCTCAAATTAAATTTGCATTAATATATATTACGATTTCTTTTGTAAATGTTATGTAGAAATAAAAATTATTTCTTGATTTCCTGAATTTGAACTCTTCAATTAGTTCAATAAATATGAACAAAACTATCTTGACTTATTATTCTTAATTTTTAACTATTTCTTTTACATCTTTATTTCTTATTATTTTCTATTCAAACAAACATTCTAAGTGAGCATTTTCACTCAGATTGCAAGCGAGTAGTGTAATAGACAGTCCGTAGGTATTGAAACAACTGGGTCAGTAGATCGAATCGTATCTGTTATTGCCCTCTCCGTACATTTTACTAATTCCATTTTTACTCACCAGCTGGCGCCCCTGATTTGGAATGGGGCGAAGATCTTTGGCTGCTCAAGCAACCGCTAACTTCTTGTATGAAGTTCTCTACCTTGGATGTCCGCAACAGCTGGTCTTAATCTTCTCTTTCAAGGAACTAAAGTCCTTATGCCACCTGCATAAACATCAAATTTTATGTACGCCCAAAGCCACAAGTCACGAGAAGTGATGTCTAGGGAAAGATGTGGCCATTTCGTCGGATATCATTGTCTGTTAACGGTCTCATTGCCATAATACTGCCGTAAATTGTTTGGTACGGAAGAAAGGAAATTTGGCAGTGCGCCACAGTGCATAAAAATTGTCGTGTTCGGACACACTCTTTACTACATTTCATTAATCAATAGGAAATCTGAAAAATCTACCTACATTGTGTAAACTTCACGAGCCAATTGACAGTAGCGGCAAAGTATCCCCTATCGGCTTTTTTATTCCTAGACATCATCTCCCCATGTCTCCCACAGTCTGTATATGAAATTTGGTCTCATGTTTTTCAATTAGTTTTAGCTGTAGATGCCACCAAACAGGGAAAGCTATTTTATAGCCACCCTGTATTTCTAACAGAATAATATTTTAGGTTTTATATTATTTGATTTGACGTAGAAACTAAGTGTAGCATAAAGCTCTTCATTATGCCACGGTGCTCTGTGAAAGATGTCACTAGAAAAAAGTCACTCCAAAGACTCGTCACTCCAAAGAACGCGTTTCCAGTCATCCAGAGTCCAAGTACGGTGGTCTTTGGCCCATCGAAGGCGCGCTTTCTTGTTGGTTTTCGTAATCAAAGGCTTATGGGCCGCCGAACGTCCAGTGTAACCTAGCTTATGGGCCTCGATACGAAGAGTCTTGGTCGAAACGGCCCCACCTGTGGCTTGTCTAAACTCATTAGCGATGTTATCCATGGATGTTTGACGGTTACTTCGAATCCCCTGCCGAGCACCCGCCGGTCCCTGCTGGCGAAAACTGTAGGTCGTCCACTTCGCGGTTTGTTCTGACAGTGTCCCTCAGTCTTGTAGCGACACACAACAGGTGCTACAGTTGATTTTGAACAGTTACGGAGACGGGATGTCTCCCTAATTGACACCTTGGCAAAATGCAATCCAACGAACACACCTTTCTCGAACTCAGACAACTCTTCCCGTGGCGGCATCTTGACAAAAAACAACTCTAGTCGACTAACCAGAATATTTATAGGATATGGCTGACACGTGATACCTATTATTGCGCATGTGTCAGGTGTATTGTCGACTTTTCTACTTTTCTAGGGGTGTCCCGTCACTTTCTTCAGATAGTGTAGCTTTGGAAACCAGAACTATGAAGATATAAATATTTTATTGCTTTGCAGTTAAATTGTTAGAACTCTCCTTTCCCGGTGGCACACAAAATAATAAGAATTCTTATTTTCAATTTATATTGTAAAAAGGATTCGGTCAATATTTTTAGTGTTTTTCTCTATAACTAATGATATTTTCATATAAACGAGATTTTTCTAAGGTAACGTAGGTTAGGAACCACTGTCCTAGGCGGACAATACAAAATAGTAGTTGCGAATTTCATTTCTCATTATTCATTATTTAATGTTTCTTATGTTACAATTATGATGTGCAACAGAAAGATTAAGGCAAACTTGTTTTACTTGAAAAAAAAATAACAATTCTAAATAAATTAATATCTTTAAATACTACACTTATGCAGTTAGTCGGACTACCTAGTTTTCCGAGTTTTCTCCCATACGATACCCAAATGATGGGTAGTTCCCCATAAAATTCTTCCTTGAAATCATTGCTCTCCTTCTTCAGCAGCTCTGAGCCAAGTCAGACTTCTACCTACGGCTGTTCCATCACAACAGCAGCTGCCCCTTTCTCTCCTTCCATGAGTGGACTACTCATGTGGTGTCCATCCCGCACTTCCGGGTACTGAGGATAAGTCATAACACTATACTTATTTTTTTTAATATTACTTACATCATTCTAAAAAAAATGTGCGTTAGTGTGAGTGTCAGTGCAGTTGTCGATCTCTTAGAGGACAATTTCTACATTTGGAGTCTATTTAAAAATTGAGCTCAGCCAAGTTAGTATAAGAAATTTCATAATTTTACTTAAGAAGTTTATTATTACTTAATGATATATTTTTACTTCACTTAAATATGAAAACTATTTGATTTAATTAATTAATTAACTATTTACTGGTTCTCACTGATAACAAAAATACGAAACATTGAACGTCTTTTGGATAACAGAAAAGTATCTCAGTCAAACTAGCAATTCAACAAGTATTCTTTTACAACAAAATATTTGTGTGGCGGTGGATCCTCACGCTATCTTGTAACAAAAACAAATTACAGAAACCAACTCCAGGTCAAAATTTAACCTTCTGATGTTATGAATGATTTTAAACAATTTTATAATTCTAAGAGATGCAGAAATTATTGGTTTATTGTCAGTGGTTTATTCTTATTTGTTTATTTAAATTTCTTTCACAAGCTGTTCTTATTGGAATAATTCCGAATAAAATTTTATCTTTCTCCATCTTGGAAAAAAAATGTTCGTGTTCGAGCTCTGTCTATACTGCATTTCATTAATTTCCAGCTTTTGATTATATTTCTCATCAACAAACCGTTCATGATCTGCTGTCACGTATGCAGTAGGAATTCTGATAAAAAAATGAACTACTTAGATTGTGCAAACGTCAAAGTGCGTACTTAACAAGTACCAAAGTCTGCCTTATAGGCGTTTTTCTTAGAAATCATTTATCCATGTCTTTTAAGTCTGTATATGAAATTTGTCTTCATGTTGTTTATTAGTTCTGACAGCAGATGCCACCAAACAGGAAAAGTTATTCCACCCTGTACTTCTAACATAATAATATATTAGGTCTTTTATTATTTGATTTGACTTAAAAACTAAGTGTAGCATATAGCTCTTAATTGAGCCAGGATGCTGTATGAAAGATGTTACTAGTAAAAAGTCATTTTTGTAATAACGTCTACGTTATTTATTATTATTTTTTTTTGAAGAAATAAAATGTAGATGGACCAATGCATTGCAAAAAGTGGCAAGTCTCTTCATGAAACAACAATTATAAGAAATTTTGTCTTTGAAAATTCCTATTTTTTTAAGAATGGTGTGATTGAGGCGCTGCGATCGTTATAGGAAGTTTTCCACTAAGTTCCCTGATATTTTTGCAATATTTTAAAATGAATGAAACGTTGTTCATGAGTTATAATAATTGTTCTTTATCGAATTTCTCCTAATCGGATTTAAATTTATTATAAATAAAGTGCAGTACAACTAAAAAGAATTAGTGATTTATAACATTGAAATTAAATTTAACTTGCTATCAAGTGTGTTTTTCTTTTACTTTTATATTCAATTAAAAAAAAATTCATTTTAAATGTGTTGTATTTCATATCTTTGGTAAGCTCTAAATATAATAACAATTATTATGAAAAATAACAATTATAAAAAAATTTTCTCTTGAAAAATAACAATTATAAAAAAATTTTCTCTTGAAAAATAACAATTATAATAATGCCTGCTCTGTGTAGAATAACCCATAATTTCTATAACCGAGGGCGCTACGATCATTGTATAAATTATTGCAATTTCTCTGATCATTTTACAATATTTGAGAAATATAACACTAAATAAAATTGTTAATAAATTTAATAATAAATGATATTAATTAAATTTCTTATAACCTTATTTAAAGTGATTAGGAATAAGGCGCAATAAAACTAAATATTAGCGACTTATTTTGAAAGATATGATTAAATTATAAAATGAAAGTGAAGTTGAAATTTAATTTACTCCCAATCATGACATGTTTTTTTTTTCTTTTTTACTTTTATAGGTAATTTAAAGAAACTTAATTCTATCGTGTTTTATTTCATGTCTTTAGCAAATTTTTTTGTAATTTACGTTGTCTTAATAGAACTGGCTATAAAATTTGGACTTTGTATAATATGATTTTACGAATATCTTAGAATTTCTTTATTATATAAAAATAGATACGGTATCTAAATTCCATTAAAAAAATATTTAATTGCTAAAAACGTTTTCTGAAGAAAAGGTATATGGATGAATTCACTGCTGTAGTTGTTGTTGACAGTCTACCACTTTATTTTAAGTGTAGGAAGTTTCACTATATATACTTTACGATATTAAGATGAAACAGCGTGGTGCTGAGAATCTCAGGTGGCTGTGTGTTGTCCGGTTATAACGGCAATGTTGAAATGTCCGTTCGTGTAATTCGAATGGCAATGAATAATCCATCTGACCATAAATAATCTCACTCACATGCATAAAATAAAATAATAACAAAAAAAAAAATGTTTCGTACACTTGTACGTGTAAAAGACAGCACAGAGATACTCGGCCTGCGCTTTTTTAGATTGTTTCTTAAAACCTTGTTTGTTATTTGTACTTTTAATTTTTTCATTTTATGAAATTGATGGGGGGTTTTTTATATCTCCCGCGAAATACCGATTTAATGTTTTTTCGGGAAATCTTTTAAAATTTTGTAATGGAAATAGCAAACTTTTATTCATTGTAATACATCACTTAGAAACCTATCAACCATTAACATGCTAGTTTTTTTTATAGATGTTTCATATTGAAATATTCAAAATCATTATTGAATAAATTCATTTATATAAAGTATTCAAAGAATTGTTTTATTTTTAAATATATATTATTGAGAAATATTAAGATTCACTGGACACTTTATTCATTAGACTAAAATGAAAAAACAAATTATAACGGCATTTATACCATGTGTTTTATCAAACAGGTTCTGCTTTAATTATTAATTAAAGTTTATTAATTATTTAATTATTCTGCTGCTGCGGTTCTTCTTAATTTTGCCCTCATCAACGTAGGTGTGAGATCTTGTGAGAACGATATTTAATGGGTTGATTTTGTTGGTCCTTGGACTGAAGTACTTAAAAAAATTTGATTTCTCGACTTTGGCGTCTGAAAGGCCCTGCAACTTCTTCAGAAAGTATCATGTTCTTTTTCACCGCAATTGATATAGGAGAGGCTTAGCATTTTTTCTTAAATCTTTTCTTTTTATTGAAATGGAAGCATCCTATGTTTGCTGTCTATGTTGTTATTTTTGATAATCCTCATTAGAATTTAATTGCAGGTATTTCTTTTTTCAGAATTGAATCAAGAATTAAAACACATAATAGGATTTAGCTCAGCTTTAAAAAGAAAATAATCACCTGAATATTAAACATTTAATTTAGTCCATACTTCGAATTAAGAAAGCCCTAAGTAACCCTAAGATTAACCCTAATAATAATAATGCCGTTTAACACAAATCGATGTAAGGCAAGAAGAATTTGTTGTTACAGAAAATTATATGGAAGGTGCTTTTTTCTCTTAGAATTTCAGATTTTAATTAAAATAATTAATAAGATTCGGCTCGGTTTGAAAAAAAAATAAATAAATACCTGGATACTGAAAGGTTACTTTATCCAATACTTCAAACGGGTAAATACCAGCTTTTGTAAATAAAACCCAGTTCGCAATAACGCTGATACGGGGGGGCATTGTTACTCTGCGTCCGTGGTTTATCTCCAAGTTACACGCGCCCCTGGGTAATACAAAATGAGTAACATCTGTGCAGCGCTTGCCTTAATGCATCCAATACAGCTGTCTAAGTGTTTGCCAGCTGCAATAAAAAAAATATTAAGTAGCCATAGTTTGGGATTTAAAAATTTAGAGTAATTTATTTTTCCCCATTTATTACTTGAACTGAATTTCGTAAGCTTAAACTTTTTCCATCGAACATCTACCACTATGATACATCTAGAAATAAACTTGTCAAAAATAAAATTGTTCATTCTCCATGTTTATGAGATATTCCTACTTTTATTAGACGTTTTCTGTTTTTTCAAAAATTTAATACATATAATTGAATATCATATACTACAATATGTACCATGTACCTGTACCTGTACCTGATACACTCTAATAAGGTTTTAATTCACACCCAGAAAAAAAATATTCCGAGTTTTCACAGAGTTTCCAGGAAATACATCAGCGGCTACTAACGAGCTTTTTATTTACGTATATAAATATAATTTTCGTTTAGTTTAAAAGTGGTAATAAAAAGGACTTTGTATACCGTTTTATTTTTAAATTAATTCTGTATAATTCGTGTCTATTATGACTTCCTTCATTTTGTTATACTTAGAAATACAAATTAATTCTTGATTCATTTAGTTTTTATTTAAAGCGTTTTTGGCAGATTCCATTGCTGCAAGTGACACTTTGAAGCTAGATATCACTAAAAAGGGACTTGCAGAGAGATCTACAGAATTCATATGTTCTAATCGTTTTATTTATTAAGAAATCATGTAAGCGAGTATCCTATTAAAATTATGGCCAGTAAGCATTAATTTCCATCATAATTCTGACAGAGAACTATGTTGTCCCTGCTACACTGTAAATATGAGCTGGAAATGTATTGATAGTATTATTTTAAAATCATTTCTTTCCTATTCGGTGTTGAGCTATTTATTTAAAGTGATTATAATATTTATTGTTTTGAATTTAAAAATTTTTCGCCCATTTTCCATTAAAAAGATAAAGTGCGCTCTAAAAATTCTGAAAAATAATAACTATTAAAAAAAAAACTTGCGCCTACCACAGTAACTACAAATTTATTTCTAATAACATTTTTAATATTTTTTATTTTAAAACATGGGCCTGAATAGTCGAGTGGCTAGCGCTCTGGTGCTCAGTACCACAGGTTTCGGGTTCGAGTCCCGACGGTGCCATGGATACTTGTAGTGGTTCGGAATCCACTTTAAACCGTAGGTCCCGGTCCAAATTGGATCGTACAGCGTTTCGGGGGCGTTGTTACTCCGCGTCCGTGGCTAATCTTCAATTTACACGCGCTCCCTGGGTAATGCAAAGTGAGTAACATCTGTGCAGCGCTTCCCTTAAGGCATCCAAGACCAAGCTCTCTAAGTGTTTGCCAGCTGCATTAGAACAAAAAAAATTTGAACGTATTTTTGCTCTTTGAAGTCGGTTCAAGTAAAGACGCATGTAAATATGGTTTTTTTACTCATGTGCAGAAATTATTAATTTTACTACATTTTACACTGTAAGTAATTCTAGTTTTTATTTTTTCATATAGATACGTTTCACAAATTCTAATATTAATTAATGATCCTTTTAGCTATCGGCTGCTTTAATTTAGAGACAAATTTTATAAAATTATCTTTTTAATTAATATTTTACTAATTTTACGATCTTTAAAAATATTTCCATAAAACGTTATTCGAATCAGTTTAAATTTTTTTTATTAATTTTACAATAATTATAGAAAGGCGCAAAAAAAATCCCCAAATACAAGATATATATTAAATGCATAGTTAATGCATGTAAGTTAGATATATATTAAATGCATAGTTTTGTGAAATAAAATAGTTTATTGTAATGGAAGCATCCTATGTTTGCTTTCTATTTCGTTATTGTTGATAATCTTCATCATAAGATAATTTCAAGTACAGAAAATTGTGTCATAGGTGCATTTTTTTAGAATTTCATATTTTAATCAAGAATTAAAACACATAATACAATTCAGCTCAGTTTTAATAAGTAAAATAAGGGCCTGGATATTAAATATTTACTTTATTTCACACTTCCGATTAGGAAAGGCGACTTTTAGTATATAAAGCCCTATTAATAATGTCGTTCAGCACAGATCAACGTAAGGCCAGAAGAATCCGTTGTTACAAAAAATTATATAGTAGGTGCTTTTTTTTATTTTTTTACTTAGAATTTCAGATTTTAATTAAAATAAATAATAAGACTCGGCTCTGTTTTAAAGAAGAAGAAAAAAATAAACACCTGGATATTAAAAGTTTACTTTATTTAATACTTCAAACTGGGAAATGAAAGCTTTTGTAAGTAAAACCTAGTTGGAAATAATGCTGCTTAATACATATGTAACGGCTCTTGGAATGAGGGTACGTGTCCCCTTTCTCTCCCTCGACTAGGGGCTTGCTTCAGGGCCCTTTCGTTCTCTGCGATTCCGCACGACTCTTCGCGAATGAATCTCTTGATGAATGGTGTGATTGAGGCGCTGCGATCGTTTTTAGAAGTATTCCTGTGAGTTCCCTGTTTTTTTTGAAATTTTAAAATGAATCAAATGTTCATGAGTTTCTCCTAATTACACTGTAGGTAATTAGGTGAAGGTGTAGGTTACACTGCATCTCCTGGTATACACTGTAAATAATTCTAATTTTTTATTTTTCCGTATCGATATTTTCACGTATTCTTCTATTAATTAATAGTTCTTTTAGCTACCGGCTGTTCTTATTTAGAGTCAGTCAGTCACGCTTTACTGATTTTCGGAGTACCTTGGCCCCAGCGGTCTTTAAACTTCAATCTCCTATTTAGTACATGCCGATGAAAAAAAAACACATGATATAAAAAAAAACAGAGAATGAGTAATTAAGGATAATGTCCCCATCAGTAAGATAAAATAATAAAAAATTAAGTAAAAGTTAAACATTATTGAAATAGCTCTGTTTTATTTAGAAGCTTATTAATGGACTTATTACTTATTCCACGGTCTTTAATAATATTGTGAAGAATGTCACCGGGAAAATGTGTGGAACACATTAAAATATTTTGCTTTCTGTTACCTCTCTATTAAAGATCTGTTTACTGTTTACACATTATAAGTGCTATTTCTATTATGAAGAGCGCTGCGATCGTTTCGAGGAGCATGTGAATGAGTATTCTTTTACAATATTTGAAAACTGTATTATGAATTATATTGTTAAATGAGTTTCTTCTAGTTCTATTAAAACTTATTAGAAATTATATGAACAAAAATTAAAAATTAGTAGCTTATGATAGTACATCTTTATTAAAACATATTTCAATTAATTAACAGAATTTTTTATTTTTTATTTTGATGCTAAACAATTTAATCGTGATTTGTTTTAAAGCTTTAACAAATTTCTTATCAAGAAAGTCTTTCTTATCAACATTGACTTAATGGAACTTGTTTTAAAATTTTAACTTTGTATAACCGTTTTCTACGAATATTCAAACTCCTCGATTATATATTATATTAAAACTCTATTATAATATATTGGTAGACAAAAAGATCTAATTAAAAAAATGTTTAGTGAAAATTCACGGCTTTCAACCTTGAATATAGATTTACCACTTTTTTTTATATAATTTTGATAATGTCACTATATATGCCTGCCTGTATAGCGGTAATTCAGCGTGGCGCTGAGAATCTGTGTGGGCTGTGTGTTGTCCGCATCCAGCGGCAATGTTAACGTGTCCGTTCATGTAGTCGAATGGCGATAAAAAAATGTAATGTTTCAGCACCTAATTCCTGTTCTATATTGAAACAAAATAAAAAAAAAATTTTTAAAATTAAATACATGTGTACGTGTAAAATACAGCACAGAGGTATTCGGCCTACGCTTTTGGATTAATTTTGTTTAATATTAATTAAAATGTTAATTAATTTTTCAGTATAATTAAATACACATTTTTTTGTGTCAGGAATTGACACTCGTGAACCACTGTTAAATTGCACAGGGAAACAAATGATACTCTATTGAAGTAAAAAGATGTTTCGTGGTATGGTACAAGGTAGGGCTTTTCTATAAAATATCTATTTACAGTTTACACACTATTTTTCTTCCTAATGCATCTGGCAAATACTTAGACAGCTTGGTCTTGGATGCATTAAGGAAGCGCTGCACAGACGTACTCACTTTGCATTACCCAGGGGGCGCGTGTAACTAGAAGATAAGCCACGGATGCGGAGTAACAATGCCCCCGCAACGCTCTACGATCCTATTAGACCGGGACCTACTGTTTAAAGTGGATTCCGAACCACCTCAAACATCCATGGCACGGCCGGGACTCGAACCTGAAACCTGTGGTACCGAGCGCCAGAGCACTAGCCACTCGGCCATTCAGGCCGTTTACATACTATAAGTGCGATTATTTTGGCGAAGGCGCTATGATTGTTTTAAGAAACATGAAATTGAGTATTCCTTTGCAACATTTGAAAACTATAATATGAATTTAAAAAATAGGTTGTTAAATGAGTTACATCTAACCGTATTAAGAGATGTTACAAATCATGCACAATAAAAATTGTTTTGGGGACAGATATTTTGATGCAAAATCATTGAATCAAGTTTGGTTTTATAGATTTAGCAAATTTTTGATCAATTAAACATTTACTTAATGGACCTTGATTAAAATTGTTAACTTTATGTAGTATCCTTTCACGGTTATTCAAAACTTCTCGATTATACAGAAATATATATCATATTAAAATTACACTAAAAATTTTAATATATGAAAAGATCCATTTAAGGTTTATTGGAAGATTCCCTGCATTATATGATGTATTTGGATTTACCACTTTATTAGATTATTTAGATAATGTCACTATATATATCTTACTGTATAGTGGATCTCGCAGCGTGGCGCTGAGAATCTCTGGTGGCTGTGTGTCGTCCGTCTTGAACGGCAATGTTCAACGTGTCCGTTCGTGTACTCGAATGGCAATAAATATATAATAAAAATACCTTACTACAGTTAATCTCTCTAAAATAAAAAAAGATAAAAAATAATTAAATACACGTGTACGTGTAAAATACAGCACAGAGATATTCGGCCTGCGCTTTTAGATTCGTTTGGTTAATTTTTAATTAAATTTCCAGATTTATTAAATTGACAATTTTTTTATGGGGAATATGGCTCCCGTGCACCACCCCTTTATTGCACATGGGGAACAAATAATATTCCAATAAAGTAAAGGGATGTTTTGTGGTAGGGCACAAGTTGTTAAATATATTTCATAGGAATAACAAGCAGTTAGTTATTGCAATTCATTTATTTACTATATATTCTTTCTTGAACGTGATAGGTTTTTTCATAGATACTTTATATTACAATATGTAAAATGAACGTTGAATACATACATTTATATTTTGAGCATTCAAAGTATTGTTTTTAAATGTAAGTGTATGCATTAAAGGGAAATGTTAGTATTCACTCCATACTTTATTCATTTGGCTAAAATAAATAAAACAAATTGTCCACAGCATATGCACCATGTGCGGAAATAAAAACAAATGCGACGAACGAAAAGTAAGAAAAGTCCCTCGACACCTACATTGTTTGCTGCTAGAATGTTTGTACTAAGTGTTGTGTTATTGAAATATACAGTTGAATTTGGTCCCTTAACATTGAATTTCAACATTAATTCCTAGAAATTTTGTAAAAATATAAATTATTTTTAAAAATATGTCTGGATTTAATTTTTTATACGAACTAAAGACTCCGACTCCTTCAAAAATACTCGACTCCACAGCTCTGGTCACGAGCTGTCAGTTATGGATTTGATTCAAATTCATGTTATGTGTAGATATCATGAATGTGATTCTAATTGGCTGCAGTAGTAGAACCCAGCTTTCAATAATTTTAAATGAGAAAAACCAGAACAATTTTTAACGAGTTACGCAGGTTGCTTGCGAGAGAATTAGTAATTGTTAGGTTTTTACTCAATTTTAATTAGGTTTTTACATCAATGGTAATAATTAAATAGTATATATTATAATGATTAAATAGGATTATAAGTAAATGATTTTTTTTGTCCGACTTGTAGCTGAGATTGGAATCTACTGGTGATACCGTTGTAGCTACTTCTTGCAGAAACGAGGAGCCATCTACAACAACATCTGTAAAATACATCGCATTAATAGTCGATAATTTTTTTATGTGTAATACTGTTTTTTCATTTCCAACGATATTTTAGTAATTAAATATTTTTCATCTCCTGAAGAAATTAGATTTCTTCTCGCTGAATTTTTTTTTCTAAGTTTAATAAAAAATATAAAATATTTCGTTTAAATTCGTTTCTCATTGAAAAGATCAAACAATATGTAATTGATATATTTTAAATAAAAGAATTGAATTAATGCATATTCTAAATTTATTTGATTTACAAAAGTGTATAAAGCATTTTAAAAATCATGAATTAGATTATTCTATTAAATTAAAAGAAAACACAAATTTATTATTATTTTTATCATCATTTAAAAAAATTAAATGGAATTATGTTTTGATTTCATTCCAAATTTAAACAGTTATCCTGTACAAAAAATTGTAGAAGGTTAGTTAGGATCGGAAATTAAGCTTTAAGGACAGTTTGTAAATGAACATATTCCAGTTTACAGATTAGTCTTGTAGAAATATGAATTGTTAAAATAAAAAAAATAATGATAAAATGAATACAAAACTCAAACTGATGAATAATTCAGTGAAAGAATTTTTAAAAAAATCAAGAATGGAGAATTTTTTAATAAATTTCGTTGAATTTCAATGCGTGAAAGGCCATATTGTCAACAATACTCAAATTTTAAAGGCCCGTCCGTCATAGAAAGAATATTGGATCAGCTCCCTTCGACATTTTTTACTAATAAATTTCATAGTTTTACGTAGTGTCTTTTGAATAGGTATATCAGTTGTCAAATTCATATTAAATACTTATTAACGCATTAATAATACTATAATTTTTAGTTGTAAATAGTGAATTGCATAGAAATACGGGGGATATTAACAACCTTTGTTTATTCATTTATGTTCCCTGCAAAACTATCCGAATAACTGAAAAGAAGTAAAATGAATCTTAAACATAAACTATTCCTACTTCATTTTCGATATCGAGAATTTAAAAGGGACTTTCTCTGTAATTTGGGAGCGATAGTTTTGATTGCTTGGAGTCAAATTGATGTAGTGGGAAAAAATGTAAATTATAATTAATAAATTTATTTATTTACGTTCGTGTTTGTTTTTATATATTTTTTTTTTATGTTTTACTTTATCTTTACTTTTTGCTGTGTTACAAAATTTTCTTTCAAGAAAAGTAATACAATGGAAATAAGCTTTTAAGCAAATTTAAATTCGTTGAGAATACATAATTATACCTGTAAAATATCTATTCCCAGTTTTCCGCCATGAGTGCTATTTCTATTATCGGGACGCTGCGATCGTTTTAAGGAGCATGAAATTAAGTATCCTTTTACAATATTTGAAAACTATAATATGAATTATATTGTTAAATGAATTTATTCTAACCGTTTTAAAACTTATTAGAACTTATGTTTAATAACACTAAAAAAATAGCAACTTATGATAGTAAAACTTTATTATAACATATTTCCAATATTTAACGATTTTTTTTTCCATATTCACTTTGATACATATTTCGATGTAAAATCATTTAAGCGTGTTTTGTTTGACAGCTTTAGTAAATTTCTTATCAAACTTTAACTGAAATGAAACTTGTTCAAAAATTTTAAGTTTGTATAACACCATTTTTGAAATATTCAATACTCCTTGATTTTACAGGAGCATATATCATATTGAAATTTCAGTAAACAGTTAAATAATGGTTTAAACGATGCATTTAAAAAAACGTTCATTGAATATTCACTGCTTTAAGTGGTGTATATGAATTTACCACTTTAATAGATTATTTTGTTAATCTCACTACATATATCTTACCGTATTCTAGATGGCGCTGCGAATCTCTGGCGGCTGTGTGTCGTCCGTCTGATACGGCATTGTTTAACGTGTCCGTTCGTGTTCTCGAATGGCAATAAAATATTTACTTTATCATAGTCAAATCTATCTTCTTAATTGACAAGAATTAAAAAAACAACAATATAACAAAAATTAAATACTCAGGTACGTGCAAAATACAGCACAGAGGTATT
Organism: Caerostris darwini; assembly: GCA_021605075.1. Lineage (NCBI taxonomy): Eukaryota > Metazoa > Arthropoda > Arachnida > Araneae > Araneidae > Caerostris > Caerostris darwini. The sequence continues at coordinate 68,962 of BPLQ01011502.1, forward strand.
CGGCCTACGCTTTTAGTTTCATTTTGTTTGATATTAATTAAATTTTTATAAATTTTTCAGCGTAATTAAATTGTCATTTTTTTTCTGAGGAATATGTGGCTTGTGAACCATTGTTTTATAGCACAGGAAAACAAATAATATTCTAATGAAGTAAAAAGATGTTTCGCGGTAGGGAACAAGGTAGGGCTTTTCTATAAAATATCTGTTTACAATTTACACATTATAGGAGCGATTTCTTTAACGAGGGGGCTACGTTCGTTTTAAAGAGCATAAAAATAAGAATTTTTTTACAATATTTGAAAACTGTAATATGAATTAAAGTGTTATAAGAATTTCTTCTAACCATATAGAAAGATATTAGAAATCGTGTACAATAAAAATTGTTTTTGGGATAGATATTTCTATGTAAAACATTTAATCATGTTTTGTTTTATAGATATATATATATATATAATATGTAACACCGTTTTGTTTTATATATTAAAAGATAATTTAAGAAAATGTTTATTGAAGATCCACTGCTTTAATATATATATCTGGATTTACCACTTTATTAAATTATTTAGATAATGTCACTATATATAACTTACTGTGTAGTGGTTTTCGCAGCTTGGTTCGCGTAAGCTCTTACAAGATTTGGCTACTTTCAAGAAAAATTTTCCAACCATGCAGCATGTTTTTTCTACGGGGAACGGTCCTCTTAAGGACCATTTGTAAGTACCCAGTTCCAGCGCTGCCGCTGAAGCTATGTTAACGGAACCTCCCCTGCTCTCTGATGCCGATCACTGCACCGCCATCACTGCGGCTCGCGCCCAACTCAAAGACAAGGAGAAGGCTGTGGACTTGATCCAACAAATTCTACAGAATCAAAACATCCTGATTGACGGAGGTGTCATTCAGCGGACTGCCCTTAAACCCACCATGGATGGACTAAAAACAGCGGAAGCAGCCCTTGCTGAGGCAACCAAACGGGTAAGTGAGCTCGGATTATGTCCACTTACTAACTGCGCTAGGCACAGTAATGCGCAGGTAAAGTTAAGCTCCAAGAGCAAGATTAGTTCTAAAACTAAAAAGCCTAAAAGACCCGCTGCGGCTGCTCCTAGTGACGGCTTTCTTAAACCGCCTAAAAGGCATACTGCTCGCATTAGTGTTGAAACTAATATCACTAATCCCATTGCTACTACTAACAATTTTGAGCAACTATCTGATGTTGAGATTGAAGATGACAATCCTGCTGACATGCCTGTAGCTGCCGAGCCTAAACTGCCGCCCATCATGGTGCGGTTCACTGACGCACTTAAATTGCACGTTGCTGAAATCAGCACTCTGCATAAAGATGATGTTCGTATCAAGCTTGCCGGTGAGCAGCTGAAGATTTTCCCGGCCAACACGGATGTTCATCGTGCTGTCACCCGCTTTCTTACGGAGAAGCAGCTAGAATTTTTGTTATAACACCAAAAAATCAACGCCCGCTGAAAGCGGTGCTTAAAGGTCTGCATGTCACCCACTCCTCTGAAGAAATAGCGGCAGGAATCTCTGAACTCGGTCTCTTGATAGACCAAGTCAGACAGTTAACAAACTTGAAGACTAAGGCCCCCATCCCGGTGTGGCAACTCACATATCGCAAGGCCCCGGAGAACGTCAAGCTCTTCGAAGTCAACCGGCTACTCCACTACTCGGTCCGAGTAGAGAAGTTTAATCGCCGCCCAGGAGCCTCACAGTGCTTTTCTTGCAATCTCTTTCACCATTCATGCAAGAATTGCAACTATAAGAAGAGGTGCTTAAAATGCGGAGGTGAGCATCACCTAAAAGACTGCCATATCAAGGAGAGGATCGAAAACCCCACCTGTATCAACTGCCACCAGATGGGGCACCTTGCCGCTTGGAGAGGTTGCCCGATGTTTCCAAAGCCCCGCCTACCACCCAATCAGGGCCATGCGCCAACAAGACCCGCCTTCACCAGCCGGCAAGTCTCGGAGGGCGTATCCTACGCAAGTTTCTTGCAAGGTACACCCAGGATCTCTCACGCTGCGCCGTTGGTCACAAACCATCTGCCTCAAAATATCAACGATGATAATACTGATCTCACTGCGGACTCTGCCACTAAGGCAATGTATGTTCTAAAAGAAATTGTTAATCTCTTTAACACGTTTGGAGGGCTTGACAATATTTACTCACAATTTAAAAATGCTACTAACCCCTTTGAAAAAATGCAGCTTCTTTTTAAATTCTTTAAGCAATTGCGGTTGTTGCTTCTTATTTAATTATTTTTTAATTGCGCCTTTCTTTTATTTACTCCGCGTTTTGTTTTTACTCTCTTCTTTTTTGTACTAACAATGGACATAATCATGCTCACTGCTTTTGTTTGTATTCATGTTTTGTTTCCAATGAACTTTATTCCTCAAGATTAGGAGTTTTCAGGCCATACACGGCCAAGGTACTCCGTGCGTTGAATGATGATGATGAATTCGCAGCTTGGCCTAAGAATCTCTGGCGGCTGTGTGTTGTCCGTCTTGAACCGCAATGTTTAACTTGTCCATTCGTGTACTCGAATGGTAATAAATATATAATAAAAAGAATACCTTACTACAGCTTATCTCTAAAAAAAAAAAAAAAACAATATAAAAAATTAAATATGCGAGTACGTGTAAAATACAGCACAGAGATATTCGGCCTACGCTTTTAGATTCGTTTGGTTAATTTTTAATTAAATTTCCAGATTTATTAAATTGACAATTTTTTATGGGGAATATGACTCCCGTGGACCACCGCTTTATTGCATAGGGGGGAACAAATAATATTCCAATAAAGTAAAAGGATATTTTGTGGTAGGGCACAAGTTGTTAAATATATTGTTATAGGAATAACAAGCAGTTAGTTATTGCAATTCATTTATTTATTATATATTCTTTCTTGAACGTGATAGGTTTTTTCATAGATACTTTCTATTACAATATATATAAAGAAGGTTGAATACATACATTTATATTTTAAGCATTGAAAGTATTGTTCTTAAATTTAAGTGTATGTGTTAATGGGAAATGTTAGTATTCACTTTATTCATTTGGCTAAAATAAATAAAACAAATTCTTGACAACATCTACACCATGTGCTCAAATAAAAACAAACGCGGCGAACAAAAAAGTAAGAATACCTACGTTGTCAATACCTACCTTGTTTGCTGCTAAAGTATTTATACTAAGTTTTGTAAATATACAATTTAATTTGGTTCCTTAGCCTTGAATTTCGACAATAATTCGTAGAATTTTTGTATTCGTTGTAGATTTTCGGAGTGCATTGAAGTGCACCATAAACCTCCGTCCTGGAAAAAATAGGGTTTTTGTCGATTGGTCTAAGCCCATTGCCAGTGTAAAGAAATTATTAAATTTATAGAAAAAGTAGATAATTAATTGAATAAAAATTACTAAAATATAAAACTATTTAAAAATATTAAGAGAGATAAAAAAAATTACAGAAGGAAAGGAATTAAAATAACAAAATGAAAGCATACTGTAGTAAAAAAAGAAAAGTGAACAGTTAATATAAAACTGAGCACCGCCGTAATGAAAACCAGACATCCATTGCAAAAAGCAACCGAGTAAGGTTAAATAACGACATCTAAAAATGACCCGAGCAGGGAGGAAGTGCGGGAGGATTCGAGTACGAAACCTATTTGAACAAATTAAAACACGAAACCTATAGTACCAAGCGCAAGAGAGTCATATGAGACCGGGATCTACGGCGCTTAAAGTGGATTCCGAACCACTACAAACATCCTTGCCATCGCCGGGGCTATAGCACCGAGCGCAAGACACTCGGCCATTCAGGGCCGGAAAAGCAATTCTTGAATACCCCAGAAATGGTTATGGTCGGTTATGGGTTTATTCGCCACTAAAGACAAAATGGCGCTAGTTAAATTCTGTAATCTGCTGCTTTGAAACTTTCACGAAAGCAGAATTTTTAGCTTTCGAAAATTGGTGACCATAAATTGAATGTGATTATTGAAATGTTAAAATTAAGAGAAAACATCGACGCAAACATATCATTTATTTTATACAACGCAAAGTAGACTACAAACTAACAAAACAGTCACTACAACGCTAAGCCTAAACTGCAACTAACAACGCCGCGACTAACTAACTTCTAATTTTCTTTTATATTTTATAACGATGGAACACTTTATTGTTGCCACACATCTCGAGTGCAATTTATTTTAACATTTTTTTTACTCCGTAATCGGTCCAGTAATTTTCTCGTGCGAATTCATGGTGAATCCAATTTATATAAACATTTTTTTTCACATGTGCGATTCAGTATAGTTCTCGCGGATTCTTATACACATTAATCATTTGAAGGACTAAATTATACTTAAAATATATGAAATAAGATACATGTTTTCGTAAAAAAATGTTTTAAATTTATGTAACAAAACTTTAATATTTTTATTGAACAATAGCTTTTAAAAATAATACTGTAAGATCATTTATGTGTAGTTACAATCTTTAACATTATACTTTAAAATCCATATATAACTGAATATATTAATTATGTTAATAACTAATTACCTTAATTTTAGGAATTTTCTCTTTGATAATATACACTTTTTTGTAGATTGACCCAAATTCGATTTCTAGAATCGAGGGCGCTACGCTCGTTCTAGGAAATGTTAACGAGTTCTCTGTTTCTTTTATAATATTTGAAAACGATAAAATGAATTAAATGTTATTAATGAGCTCAATAATAAATGTTGTTTACTAAGTTTGCTCTATAAATACGGTTATATTTAAAGTTGTGAGAAATAACGTCCAATTTAATGACTTATGATAGTGAAACTTAAATTTAGCATACTTACAGTAGTTAAAGGTTTTTTTTACGTTTGTAGATATTTTGAAAAAGCTTTATTGTGTTTTGTTTCACATATTTAGTAAATTTCTTATCAGTTAAATATTTATTTAATGGAAGAAAAATTTAATTTGCTTCATATTTTAGCTTTCCATACCATTTTACGAAAATCTTAGGATATCTTGATTGTGCAATAATATATATTGTATCTAAATTCCATTTAAAAAATTGCATTAATTGATAAAAATGATTGTTGTTGAAAATGATTACTGAAATATTCACTGTTTATGTTATGTTCACTGATTCACCACTTTGTTAGATTTTATAATAAATCTGACTATATATATATCTTACAAGATTGTGGTTTTGCAGCGTGGTGCCGAGAATCTCTGGTGGCTGTGTGTTGTCCGATTAAAAACGGCAATGTTCTAGTGCCCGTTCGTGTATTCGAATGGCAATTGAAAATATATCAGTTGGGGAATATGGTATTTACGCGCCTCATAAAACTAAAAAAAAAAAAATCACGTATGTCTGTACGTGTAAAAGACAGTAAAGAAGTACTTGGAACTACGCTTTTGGTAATATTTATTGGTTAACTTTCCAATTTTATTAAATTAATCCTATTTTTTGTTAGAAATATGTCGCAAGGAAGCCATCGATTTAATCATCGGAAAGAAAAAAAAAGGATACTCTAATAAAATAAGAGGGATGTTGTTTTGTAGGGGACAAGTTTTCATCTACTATAAAATATTGCCCTAGGTATAGCAAACTTTTAGTTATTGTAATACGCTTATTTAGAATATAATTTTTCTTAAATGTGATATTTTCTATCGATTTTTTTTTTACTTTGAAATATATAAAACGAATATTGAATATTTGCAATTATACAAAGGTTTTAAGATATTATTTTTATTTTCTAAATATATATATATTAAGGAGATATATTGGTATTGACTGAAAGCTTTATTCATTAGACTAAAATAAAATAAACAAATCATCTGATTATCTGCAATATTTGCAGCACACCAATACTGTGTGATACAAAATAGGTTGTGTATATTTGCGCAAATAAAAACAAATGCAACAAACGAGTAGGAGGTGATGAAGTAATCACGTCCAATTAGAAAAGTGGAGAGAAATAAATTTTCTAAAATTAATAGACAGCCCTGCACGGATACGACAGCCCGATGTGTACTCGTCATTGCCCGTTTTCATATGACTCAATGTCAAATTGTCTTATTTTTCTGTGCATGATTTATAGTCGTAAATTTTTTAAATTTTATTTAATTGTAAATTTTTAAATGAATTTTAAAAGGTTAGAAACTTTTAATTAATATGAAAAAAAAATTAGAAGATTATTTATGTTACCAAAAAAAGTTATGTACTCCAATTTTTCGGATTGACTGAGGCCGAAAAACGAATTTAATTTCACGGCGCCCTCTAATGTTACCAGAAAAAACTATGAAATTTTTTTTAAATAATTAAAAACGATTTGTAAGAAAGAAAATTCAAAAATTTGATTTCAAGTCTGGTAGCATTATTGGAACATTATTGACTATCTAAAAATCAATAAAAAGATAGAAATCAATGTCAGCGAAGGATTTAAAAAAAATAAAAGTACTTCTCCCTATGGACTCTATGCATCTGTGATCGTAATGTCACTAGCCTTTTATTGAATTTTTCTACAGTGACAGTTAAGTATAATAGTCTATTTATTTTACAAATTTCGTTATTTTTATTAGATCTGGCTAAAGAAATTTGGAATATTGGGAGAGGTTGTTTGTCCTTGGTGCACGTGAGTTGTATAACATCTTCAACTGCAAATGCTTTTTCTGCAAGGGCAGCCTGAATATCCTCTTCGAATTTTGTAAGCATTTCTTGCAAGTTGGATTGCGGTTTGACCATGGTTGGAGGAAGCTTCCTTTCAACTATAACCGTTTCCTCTGATTCATCAGTTACGGCAGTGCTCAGCGTAGCATATTTATTTTCAGTAATAGTTTTGACATTTTCAGCATTACCGGAGATAAAGTTTGCCTTAGCCGTATGCTTTCGATTTGGTTTCTTAAAGTCTTTAGAGCTATTAACCTTATCATTGCGAGAGGATATCTCACTAGCAGCAGGTTTAGTAGTATTTTGTAACTGGTTAGATTTTAAATTAGTATTATGAATTTTACACTCGGCCAAAGGGCAAATTCCAAAACGACCATCCCATTCCAGGAGATACTTCTTTTTCTTGGAGATGTTGTCATTCTGAAAATCCGATTTCTTTGCAGAGGCGAGGATTTCATCAATCACTTCCATTTCTTGATGTGCTGATACCAATCGGCGGCACAATCATTGTGGCGCCATCTTAGTTGGGTCTTTCATAGCATTGACGTCCGAGCCCGGCGACGAGAGTACTTGCTGATGGACCTGAGAAGGTCCGTTCCCCTCCATATAGATCATCATTAAAGCAATATAAATCAGCAGACGAGAAAAACACGTCCGCTTAGCTTAAATACTGCTGTGTTAATTATGGTAGGTTTTTCTAAAATTGTATTTACGTTTATATACATTTTCGAATTAGTTTAAAAGTGATAGTAAAAATAAATTTTTATATACATACTTAAAATATATATCCTTAGGTAATATTAAGTCCTTAAAATTAGATAGTCATAAAAAGTAACTTAAAAAAATTTTGTTCAAAGGAGCTTTACAAAATTTGAATATTGTGAAGTTTTATTTATTAAGAAATCCTGTATGTGTAAAGTATGTGTGTGTAAGTCCTGTATGTGTATGTCTTGTATGTCTTTTTTTGAATGTCTGGACCAGTAGGCATTTATTTCCAGTATAATGACGCAGTTAAATATGTTTTCCTTGCTGCACTGGAAAAACGAGCTAGGATTGTATTGAGGGTTTTAGTTTTAAATTATTCTTTTCCGTTTCAGACACTGTAAGTAATTCTAGTTTTTTATTTTTCCGTGTCGATATTTTCTCGTATTCTTCTATTAATTAATGGTTCTCATAACTATCGGCTGTTCTTATTTAGAGTCAGTCAGTCCCCCTTTACTGGTTTTCGCAGTACATTGGCCACAGAGAGCCTATATTCTATTTAGTATATGGCGATGAAAAAAAAAAACATGATTTACAAAGAAAGAGAGAATGAGTATTTAAGGACAACGTGCCCATGAGTAAGATAAAATACTAAAAAATTAAGTAAAAGTTAAAAGAATTAAAAGTTAAACAATATTGAAATAGTTCTTTTGTTTTGATTTGGTCGCAAATTTTATACAATTAACTTATTAATGGACTTATTACTTATTTCACGGTCTTTAATACCTTCACGGTCTTTTACCATTCTTTGTGAAGGATGTCACGGGGAAAATGTGTGAAACACATTAAAATATTTTTATTTCTGTTGCTTTTTTATTAAATATTTATTTACTGTTTACATATTGTAAGTGCTATTTCTATTATCGAGGGCGCTGCGATCGTTTTAAGGAGTACGAGAATGAGTATTCTTTTACAATATTTGAAAATCATGATATGAATTAACGTTGTTAAATGAGTTTCATCTAACTGTATTAAATGATATTAGAAATCATATACAATTAAAAATGTTTATGCACATGATTAAATTGTTATGAAACTCTTAACTAATATGAATTATATTGTTATAAGAGTTTCTTCTAACCGTATTAAAACTTATTGGAAAAGATGGCAATAAAATTAAAAATATTAGCAACATATGGTAGTTTTTTTTTCTAATGCAGCTGGCAAACACTTAGACAGCTGTCTTGGCCAAGCATTGCCTTAAGGCAAGCGCTGCACAGACGTTACTCACTTTGCAGTACCCAGGGGGTGCGTGTAACTTGAAATTAAGCCACGGACTGAGTAAGAATGCCCCCGCAACTCTCTACGATACTATTAGACCGGGACCTACGGTTTAAAGTGGATTCCGAACTACTACAAACATTCATGGCACCACCGGGACTGGAACCCGAAACCTGTGGTACCGAGCGCCCACGCAAGATATGGTAGAAACTATATTATAATATATTTCCAACATTTAACTATTTTTTTTTCTATTTTTACTTAGATATTTTAAAGTATAATAATTTAATTACGTTTTGTTTTATAGCTTTAAAAATTTCTTTTCAATTAAACATTTACTTATTTCAACTTGTTTGAAAATTTTAATTTTGTATTATTCCTTTTACGAATATGCAAAATTCATCGATTTTACATGAATATGTATCATATTAAAAATCTATTTAAAAAATATAATAGTGGCTTAAAAGATCCATTTAAAAAGACGTTTATTGCAGATTCAGTGCTTTACGCGATGTATCCAAATTTACCACTTTATTATAATATTTAAGTAATGTCACTATATATACCTTATTGTATTTTAATTTCTCCGTTTTAAAAACTGTGGATTTAAGGCCCGATGCCTAAAATGTGGCGAGAAACATTCGCATATATAGACTGCTAAAAATTTGACAAGCTTGAAAATCCCTAAGTGCATAAATTGCGGGGAGTCTGGACATATTGCTGCTTGGCGGGGCTCTAAAATTCCTAAGATCAAAATAGAGATAATTTAAATTAAATATAATTTTTAATTAAATAATTCTTTTTTATTTTATGCTGCAATAATTGATTAATTGTATTGATGAATTTTAAGTAGTAATAATATTATGCAGACAAAGAAATTATTGTGAATATTTTGTCACGCATTGAAAATACCATTTATTTATTTATTTTTGCTGATATATATAAAAGAAAAGCTACCTTAATTTTCAATTTACCCATACCAAGGAGCTCCGTCAACCTACAAATCGTCGGTTAATTTTTAATAAAGCAGAAATGTCGAAAAGGAAAAGTATTTAAATGAGATTGACTCATGTTTACGGAAGAAAAAATGTCAAATCAATATAAAGTCGTATTATAATAATAGTCACAATGAACGCCTAGGGCATCTTCGTCAGCTGGCTATCGAGATCATTAATAATATCCTTCTGAGACCCTGGTTATCTACTATCGTGTCCAAAAAGTAAGACCAGTTTCCAATTTAAAATTCCGGGGGGCTTATGGAATTTCAATTTTTTTTTACTTTTTCAGGTTGCTGGCACTGTCTTCGACATCGGTGTGAAATTTGACGTCAAAATATTTATTAGTGTTTGAGTTACGCTTGGCTTTGTGAGACGCTAAAACTGATTCCGGCGATTTTTGAAATGTCTCTTCAATTCAAACCGTACCGGGAGTGATCTTTTGAGTCTAGGGAATAGCCAGAAGTAGCACGATACTAAATAAGGTAAATACGGTGGTTGTGGAACGATATAGGTTTCATTTTTTTCAAAATTGTCACGAAGAATCAATGCAGTGTGAGCTGGAGCGTTCAGTTTTTTCGGTACAAATAAAGATTTGACGCGTTTAAGGCTCAAAACATCTTTTTAAAAGAAATCTTGAAATTCCAACATCATCAGCAAGGTCTCTAATTATAAATCGACGATTTGCGAGCAGCAAATCTTTAATTATTTGGACGTAAGCTTCGTCGGTTGAGGTTGGTGGTCGATCAGAGGGCTCTTCGTGTTCAATGCATTCTCTGCCTTCTTTGAACTGTTTTCACCACTTCTAAACATTTCTGTCCAATATTTGAAAGCTGACCGAATTCTGCAATATTCTATACGTTTCCCCAAACAGAATTGAATGCAATATCTTTGCTCAATGAATTCAGACATTTCAAAAATCGCCGGAATCAGTTTTAGCGTCTCACAAAGCCAAGCGCAACTCAAACACTAATGAATATTTTGATGTGAAATTTTACACAGATGTCAAGGACAGTGCCGGCAACCTGAAAAAGAAAAAAAAATTGAATTCCTTAAGCCCCGGGAATTGTACAATTAAAAATGTGTCTTACTTTGTGAAACACAGTAGTATGAAAACGAAGTTGCTGATCTGTTTGTCGGGGAGGGTAGAGAGCTCCACACTGCTCCCTCCTTCAATCTACGAGATTTTGAGGCACGTTCTCTATTTCTAACCAAAGTAAATGCCGTTTGAAAAATTTCACCCTAGCAGACCTGGTGTGCCTGGACAAGTACTCGTGACTGTCCTTGCGGTGCACTTGCCGAAGATGTGCTCAGATGGCTTCATCTAGACCAGGGGTGGCCAACCCGCGGCCCGTCCTTGAATATTTCCCCGGCCCGTGAGTTTTTATCCCATTTTTACGAAATATATTTATTTTATAATGGCCAAAGTCGTGAAAACGAAAGCATTAAGAAATGCATTATGTATGCACCCATATATTCAAAGATTAACTGTCGAAGTGATGAGAAAAATTAACTTTGAATTTGAAATAATATTCTTGCGATTATAGGGCAGATATTGCCCGTTTTATTTATGAATTTACAGTCATAAGCGCACAGAATAATTAAGTTATGTTTTGCGAACTCAAGATGCGAGCGTATCTTATATAACATGTTCTATGTTTCACTTTAAGTGATCTCAGTGGTCATCCTAGATATGCACAGTTGATTGTTGATAGCAAAGCAAACCAGACTCTCTGAAGTTGTTAGTGCTTTTGGTTCAACTTACATCTGCGAATCGTTTTTTTCGAAAATAAAACTGACAAAACACAAAACACGCTCAAACATACCGGATACAACACTCATTACGATGTACAAATAACCAAATTGAGATCGATTTGCAAAAGCTAAGTGAAAAAGTGGAGAAACAAATAGCGAACTAGTAAAATAAATATTTTTGAATGATTTCATTTTTTTTATTTCGTTTATATATTCTCTATATTTCATTACAATGTGCGTTTAATATCATTGTTGTTATATTATCTATGTTGATGTGAATTTTATATGCGGTCCGTGGAATCTATGAATTTCACATGCGGCCCACGCATCTATGGTGTATTTCCAAAGTGGCCCCTAAGATCATTTGGGTTGGCCACCCCTGATCTAGACTAAGAACTGGCCACATAACGAGTTTAAGCCTTCAATGGAAATGTGAACACTTAACTCTATTGCCACAGCGCAGCCATCGCTTCTCCCTCTCATATCATCGATTGGTGTCTCTGGGAAGGAGGAAGGGGGCGGGCAGCTGTTGAGAGAGAGAGAGAGATTGCATTTTATTTATGAATGCGACATGGTCTTTTGGATCCGGTTTAGCGGCCTAAAAAGAGGGGATGATAATCAACAACATCAACATATCTTGTTGCTTATCTCCCTTCATTGAATTTAATAATAATTTTAAAAAGTAGTAAAATGTTGTTTTTTACCACTTTTTTAAATTGCAATGAAATTTAAACTATATATATTGTAAAAGATTACCTACGAAACAGCATGGTGCTGAGAATTTTCGGTGGCTGTGTTTCGTCCGATTCATGCGGCAATTATACGTGTCCGTTCTCGTCTGAAAATGGCAATGAAAACTCTTTGAAATTCTGAAATGCAAAAAAGAAGAAAAAAAAAAAAAAAAAAAAACCTTACTGTATACAGCACGAAAGTGCTCGGCCTGTGCTTTTGCTGATCTGAATTTTAAGTTGTTATTACATTAAAAAAATTTACAAGTTTTACTTTCCTGACATTTAAATTAACAAATTTCAATATTTTATGAAATCGATCAAATTTATTGATTTGTTTTTACTTATCAGCACATAATTCATTGCAAGGCAGCACAAATTTTGTGAAATAACACCACCACAAATGGATGTATTTAGTAAAATTATTAAAAATTTTGAACAAAAAATTAACTGAGAATTGAAACATTAGATATTTTTTTTTATACAATAAGAGTATTCATATTAAATATAAAAAGAATTAATTTTAATTTTCTTAGTTACGTAATTATTTTTTTCTTTTTATTGAAATAATTAATTATACATAGGATATATATATATGTGCTTTTAATCCTAAAACACTACAGTAATTGAATATTAAAACAAGTAATATCAAAAAAAAAAAAAAAATTAAGTCAGTTCCTACTTTTTTTTCACTATATTACAGAAAAGTCCTTTACAAATAAAGTTGAAATTTTCCTCTTGCAACTGGCGCCATCTATTATTAGATACATGAAAGTTAAATCTAAAAAAACTAAAATTAATTAATTAAATTTAATTGATGAATTAATATTTTAAAAAACTGTATTAACATCCAGTGTCATCTACTACAAATTAAAAAAATTTATTTGAACTTGAGTGGATGAATAGAAAGTATTTAATTAAAGATTTTAAATTTGAACAAGATATATACAGGGAGAGTGTGAACTAATAGTAGAATTGAAAAAAAAATAACTTCATTATCTTCCTATTATCAGTTGACTCTAAAATACACCTCCCTACAATTTCTGCAAGAACCACTTCTGAGCACTACAGTGCTAAACAGTTCCACTGCGTGTTCAGGCCTACATTATTGTATGATATTTTACACTCATCCATATTCTCTACTTTTATCTTGCTGTTCCACATTTGAATTCTTTCCTCCATCCGTAAAAAAATTATTGGTATAATAGAAATTGATATAATAGTGAGTAAATCTCTGTGCCAACTGCAATGTCGAATCTCATTCATTATTTTTTTTTCCTTCTTTCAATAATTCCTTTTCCACTCCATAGACGGGAACCACGATTAATTTACTGAATTTTTCACCTCTAATCGTTCAAAATATTGTTCTACTTTTCTCTCATAAGCAGTATGCTATGAAAATTTGAAATATTTAATGAATGTACCTGCGTTTTCTGCGAGATCATTTCTCAATATTATAAATATGAACTACTATTGTACTGCACTTCATGATATGAACTTTATGTTACAAAGAACTTCTTGTGATGTTTATTTTATAAATTTATGTTATTTCGAACGATTCTTCATTTTATATTAAAATTATCTTAATTTACTCTATACTGATTTATGTGTACTTCCCATTTTTAACATTCTGCTTAAAAGTTTTGTCCTGTGTGACACTCTGCCATTATTTCCTCAATAACGTCGTACGATACCGGACGGTTTCTGGAAAGGGCTGCCGCAGTCACTTCCTGATATACAGGATCTAGTTCCTGAATTTAAAACACAAACTTCCACTACATTTCCAATACCTCCAATTTACGCTGTTTTGCCCTCTTAATCTGCTGGAAACGTGAATGCAGCCGACTGGCACACGCGCCGCTTTCTTTCATCTGCCAGCTAGTGCTACCCACTCTGACAGATTTTAATTCACACCCAGAAAATGATTTCCGAGTTTTTAAGATATTCCCAGAACCAGTGAAATATCCCGATTTTCTTTGTTTGCATTCATAAATAGATTTTTCATTTACTTTAAAAGTGGTGATAAAAAGGAATTGGCATTTATAATTTTTTTTCTCAAACTACTTTGCATTAGTATATATTAGGATTTCCTTTGCTATATTTTACCTAGAAATGAAAATTAATTTTTGATTTCCAGAATTAGAATTCTTCAATGAGTTCAATAAATGTGACTAAAACTATCTTGAATTATTATTCTTAATTTCAAACTATTCCTTTTACTTCACATTCATTTCTTATTATATTCTGTTCAAATATATATTACAAGTGCATTTTTTCCCTCAGATTGCAAGCGAGAAGTGTAATAGATACCCGATAGTGTAATACATAGTCCGTCGGTATGGAAATCGCTGGGTCAGGAGATCGAATCGCGTCCGTTTTTCCCCTCTCCTTACGTTTTACTAATTCCGTTTTTACTCACCAGCTGGCGCTACTGATTCGGCATAGTGAGAAGAACCTTGTCTGCTCAAGCAACCACCAACTACTTTCTTGTGCAAGTAGAAGGATTACAAATAAATGCTTTGAAAAAAAAAAAGAACGCTAAAGGCTAATAAGAAGCTTGCCCAATAGATAAAAAATTTATGATGTAACAATAATTTAAGATAAAATGAATGCAAAAAAGAAAAATAATAAAAAGTTTAAATAATATATATATAATCTTAATGGAATTTACCCAGGCAACGTGCAATAGTTGAAAATTATGTATTCAATTAAATGTTGTTCATGAGTTTAATAATAATTGTTTTTTTTATTGAGTTTGTTCTAACCGTATTTAAAGTGTATTAGAAATAAAACTTAAATTTAAATTTCATTGTCATAAATCTCTAAATTTTAACTTGCTTCCAATGCATGAAGTGTTTTTTCCTTTTATAGTCAGTTTAAAAATGTTTAATTAACCATGTTCTATTTCATAACTTTAGCAAATTTTTTGTCAGTTAAACATTGTCTTAATAGAACACGCTACGCAATTTTGAAATTTGTATAATATCATTTTACTAATGTCTCAGAATTGCTCGATTGTACAAGAATAGATACCGTATCAATATTACATTTAAAAAATATATTAATTGATAAAAACTTGCCTTAAAAAAGGGATATTGATGCATTTACTGTTTTACATGAGATACATAGATTTACCACTTTGTTTTATTTGTGTAGAAACGTTACTATATATATTTTACACTATTCGAGTTTAATGGCGTGGTGCTGAGAATCTCTGGTGGCTGTGTGTTGTCCGATTAAAAACGGCAATGTTGAAGTGTCCGTTCGTGTATTCGAGTGGCAATGACTAATAAATTTGCTTATAACGTGGTTATGAATTAAAAAAAAAGCTAAAAGAACAAAAAAAACGTTTCCTTTACTTGTATGTGTAAAAGACAGCACTGAGATGCTCGCTCTACGTTTTTAGATTGTTCTTTTTTACATTTGTTAATTTTTAATTAATTATTCAATTTTATAATTTTTTAAAGGAATATCTCGCCTTCCAACCACTATCACACAACAAAAACACCACTTACACACAACAAATTTGTATGTAACGAAGCTCCTTGGCTACAAGATAGCCGCAAGCCTCTATCTGGGAAAAACATCAGATGAGGAGATAAATGTAGTGCATGAGATAGCAGCAAAGTAGAAAAGAAAATTCTTCTTTGTGGTGGCGATTTCTTTCTTGAGCATAGGTGATGCTGATGATATAGCATGGTGACAGCCGCAGACTACTATCCTGGAAAAACTTCAGACGAGGAGAAACATGCAGTGCATGAAACAGCAAAGTAGAAAGAGGAAGCTGTTCTTTATGTTGGCGATTCTTTTCTTGTGCTTTGATGATGTTGATGGTTTGGCATGGTGGCAGCCGAGAGCTTCTAACTTGGAAAAATTTTAGAACAGCAAATACAATGCATGAACAGCATCAAGGTAGACAAAAGGAAACTTGCCCAAAATGGATTTACTATACATGGAAACAAATGATAAAATAAATATAAAATAAGCGGAAGTAGAGAAGTGGTTTAAAATTGGTAGGAACAGCAAAGTTCAGTTATGATACTATATCACTAGAATCTCATCATTCTTTAACGGGATAATTTTTTATAGATATTTATATTGAAGTATTTAAAATGAATATTAAATGTATACATTTATATAAATAAATCAAGTGTTTGCCAGCTGCATTAGAACAAAAAAAAATATATATATAAAAATCAATCAAAGTATTGTTTTATTTTTAAATACACATACATTTACATAAAATATTAATATTCACTGGACATTTTATACATTAGATTAAAATGAAATAAAAAAAAATCAGCATCACTTACACTACACCGATTATATGTGTTATCAATTAGAATGTGTTCTGTGCAAATAAAAATAAAGGAAACAAATGAGCATATGAAGTTAAAGAAATCAAGTCAAATGGTTTGAGAATAAAGAATTCCTCAAAACAACTTTCTATATCAATTTTGTTTTGAAAAGTAAAACTTAATTTTAGTAATTTTTCTGCCTGAAAACTAACTTTTTTGTAGAATGACCCACGTGTGACTTCTAGGATCGAGGGCGCTATGATCGTTCTATAAATATAAAAATTTGGTCTCCGATTATTTTACAGTATTTGAATCAAAAAAATTAATTAAATGTTGATAATTTAGTGATTAATGTTGTTTATTGAGTTTGTTCTATAATTGCTGTTGCATTCTAGGTGATTAGAAATAACATGCAATAAAACTGAAAAAATTAATGACGTATGCGGAGGAAACTTAAATTTAGCATACTTACAATAGTTAAAGATTTTATTTTTTATGTTTTTAGATATTTTGAAAAACTTCGTTTAATCGTGTTTTGTATCAGATATTCATCAAACTTCTTATCGGTTACATATTTATTTAATGCAGCCTTCTTAAAATTTTAACTTTCTGTAATGCAATTTTACGAAAATATGAGGACACCTATATTGTACACGAATATTATCGTATCTAAATTTCATTTAAAAAATATATTAATCGATAAAAACGTCCGTTGATAAAAACGGATATTGAAATATTTAATGTTTGCGTAATGTTCGCCGATTTACCACTATCTTAGATATTGTAATAAAACTAAGTATATATACTTCACAATCTGCTTGATCTGCAGCGTAGTGCTGGGAATCTCCGGCGGCTGTGTGTTGTCCGCTTAAAAACGGCAATGTTTAGGTGTCCGTTTGTGTATTCGAATGGCAATGAAAAATATATACAAGTTATTACAATTGTTACATTAATAAAAAAAAAAAAAACCCATACAATTGTATGTGTAAAAGACAGCCAAGAGGTACTCGGTCTACGCTTTTTTGGTAACTGTTTTTAATTTTCATTTTTATTAAATTAATCATTTTTTTTTTGTTAAGAATATCTTGCTCAGAAAAGCATCGGTTTAATCTGCACGGAAACAAGGTGTAATATAATAAAGTAAGAGGGATGTTTTTTGGTGGAAGACAAGTTGTGTTCTACAAAAAAATATTGTTCTAGGAATAGCAAACTTTTAGTTATTGTAATACATTCATTTAGAATGTGATTTTTTTGTAATGTGATATTTTTTTAGAGATGTTTCATACTAATATATTTAAAAAGAGAAATATTAATATATTCTGAATAATTTATTTATTAAACTAAAAAAAAAAAAAATGATACAAAATATCTGCATCATTTGCATCATAACCCCCACTCCTGATCTACATTACTTTATAGGTTTGTAAACCAGAACTAAAAAGATATAAATATTTTATTGCTTTGCAGTTAAGTTGTTGGTAACTCTTCTTTCGCCGTTGCACACTAAACAATAAGAATTCTTATTTTCAATTCAGATTGTAAAAAGGATTCGATCAATATTTTTGTTTTCTGCTATAACTAATATTATTGTCATATAATCAAAGTCTTTCTAAGGTAACCTAGGTTACGAACACCTATCCTAGACGGGCAATACAAAAACATAGTTGTGATTTTCATTTCTCATTATTCATTAGGTGAATGTTTCTTATGTTACAATTGTGATGTGCAACAGAAATATTAAGGGAAACTTGTTTTCCTTGAAAAAATTAACAATTCTAAATTAATTAATAGCTTTAAATACTACACTTATGCAGTTAGTCAGACTACGTGGTCGGAGTTTTCCAAGTTATCTCCCATATAATACTCAAATGCGGGGTAATTCCCCATAAACTTCTTCGCGGAAGGCACTGTGCTCCTTCTTCAGCAGCTCTGAGCCAAGTCAGACTTCTACCTACCGTTGCTCCATCATATACTACTCATGGAGTGTCAGTCTCGCACTGCCGGACACAGAGTATAAGTAATAACACTATACTTAATTTTTTTTAATGTTGCTTACATTTTTATAAAAAAAATTGTGCGTTAGTGTGAGCGTCAATTCAGTTGCTATCTCTTTAAAGACAATTTCTGCATTTGGAATCTATTTAAAAATTAAGCTCAGCCAAGTTTATATAAAAAACTTCAATTATAATTTTACTTCACTTAAATATGAAAACTATTTGATTTAATTAATTAGTTACTTATTTGCTGCTTTTGACTGGTAAGAAAAATACAAAACATTGAACGCTTTTGGATAACAGAAAAGTATCTCAGTCGAAAGCTACACTTGTTAGCAGTTTAATTATCTTTCTCTATGTATTAATTATAATTTACTATTTTCCATTTTGCATATATTCGTATATGCTCCTATTCTCCTTCTTATTCACATTTGTTATATTAATATTAATAAAAAAGAAAAGAAAAAAGGCATGACATTTCAATGGACAAAACCAAAGAAAATTCTTTCAATCAACAAGGCCAGTAAGAGTGTGGCTGACCATACTTCAATTCAAAGCTTATGCAAGTGAAATTGTTGTTTTCGTTGCGGGGTGAGTGTGTTATCACGAGCTTGTAGAATATGGAAAAGCGTGAAATTATGGAGAACGCACCTTCATAGATCTTTTAAAAATACTCGCATATTAGGATTCGAATTATTCTAGATGCTTGGACTATTCGAAAGTATTTTTTTTAAGAATTCGAATCAACAGATTCATATAAAAGAATTTTTTCAATATTTGTAGCGCCATCTATTCTCCTTTGGAGAAAAAAATAAGTTTAATAATTTCTTGTTGAACATATATTGCTAAATGTTTCAACAATAATTGCTTCAAATAAATGTATTAAATTTATTTGTTATATTTTTTACATTTAATAATTTCATCGCCATGCATAATTTTTCTACTTCCACATTTATTTTTTTTTTAATTTCCGAAAATTGTGAATCCTCAGCAGCCAAGTCAAGTCGAATTTGGAAATTGTAAAATTTTCGAACTGTAAAATAAAGTTTTTTGCATGATTATAAATTCTCCAGGGCACTTCAAAAAAGAGGATATTAGAAACTCTCTTGATTTTCCCAATATAAGGCAATTCATCTTTAATACCTCTAAAGAGATTTATGACTCTATCCGTATCACTGGTAACTCAGTTTTTAGATGACTGCCAACCGATGAACCGTTTTTTTACCGTTCAAAGATTTTGTTTTAATAATTCGAATCAATGGATTCATATCAAAAAATTATTTCAATGTATATGGCGTCATTTATTCTTCTTTAGAGGAAAAAATAAGTTAAATAATTTCTTGGGGAACGTATATTGCTAAATGTTTCAACAATAATTGTTTCAAATAAATGTATTAGATTTAATTTTTTTATTTTTTACATTTAATAATTCTTCATCACCATGCATAATTTTTCTACTTCCAGATTTTTTTTTTTTTTTTTTTTTCTTTGAATTTCTGAAAATTGTGGAATTTTTCTAACAAACCTTTTTTACTTGTCGCTTTTTTTTATTTAATATCTTGTTAAATATCCAAATTTTAAAAGAATTTTATTTTTAACAGAAATTTACAAAGTAACCGTAATTTGTGATTTAAAAAATTGGAGCAATTCTTTTTTTCCCACTTATTCCCCCTCCCATATTAATGAGATTTATCCATTATTTACCTATACGTGATAGTTCATGATATATTGCTACTTTTTAATACATTTTTTATTTTTACTAAAATTGGATACATATAATTGAATATTTGATGCAGACAATAAACCAAGTCCTCATACACTCTAATATGGTTTTAATTCACACCCAGAAAAAGAATTTCTGAGTTTTATAAAATTTGACGGTGTTAAGGAATCCTGTAGTACAATTTATTTTTTTTCGTGAATAAATACATTGATCATTTAGTTAAATAGTGGTGATAAAGAGGAATTTTTATATTGCACTATAATTATATATTATGCCTTCTGCTATAATGCTATACTTAGAAATACAAATTAATTCTTGTTTCATTTATTCAATTCCTTCTATTCAAATACGTTTTTTTTTTAACTTGTAGCAGATGACACTTGATGTTAATACAGTTTTTTCAAATATTAATTCAGTAATTAAATTAAATTAATTAATTTTATTTTTTTTTTTAGATTTAAGTTGCATATATCTACCAATAGAGGGCGCCAGATAAATTAAAAAAATGAATGAAAATTATTTATAAAGGACTTTCTGCAATAGAGTGAAAAAAAAAGGAATTGACTTTAATTTTTTTTTATATTACTTGTTATAAATAATTTTGACAAAAAGAAAGAATTTTTGACTTTCTTTTAATGAAATAAAATAAAATAAAAAAATCAATAAAAAGCAACTTAAGGAGCGATCTACAAAATTTAAATGTTCCAATAGTTTTATTTATTAAGAAATCCTGTATGTATCTTTTTTTTTTTTTTTTTTTTTTTTTTTTCCGGAAGGTTTCGATCAGCGATCATTTATTTCTACTATAATAGCGCAGTTAAATACGTTCTCCTTGCTGCACTGGAAATATGAGTTGAAATTCTATTAGTAGTTTTATTTTTAATTTATTAATTCCCTTTTCCGTGTTTACCTAGTAATTTAAAGTGATTATAATATTGATTGTTTTGTTTTGAATTTAAATATTTCTCGTCTTTCTTTTCGAATAAAAATGGTGTGTTTTGCAAATATTCTGACAAATACCACAGTAACTATAAATTTGCTTTTTCTAATACGTTTTTAATTTTAAAATATATTGTTACTCTTCGAAATCGGTTCAAATAAAGATGCATTAAATATAATTTTTTACTCATGTGCAGAAAAGATTAATTTTACTACGTTACATTGCAAGTAATTTTAATTTTTAATTTTTATATCGATATTTTCCCATATTCTAATATTAATTAATGGTTCTTTTAGGTATCGACTGTGTTAATTTAGATGCAAATTTTATCAAATTAAGGGATTTACTTTGATTTACCACTCATTATATTATTATTAAAATGTCACTATATATACTTTACTGTATTCTAGATGGCGCTGCGATCACTGAAATTAACAACATTATGGCACCTCATCAATTTGGCTTTCAGAAAAATTTATCTACAACTCATCAGCTTCTAAGAGTTACTGAAATGATCACGCATGGATACTCCGTCAAAGGTTCCACGGGAATTATTTTCTTAGATATTGCCAAAGCCTTTTGCAGGGTTTGGTCTTATCTACAAACTTATTCACTACGACTATCCTCCTCGTCTAATTAAACTGATCCACTCTTTCTTTACTAATCGCACTTTTGTCGTCTGTATCAATAACTCTGATTCCTCCATTAAACCCATGTCTGCTGGAGTTCCGCAAGGCTCTGTTCTTGCTCCACACCTCTTCACTCTCTATATGAACGATTTCCCGCAAACACCAAACACTACACTTAGCCTTTATGCTGATGACACAGCCATTAATTTTTAACACCGGAACACCAAATTTCTCATTAAACGTCTCCGAAATTACATTCATCTTTTTGAATTTTGGTTAATTAAATGAAACGTAAATAAAACTGAGGCTGTCTTTTTTTCTCGCAAACGCCTTCCTCCTCAAACTGTCTCTATCTACGGAGAAAATATTATCTGGTTCAATCAAGCCAAATACCTTGGTGTCAATTTAGATAAAAATCTCACTTATTTTTCTCACATTCACTTCATTCGCGATAAATTTAACAAACTCATCCGAATTCTCTATGCTCTCATCTGCCGTAGTTTGACTACTTCTAGTGAAATTAAACTTCTAATCTATAAGGTATATATGCGGCCAATAATAACATATGCGAGTCCGGTTTGGGGATCTGCCGCGAAGTCTAACATCTGTATAGTAAATCGCCTCCAAAAAAAAAAAAAAAAAAAAAAAAATACTTCGTATGATCATAAATGCTCCTTGGTTCTTTCGAAATAATGACATACATTCTTCGCTTAATATACCGACTCTCCCAAATTTCATTCACAAACTCGCTCAAAATTTTACTCCAATCTCCAAAACATTAATAACGATTTGATCAAAAGGCTGCCTGATTACGATATTGAAAATCCTAAAAATGCAAAACGCCCTCGAACTGCACTCTTAATTAATAATGCTTCCTGATTTTGACCTGTTTATTGTCCACCAGCTAGTCTGTATTTAAAAACTCTTTTATTTCTTCACCGTACAAACTGCTGACCTTGTACTTTGTTCCACTGCCTACGCCAAATTCGTTTTCGCATCCATTTCGCCTTAATTAAGCAATTTTTCATTTCGCGTTTTTCTTTATTACCATTATTATTACTAGTTTTATTTTTTATGTTAAAACCGTTATTGTGTCATGATTTCTTCCTTTTACTTTTTTTAAAATCCATTTGGGCAAGCTTTGTAATAGTCTTCACCGCATTTCTTCATCGTCTTTGTACTGAAACAAGATAGAAGCTAGCGGCTGCTTGCGCAGCCAAGTTACTTCGCAACATGTCAATTCATCAGAGGGCGCTGCGAATCTCTGTGGGCTATGTGTTGTCCTCTTACAGCGGCAATATTAACGTGTCCGTGTTTTGTTTTATACATTTAGCAAATTTCTTATCAAGTAAACATTTACTTAATGGAACTTGCGTTAAAATTTTATCTTTGAATATTCGTAAAAAGGGATTATACGAACTGCTCGATTAAGAGTAATATACATCATATTAAAATTCCATTAGAATATACTATTAGATAAAAAGTTCTATTTAAAAAAAAATGTTTATTGAAAATTCGCTGCTTTCAGCCATGAATATAGATTTACCACTTTTTATATTATTTTGATAATCTCACTATATATACCTTACTGTATTGCCAACTGTCAGCGTGGCGCTAATAATCTCTGGGGGCTGTGTGTCGTCCGCTTCTAGCGGAAATGTTAAACGTGTCCGTTCATGTTCTCGAATGGCAATAAAAAAATATAATTTACCGCAGTCAGATCCACATACGTCATTGTACTAAACTAAAAAAAAACAATATGAAAATTAAATACATGTGTAAGTGTAAAATACAGCACAGAGATATTCGGCCTACGCTTTTTAGTTTCATTTTGTTTAATATTAATTAAAATTTGAGTAAATTTTTTCAGTGTAATTAAATTCACATTTTTTTGTGCGCGTGAGGACGCTCGTGAACCACGGTTTTACTGCACAGGAAACAAGTGATGTTCTGATGAAATCAAGACATGTTTCGTGGTAAATAACAAGGTAGTGTTTTCTGTAAAATATATATTTACCGTTTCCTCATTATAAGTGCGATTTCTTTAACGAGGGTGCTACAATCGTTTTAAGGAACATGAAAATGAGTATTCTTTTACAATATTTGAAAACTATAATATGAATTATGTTGTTAGATGAGTTATATCTAACCTAATATTGAAAGATACCGTAATACTGGGGGGAAATCACGCACGATAAAAAATGTTTTGGGGATAGATATTTTGATGTAAAATCAAATAATCTTATTTTGTTTTAGAGATTTAGCAAATTTTATATCAATTAAACATTTACTTAATAAAATTTGTTTTAAAATGTTAACTTTGGGTAACACCATTTTACAAATATTCAAAACTCCTTGATTTTACAGGAATATGCATTATATTGAAACTCCACTTAAAAAAATATTAATGGATTAAAAGATCCATTTAAGAAAAAGTTCATTGAAGAATCAATGCTTTACTTCATATATTTGGATTTACCACTTTATTATTTTAATTGTTAATGTCCCTATATATATTTTACTGTATCTTTGCTTCCCTGCTTGGCGCTGAGAAGTTATGTTGGCAGTGCGTTGTCCGATTCAAATTGCAATGTTAATGTGTTCGTTCGTGTTCTGGAATGGCAAACTTGCTCTATCACAGTCAGAGCCATCTTCTACAATGAAAAGAAAATAAATAAATAAAAGAGAAGAAAAAAAATTAAAAAAATTAAATGCACATGTAAAATACGCCACAGAGGTGTTTCGGCCTCTAAGATTTTAGATTATAAATCAGTTTCTTTTTAAATAAAATCTTTGATAATTTTCTAAATAATTTTTTCAAATAAATGTATTAAATTAAAATTTTTTTTTTTTACATTTAATAATTCTTTATCTCCACGCATAATTTTTCTACTTTCTCGCTTAATTTTTTTAACTTCTAAAAATTATGGAGTTTTCCTGTACAACAATATATTTTATTTGTCTGTTTTTTTATTTAATATCTTGCTAAATATCAAAATTTTTAATATGATTTTATTTTTAATAAAAACTTAAAAAGTGGGTATGAATGGCCAAGTGGATAGCGCTCGGTAAGACAGGTTTCGGGTTCGAATCCCGGCGGTGGCATGGGTGGTTGTAGTGGTTCGAAATCCACTTTAATCCGTAGGTCTCGGTCTAATAGGATCGTAGAGCGTTGCGGGGGCATTGTTACTCCTCGTCCGTAGCTTATCATCAAGTTACACGCGCCCCCTGGATAATGTAAAGTGAGTAACGTCGGTGCAGCGCTTGCTTTAAAGGCATCCAATACAGCTGTCTAAGTGTTTGCCAGTTGCATTAGAAAAAAAAAAATTTAAAAGTAGTTTTTTGTGATTTAAAAATTTGCAGCAATTTATTTTTCCCCATTTAATACTTGAACTGAATTTCTTAATCTTAAACTTTTTTCATAGAAAACCTGGCTACTGATGGAATAACAGATAAGGTACTAACAACATTATTTCTACAAAAAATGCCTGATTCAGGGCGGAATATTTTACTAGTTAGTGATGAAGGAATTGAGAAACTGGCATTAATGGCGGATCGTATTCTTGAAATGCAACCAAAACAAGAACTTTACCGCGTAAGCAATGTTTCATCAGGATCAGAGGCCATGACTGAGTTACAACAACAAATTACATCTTTGGAAAATAAACTTGAAAAACTGAGTGTCACAAGGAACTCTCGTTCCCAATCAAGAAATAGCGGTCGATACTCTTCTTCTCATCGAAGTAAGTCTCGCAATCGCTCTTACAATCCTTCTGGCAAATACTGTTATTACCATTTTCGTTTTCGAGAAAAATGTTTTCCTGATAAATGCAAAGCTCCATGTGCATGGAAAAATAATCCTTCGGAAAACCAGAATCAGCAACAGAATTAACGGCAGACTCTGCTGCTGACAATACAACATATTGCCGTCAATACCGTCTATTTGTCAACGACAAAAAAAAACGGGTTTACGCCTTTTGGTTGATAGTGGAGCGGACGTAAGTCTTATTCCTTCTACTTCTAAACACAAATTTATTAGTGACTATAAATTATATGCTGCAAACAATACTGCAATCGATACTTTTGGTACAGAAATTTTAAATCTTGATCTAGGTTTACGCCGAGAATTTCAATTCCCATTTATTGTGGCCAAAATTAGTAAACCTATACTAGGTGCAGATTTTTTAAATAAGTTCAATTTATTAATTGATATAAAGCATAAAAGATTAATTGATGGTGTAACTAACCTTGCAGTTTATGGTAACATTGCACCCATCTCTATTAATGAATGTGTAAATACAACGAGCAGCTTATGTAAATATTCTGATTTATTTTCTATGTATCCCAATATAACAAAACCAAATTTTCTTGTTTCAAATGTTAAACATAATGTAAAACATCATATTGTAACTAAAGGACAACCTATAAATTGTAAAGCAAGACAATTAGATCCAAAACGGTTGGAAATAGCTAAAAGAGAATTTAAATATATGCTAGACAATAACATCATTAGTCCATCTAGCTCAGAATGGGCAAGTCCATTACATATAGTAACAAAGAAAGATGGTTCTTTTCGTCCATGTGGTGATTATAGAAGATTGAATGATTTAACTATACCTGATCGATATAACATACCTCGAATCCAGGATTTTCAACATATTTTAACTAATAAAACTATATTTTCTAAAATTGACATTACTAAAGCATATTATCACATTCCTGTAGCAGATGAAGATAAGGCAAAAACTGCCATCATCACACCTTTTGGACTTTATCAATTCAATGTGATGAGTTTTGGTCTCAAAAATGCCCCTGCAACATTTCAAAGGTTTATAAATGAAGTTCTTTATGGTCTTGACTTTGTGTTTCCATACTTAGATGATGTGTTGATCGCCTCTTCTTGCGAGGAAGAACATCGTTCACATCTTAAAATAGTTTTCCAGCGTTTAGATAAATATGGTCTACGGATTAATATTAGCAAATCAGTTTTGGGAGTACCTGTAATAGATTTTTTAGGCTATCAAATATCTGCGGAAGGTTCACTACCTCAACCTCAAAAGATCAAAGCTATCATAGAATATCCATTGCCAGAAACTATGCACGAATTACGTTCCTTCTTAGGAATGATCAATTTTTATCGTAATTATATAAATAATGCCGCAAAAACTCAAGCCCCTCTACATGAACTTTTGAAAGGATCAACAAAAAAGATCGACGCAAAATACCATGGACCGATGAAAGTAGACAAAGTTTTGAAAAATGCAAACAAGATGTTGCTCAAATAGCGTTAATGGCATATCCCAACTCGGATTACCCTCTGGCACTTCTCACAAATGCATCTGATTGGGCTATTGGATCAGTTATTCAACAAAAAGAACCAAATGGATGGAAGCCAATTGCATTTTTTCTAAAAAACTTAATGATGCTCAGAAAAATTACAGCGTTTATGACCGTGAACTTTTGGGTATATATTTATCCATTAAACATTTTAAGCATTTACTTGAAGGTCGAGATTTTGATATTTATACTGATCATAAACCGTTAATATTTGCTTTTAAGCAAAACAATGATAAAGCCTCCCCCAGACAACTCAGACATCTACAATATATCTCACAATTCTCTACTAACCTATACCATATCAGTGGTCGAAACAATGTGGTAGCAGACAGACTGTCTAGAATTGAGGACATCGATTCACCTATTGTCGATTATGACTTGATAGCTGATGCACAAATTAATGATGATGAACTGCAACAATTGAAATTACATTCCAAATCATTACATTTTAAAGAACACCAATTGCCATCAGGAAAGCTTTTGTATTGTGATACCTCTACTTCCAGTATCAGACCATTCATACCAAAAAATTTTCGAATGACAATATTTAATACAATTCACAGTTTAGCTCATTCTGGAATTCGAACTACTGTAAAAGAAATAACTAAAAGATTCATTTGGCCAAATATGAAAAAAGATGTTAAACAGTGGACTCAAACTTGCATCAACTGTCAGAAAAATAAAATAACTAAACATACAAAATCGGAATATTCACAATTTCAAGCACCAGATGAGAGATTTAGTATCGTTCATATAGATTTAATTGGACCTTATTCACCTTCTAATGGATACACATACTGCTTGACGTGTATTGATCGGTTTACCTCTTGGATGGAAGTGGTACCGTTATCAAATATCACTGCAGAAAGTATAGCTAAAGCTTTTTATGAGCATTGGATTACCCGATTTGGTGTACCTACTTGTGTTATTACTGACAGAGGCACTCAGTTTATTTCAGAACTATTTCGAAGTTTAGCTGCGCTATGTGGTGTTAAAGTAAACCATACGTCTTCTTACCATCCTCAGAGTAATGGAAAAGTTGAACGTCTTCACCGTACCTTGAAAACAGCTATTAGATGTCATAACAACGTTCGTTGGACGGACACATTACCAACGGTTCTTATGGGTTTGCGAGCTGCTCTACTGAAATGGTTTGGCTGAAATGGTTTATGGAAAAACTATTAAACTACCAGGCGAATTCTTTGAAGAATCCAGATTGCCAATATCTGATGATAATTTTGTAAGCAATCTCCGAAAACAGATGGCTGACTTAAAACCATATCAATCCAAAAACAAATGTAAACAAAAGATATTCATTCCAAAAGATTTGTACACATGCTCACATGTATTTCTGCGAATTGACAGAGTTAAAAAACCATTAGAACCCCCATATGAAGGACCCTATTTGGTATTGCAAAGATCCTCGAAAAACTTTCTTCTATCAATTAAAAATAAACAAGTTAATATTTCAGTGGATAGATTAAAACCGGCATATGTGTTACAACCTAATGAACTTCTAAATCCAACATCATCAAATGATCATACATCTTTGCCGAGTGAACAAACATTTATACCAAGTCAGCAAGTTGCACAACCAAACACAACAACACGTTGTGGAAGACAAGTAAAACTTCCTGTTCGTTTCAATGACATTATTGACTTTTCTTCAAACTTATAATTCATCCATTCCATTTTAAAAATTAATTTGATTTATTGTATGTAAATGTTTATATTTAATTGTATTTGTAATTATTTTTTGCAATTTAAATTTGTATCAATGTGTATTTGTTCGCTATTATTTGTATTGATATATTAATTCGTCTACCATTTTCAAAGTAACGTAACTTTGTTACTGGTAGGGGAGTGATGTAGCGACACCTATTGATGTAAAATGGAATACAAATTGAACGACTTCTACTTTCACTGTTAAAAAGGGAATTTTTCCGCTAGAATAAAAATAGAACGTAGTTGGCGTTCGAAGTAGAATAAACATGTCGTAATTGTGAAAATTGATTATCGTCTTTTAATTTGCCGTCTGGATTTTAATAACACTACGCAACCTTTACAATACCGCCACAGATATTTGTAGCGGTTCGGAATCCACTTTAAGCTATAGATCCGGTCCGGTCCAGATATGAGACCGGTCTCATAAGGGTATCACGAAGCCAAGTCAGACTTCTGCTCCATCACAATAAAAGTTGCCCCATTTCTCTCCATCTATGAGTGATTACTCATGGGATGTCCGTCCCATACTGCAGGACACTGAGGATTAATTACTCACATACATATAAAAGCATTCAAAGTATTGTTTTATTTTTTAAATGTAGATATATTATAGGGAGATATCAATATTCACAGATCCTTTATTCCTTAAATTGAAATGAGACAAATTAACAGCAGCATTTATGACAAATCAATTATGTATGTTACAAAATAGGATGTGTTTCTCTGCAAATAAAAACAAATGCGTAGGTGAAGATAAAAAAAACTATGCCAAATGTTTGGAAAATAAAGAATTTCTTTTAAAAAATTTCAATAGTTATTCTAATAAAAAAAATAATATAAATATATTTTTATATATGACAGTCCCAACCGAACTCGTCAATGCTCGTTTTCATATTGATCAATATCTAATGTTTACTGTTAATTGCATAAATCACTATTTAAATGAATATTAAAAGATTTTTTTTTTTTTTTTTTTTTTTTTTAGATTTAAAAATAATAAGTAAGAAACCATATAATATGTAAGCTCCAACTTTGATTGACAGAAACAATAAAGAAACAAATGTAATATCATTATTAGCCGATTATGGAATACTTAAATATGAATAAATAAAAAGGAATCAGTGTCAACAAAGTGATTTACATAACTAAACTTTACCTTGTTCTTTCACTATCTTTCAATGAAATATAAAAAAATCTTACTATGCTTTTGGTAAGCTTTTTTAATTAACATATTTTTGTTAATTTTTCAATTTTATAAAATTAATCCTATTTTTTGTTAGCAATATATCGCAAGGAAACCATGGGTTTAATCTACAAGGGAAAAACAAGGGATAATCTAATAAAATAAGAGGGATGTTGTTTGGTAGGAGAAAAGTTGTCATCTACTATAAAATATTGTCCTAGGTACAGCAAACGTTGGTTATTGTAATTCTGCAATATAGTGAGAAAAAAAGTAGGAATTATCTTTAATTTTTTTTATATATTATTTGTTTGTTAGCAATATGTCGCAAGGGAGCCATCGATTTAATCTAAAGAAAAAAAAATGGTCAATCTAATAAATTAAGAAGGACGTTGTTTGGTAGGTGAAAAGTTGTCATCTACGATAAAATATTATCCTATGAATCGCAAACTTGTAGTTATTGCAACACACTTATTTAGAATATGATTTTCCTTGAATGTGATATATTTATATATATATATACATATATTTTGAAATCTATAAAACAGATATTGAATTACTATATTCATGCAAAGAATTAAGATATTATTTTTGTTTTTTAAATATATATATATTAAAAAAATATATTGGTATCGACTGAAAGCTTTATTTTTTAGACAAAAAAAAAAAAAAAAAAAAAAAAAATTAGCTTTAGGCTTAACCATGATCGGTGGTAGTTTTCGTACTACAGTTACGGATTCGTCATCATTAGTCACTTCGTCTGTGCTAAGAGAATTAAATTTGTTGCTGGTTTGAATTTCAGTCTGGTTATTTACTTTACATGAAGTGAAGTTGGCCTTAGCCATTAATTTCTTATTGGGAGTTCAGAACTCCTCGGACACATTGCGCTTATCTTTGCGAGAAGAGATCCCACTCGCATTTCGTTTATCATTAGATTTAGAAGTAATCTTACTAGAGTTATGCAAAGTGCATTTGGCAATAGGGCAAGAACCATATTTACTTACCCATTCCACCATGTATCGTCGCTTCATCAGAAGGTTGGTATTAATTTAGAGATAGTCCTATGGTATGTCTGAATTCTTAGTCGAGGCCAGGATGTCATCGAGAATTTTCAGTTCATTGTTTGCAGCCACTAGCTATCTGCACATTGAGGCGTCCGCGTTTGGAGGGGAGGGTACTTCCTGATGGACCTCAGACGGTCCGTTCCCCTCAGATGAAACTTCCATCTCATACATTATTCAATAAAAAAAAAACAGTCAAACTCATTCTCTGGAAAAATCGTATGGAACGAACATAACACCAAAGATAAGTAATACGTTATTGGAATCAACTTTCGCCAATCTATCGCTATCAGTGATCTTCAATAAAAAAATCGCTGGGTATCTGTGATCAAATAAATCCCCCTCTGCTCAATCTAAATGAAATGAACTTAATCACCGTCCAATATCGGTGATTTTAACTCTTAAGCAGAGAGAGACGATTCTCCCGGTGTTCTTTATTTGTGTGTTTAAATATATTTTTTGTTTAGTTTAAAAGTGGTGATAAAAAGGGATTGACACATTTAATTTTTTCCCCAATTACTTTTGCATTAGTATATATTACGATTTCTTTTGTAATGCTGTGTAGAAATGAAAACTATTTCTTGATTTCCTGAATTTGAACTCTTAAAATAGTTCAATAAATATGACTAAAGCTATCTTGAATTATTAATCTTAATTTTTAACTATTCCTTTTACTTCACATTCATTTCTTATTATTTTCTATTCAAATATACGTTTTTAAGTGCATTTTTTTACTCAGATTGCAAGCGAGTAGTGCAATTGACAGTATGGAAACCGCTGTTTCAGGAGATCTAATCGTATCCGTATTTTCCCCTCTCCTTACGTTTTACTAATTCCATTTTTACTAGGCAGCTGGCACTACTGATTTGGCATAGTGCCAAGAACCTTGTCTGCTCAAACAACCCCCCAACTTCTATCTTGTGTAAGTAGAAAGAATACGAATAGATGCTTTGAAAGAAAAGATGCTTGCCCAACTGGACAAAAATTTATGATGCAACACTAGTTTACGATAAAATGAAAGCAAAAAAGGTGAAAAATATAAAATTTAAATTTATATATATATATGTTAATGGAATATGCCGGGGCAACGTGCAATATTTTCCATGTGTTGACCTTTCTTTTATACAAAATATTCATCCATTGTATGAAGCTCTCTATCTTGGATGTTGGCAAAAGCTGGTCTTAACAGCTGGTTAACAAATTAAGGTGCGCCCAAAGCCACAAGTCATGTGGAGTGGTGGATAATGTGTCCATTTAGTCGGACACCATTGTCTGTTAACTTTCTCATTGATATAATACTGCCTTAAAATCTACGGAAGGAAGAAAATTTGGTCGTGCTCCACAGTGCATAAAAATTGTTTCATTAATGACAAAGTTTCCATCATTTGCCCGTATTTCTCATCAGCAATGGTGCAGTCAATATGATCTAATGTCAAGTAAGCAGTAGAAAATCTGAAAAATCTATCTACATTGTGTAAACGTCAAAGTGCGTATTTGAAAGCGGCTAAGTACCGGCTTTTTTATTCCTAAACATCATCTTCCCGTGACTTCCACAGTCTGTATATGAAATTTGGTTTCATGCTGTTCATTAGTTTTAGCTCTAGTTGCCACCAAGCAGGGAAAGTTATTTTATGGCCACCCTGTATTTCTAACGTAATAATATATTAGCTCTTTTATTATTTACTTTGACTTAGTTTCTAAGTGTAGCATAAAACTCTTTATTGTGCCACGGTATTATGTGAGAGATGATACTAGAAAAAAGTATTTTTTGAAGAAATAAACTGTAGTTGCACCAATGTTGATTTTATATCTTAAAAAGAGTTAAGTCTCTAATTATAACAACTGTTATCATAAAAAATAATAATTATATGATTTTTTGTTCTTTGAAAATGCCTATTTCTTGATGAATTGTGTGATTGAGGACGCTGTGATCGTTTTACGAAGTTTTTCAATGAGTTCCCCGATTTTTTATAATATTTGAAAATTATAAAATGAATAAAGTGTTGTTAATAATTGTTTTTTTATTGAGTTTCTTCTAACCGTTTTTAAAATTTGTACAAATACAGTGCAATAAAACTTAAAATTTAGTGATTTAGGACAAAGAAATTTAAATTTAACTTGTTTCCAATGCATGAAGTGTTTTTTCTTTTTATAACCAGTTTAAAAAAAGTTAATTTAACCATATTCTATTTCACAGTAGTACGTCACAATGACGAGAGTGTAAGAGAGGGGTATATAAGGTATGGTGGCAAAGAAGTAAAATTGTTCACAAGCGCTTTAAAGCCTTTGAGTGCAATAACCGCCTAGTTATGGCACAAAGGAAGCATTTGGATGTTTTTTACGTGGTAGAACTATCGGACGACTGGAATGTGGACGTACCCAGCTGGAAGTATCCGAGGAACTTGGAATTGCCCAGAGTGTCATTTCCAGGCTTTGGCAACGATTCCAAGATGATAGTAATGTGAGTAGATGTTACAGCACAGATCGCCCCGAGTTACAACTCCGAATGAGGACCGGTATTTAGCAGTTACTGCCAAAAGAAACAGACGGAGCACAGCATCAGACCTGTCTCGTCAGCTGTCTTCAGCTACCGGTACGACCGTTTCAAGGCAGACCGTGTACAGACGCTTAGAGCACATTGGTTTATATGCTCGTAGGCCTGGCAGATGTGTTCCACTTACCGCAACTCACTGTCACCTGCGATTAACCAGGAGTAGACAGCATGCATTGTGGACACCGCAACAGTGGTCTGGTGTGATGTTTTCCGAATAGTCCAGATTTAGTTTGCAGTCTGATTCTCGCCGGACTTTCATATGGAGAGCGCCAGGTACCCGTTACCACCAAGAGAACACCATTGAACGACACCGTTACGGTGGTGCAGGATGGCTCGTTTGGGGAGGAATTATTCTTGGTTCCAGAACTGACCTGCATGTTCAGAGTGTAACGATGACAGGCCACATCTATCGGGATGTCATTCTGGAACAACATGTACGTTTGTTTCGGGGCGCCGTGGGTGCTGAATTTCTGTTTATGGATGACAACGCCGGTCCTCACCGTGAAAACATTGTAAACGAATGCCTTCAATTGGAGGATATCACCCGTATGGATTGGCCAGCATACTCACCGGACTTGAATCCAATAGAGCATGTGTGGGATATGCTTGGCCGACGAATTGCAGCCCGTCAACCCCCTCCCACCTGTCAACCGGAACTTCGGAGGGCATTGCTTGATAAGTGGTGTAATATTCCCCAAGTTCAGATTGATAATTTGATACTCAGCATGCCTAGGCGTTGTAAGGCCTGTATTGTATCGTCCGGGAGACATATTCCATATTAACCATCATACTAACCGTGTTATACTGTTTTTTGTAAATAGGTTCTTTTTTGAAATTTGCTCCAGGGAGTAAAAATCGCAATTTTTATTAATTATGTCAAACTTATAGCATCTTTTTTGCTCTTTACCTTTTGTTTAATAAATAGACTTTACAAATAAGTCAAATTTGTTTTGCTTCTGTTTCTTTCTTTGCCTGAACTTCCTTATCCTTAATTTATGGACATGAGTGTATATACAGAATTAATATTGTATTATATTATATTATTCATCAAGAATTATATATTAATATATATAATTCTTAATTGAAAAAAAGAAAATTGATTATATATATATATATATATATATATATATATATATAATCAATTTTCTTTAATAATCATTTATGTTAATAATAAAGACATTAGAAGATATGAAAATAAATATCTAATTCTCAATTGAAAAAAGAAAATTGATTATATATATATATAATCAATTTTCTTTTTTAATGTCTTTATTATTATTAACATAAATGATTATTATAATACCTTTGAACCAATCTATATTGTGTCTTAAGCTATATTTCTAAATGTCACCTTCATAGTTTAAACTTAGGTGTTTTTGAAGAAGTTCAAGTCTTTTCAAATGTCTTGTTAATATTTATATTTCTTTGATTGAGTTATTGACTTAAAGATTCATTAATGCTTTTTTACAAAGGAAACTTTTATTTATTGTATATCTTTGAATGAAAGACCGTTTAAACTACGATTTTTGATTTTTTAATAAATTGTGTTTAATTGCAATGCGTGAAAGGCCATATTGTCAACAATACTCAAAAATTTAAACTTCGCGTCCCTCATCATTTTGGATCAGTGCTTTTTACTAATAAATTTCGTAGTTTTTTGTAGTTTCTTTTGAATAAATATATGAGTTGTACAATTTATATTAAATCCTTATAAACGCATTAATAATACTATCATCTCTAGTTGAAAATTGTTTGCATAGAAATACGGTGGCAATTAACAATATATGTTTATTTATTTATTTTTCCTGCAAAACTATCCGAATAACTGACAAGTTAAATGAATCATAAACATATACTATTCCTACTTTATTTTCGACATAAAGAATTTAAAAGGGATTTTCTAAGTAATTTGGGAGCGATAGTTTTGATTGAATGGAGTCAAATTAATGTAGTGGGGGAAAAACAAATTATAATAAATAAATTTGTTTATTTACGTTCATGTCGGTTTTAATATATTTTTTTAATTTACTTTATTTTATTGTTTTTATTTATTGTTACTTTATTTTATTATTTTACTGTTTTACTTTATTTTTTATTTTTTATTTTTTGCTGTGTTACATAATTTTCTGTCAAGAAAAATGTTTATTGAAGATTCACTGCTTTATGTGATTTATGTGGATTTACCACTTTATTAGATTATTTAGATAATGTCACTATATATATCTTACTGTACAGTGGATTTCGCAGCGTGGCGCTGAGAATCTCTGGTGGCTGTGTGTTGTCCGTCTTTCAACGTGTCCGTTCGTGTACTCGAATGGCAATAAAAAATATACTTTGCAATAGAGTCAAATATCCCTTCCTTGAAAATAAATAAATAAAAAAAAAAATTAAATACACGCGTCTGTGTAAAATACAGCACAGAGGTATTCGGCCTACGCTTTTAGATTCATTTTGTTAATTTTTAATTAAATTTTCTATTTTATTAAATTGACATTTTTCATGGGGAATATGACCCCCGTGAACCACCGCTTTATTGCGCAGGGAAACAAATGATATTCTAATAAAGTAAAGGGATATTTTGTGGTAGGGCACAAGTTGTTAAATATATTGTCATACGAGTAGTTAAATGGAACTTGTTTTAAAATTTTAAGTTTGTATGACACCATTTTTCAAATATTCAAAACTCCTTGATTTTATAGGAGTATATATCACGTAGAAATTCCATTAAAAAAACATAATAATCTATTAAAAAAAGATCCATTTAAAAAAGCGTTTATTGAATACTCACTGCTTTAAGAGATGTATATGGATTTACCACTTCCTTAGATTATTTCCTTAATGTCCCGATATATACATTACCTTATTGTAGATGGCGCTGCGAAACTCTGGGGACTGTATTTCGTCCGCTTAGAGCGTCGATGTTAGCGTGTCCGTTCGTGTACTCGAATGGCAATAAAAAAGATGTAGTTTATCAGTATCTGAACCTTCTGCATTGAAATATTTATATATATACACACAAAATTAAATACACGGATACGTGTAAAATACAGCACAGAGGTACTTGGCCTACGCTTTTAGTTTCATTTTGTTTAATATTAATTAAAATTTGAGTAAACTTTTCAGTAAAATTAAATTGAAATTTTTTTTTGTGAGGAATATCATCATCATTCAACTTTCACGGAGTACATTGGCCGGTTATGGCCTTATTCACTCCTAATTCGGTATGCTAGGGTTCATTGCAATAAAAAAAAACATTGGTAACAAAAGGCAGTGAGCGTATTTATGTCCATGTTAGTAAGATAAAAATAAAACAAGAAGGAGTAATTAAAAAGGATGGCGTAATTATAAAATAATTAAATGGAAAGCAACAAGCGCAATTAATTGAGGCATTTAAAAAGAAGTTGTAATTTTTCAATGGGACTATTAGCATTTTTAAGTTGCGTGTAAAAGCTATCTAGACCTCCTAGCATGTTAAAGATGTTCACAATTTCTGAAAGTACATAAAGCGCTTTAGTGGCTGAATCGGCAGTAAGATTAGAAGGGTTAGAGTTAGTATTGTTAGCATTAATTGAGGAACATCATCATCGTTCAGGATGCAGAGTACCTTGGCCATATGCGGCCTTTACTCCAAATCTGGTACTATGAGAGTCATTAATAAAAACAAGACATTATATACAAGAAAAGGCAGTGGGCAATGGTCATGTCCAATTAGAAGTAAAAAAGAAGCATTGTAAAGAAGTAAAAAGAAGCATTGTAAACAATGGAGAAAAACAAGAGAAGATTAAACAGCGAAATTGAAGCATTTTGCGATGATTTGGAATTTTGCCAAGGGAGATTTTGCGCTTTTCAGTTGATTATAAAAATTGTCAATGTCGCCTAACATATCGAGGATGCTGGACACTTCTTGGAATACATAGGCAGTTTTAGCGGCCTTGTCAGGATCAACATTATCCCAGATATTTGGATGTTTCGGTATCACAGATGGAGTAGCCGGCGGCGGCCATGCAAGAAACTTGCATAAGAGACACCGAGCGTGACTGTACGGCTGACGAACGTGCTCCTGGGCAGTGCGATTGGGCGGACGGCGTGGCTTCGGAAACTTCGGGCAACCTCGCCATGCGGCAAGGTGCCCCATCTGGTGGCAATTGATGCATTGAGGATTCTCAAGCCTTTCCTGGATAGTACAGTCCTTTAGGTAATGTTTGCCCCCCGCATTTAAGGCATCTTTTTTTATAATGACAGTTTTTAGCGGAGTGATGAAAGAGATTACATTGGAAACATTGCGAAGCACCAGGCTTGCGGTTAAATTTCTCAACTCGCACCGAGAAGTGGAGCAAACGGTCAACTTCAAAAATTTTGGAATTTTCTTCAGATTTCTTATAAACCAGCTGCCAGACAGGGATCATTGCCTTAGTTTTTAAGTTGGATAATTGGCGGACCTCATCAATCTTTAGACCAAGTTCGGTCAATCCTGCAGCAATTTCGTCAGTCGAATAACTGACCGGGAGGCCTTTCAGGACAGCTTTGAGCGGTCTCAGGTACTTTGGTGTTATAACGTAATATTCCGTCTGGGAGTTACGCAAGAAGTTGGTGATTAAACGATGATTATCCGAGTTATTCGGAAAAATCTTTAGGTGTTCGCCGGCCAGTTTGATGCGCACCTCCTCATGAAATTTTTTGCTGATTTCAGCAATAAGTTCTTTTAAATCGTCCGAGTATTCCACCATTATAGGTGGGAGTTTCGGCTCCTGTGGCACTAAAGGTTCGTCAGTATCACTTTCATCAACTGCTAAGTTGGCATACTTATTTGCAAGTCCAACAGTAGTAGCATTCGCTTTAGCGGCAGAATTTTTGACGGTATGCTTCTTAGCGGGTTTAATAAACCCATCTTCAGAATTTGCAGAGGGAGCTGCCCTCTTAGATTTTTTGCTTAGAATGGTTACTCTGGCAGCACTATGACGCGCGCAGTTGACAATTGGACAAAGACCAAGCCCACTTACCTGGTTCTCAGCGGCGATAACAGCTTCTTCAGCCTTCTTCACGGTGGCAGCGGAGGCCTTCAGTGTCTTTGCCGTAACAAGACCAGCATCCATAAGGATCTGCTGCTGTGTAATAGCTTGAGTGGCCAGTACATGGAGTTTCCGGCGTTCTTGAAGGTGCTGCTTAGCAGCAGTGATTTTCAAACAGATATCCGCCTCTGTGAGAACAGGATCAGGAGTTTCTTGAGAGGTGGAAGCCTCCAAGGGGACATCATTGACAGTTGCCTGCATGGCGCATTCCGTAGGAGAATCAATCTCCATCGATGAGCGTGATTGAAATAAGGGGGAAAATTTGTTGGAATATTCCGCCATTACGCGAAGAGCTTCAGTCAGATCCCCACGATCGTCTTTACGCTCGCAATCCATAGACACAAAACATAGCAATATCGAAAAGAAAATCAGAGATGATCAAGACACTTCAACTGGTCGAACATAAAACCAAATCTCACGTCGAATCAACAATCCATTAAATCCCGAGAATGAACAATCTGCAAGAGATCAATTGAGGAACATGACACCCGTGAAAAACTCTTTTATTGCAGAGGCAAACAAAAGCTATTCTGGTAAATAAAAGTTTCTATAAAATTTCTATTTACAGTTTATATGTTATAACTGCGATTTCTTTAACGAGGGAGCTACGATCGTTTTAAAGAACATGAACACGGGTTTCCTTTTTCAATATTTAAAAACTAATATGAATTATATTGTTATAAGAGTTTCTTCTAACCGTATTAAATCTTTTTGGAAAACATGTGCAATAAAACTAAAACATTAGCAACACATAACAGTAAAATTTTAATTTAACATATTTCCTATATTTCACGACTTTTTCTTCATATTTTTATTTTGATAGATATTTTGATGTAAAATTATTTAATCGAGTTTTGTTTTACAGATTTAGCAATTTCTTATCAAGTAAACATTTACTTAACGGAATTTGTTTTAAAATTTTAACTTTGTATAATCCCTTTGATGAATATACAAATCTCCTCGATTATACAGGAATATAACCAACATTAAAATTCCATTAGAATATACACTGAAGTGACAAAAGTCATGGGATAGCAATATGCAAATTTTCAGATGGCAGTAACATCGCGTAGAACAGGTATAAATGCGCAGTGCTTTCATTTCTGTTCAAGTTATTCATGTGAAGAGGTTTTGACGTGATGATGACCGCACGACGGGAATTAACAGACTTTGAACGCGGAATGTTAGTTGGAGCTAGACGCATGGGTCATACCATTTCGGAAATCGTTAGGGAATTCAACATTCCCAGATCCACTGTGTCAAGAGTGTGCCGAGAGTAGGAAATTTCAGGCATAAAATCCCACCATGGACAGCGCAGTGGTCGACCGCCTGCACTTAACGACCGAGACCGGCGACGTCTGCAAAGAGTCGTAAATTCTAACAGACAAGCAACACTGCGTCAAATAAACGCAGAAATGAATGGGGGACGTACAAGGGACTTGTCTGTTAGAACTG
The DNA here is from genome assembly GCA_021605075.1 of Caerostris darwini. Taxonomy (NCBI): domain Eukaryota; kingdom Metazoa; phylum Arthropoda; class Arachnida; order Araneae; family Araneidae; genus Caerostris; species Caerostris darwini. The sequence goes on from BPLQ01011502.1 coordinate 109,060, forward strand.
TGTGGAGAAATTTGGCCTTCTTGGGCTATTCCAGCAGAAGACCAACTCGAGTGCCTTTACTGACAGAACGACAGCGCTTGCAGCGACTCTCGTGGGCACGTGAGCATATCGGTTGGTCCCTAGATGAATGGAAAACCGTGGCCTGGTCCGATGAGTCACGATTTCAGTTGGTAAGAGCTGGTCGAGTGTGGCGCAGACCCCACGAAGCCATGGACCCAAACTGTCAGCAAGGCACAGTTCAAGCTGGTGGTGGTTCCGTAATGGTGTGGGCTGTTATTTCATGGCATGGACTTGGTCCTCTGGTGCGACTGGACCGAACATTGACTGGAAATGCTTATGTTCAGCTACTTGGAGATCACTTGCAGCTATTCATGGACTTCATGTACCCAAACAACGATGGGATTTTTATGGATGACAATGCGCCATGTCACCGGGTCACAACTGTTCGCGATTGGTTTGAAGAACATTCTGGACAATTCCAAAGAATGATCTGGCCACCTAGATCGCCCAACATGAATCCCATCGAGCATTGATGGGACATCATCTAGAGGTCTGTTCGTACCCAAAATCCTGCACCATCAACGCTTTCACAATTATGGACGTCTATCGAGACAGCATGGCTCAATATTCTTGCAGAAGACTTCCAACGACTTGTTGAGTCCATGCCACGTCGAGTTGCTGCACTACGCCGGGCGAAAGGAGGGCCGACACGATATTAAGAGGTATCCCATGACTTTTGTCACTTCAGTGTATTGCTAGATAAAAATATGTTTATTGAAAATTCACTGCTTTCAGTGGAGAATTTGGATTTACCACTTTTTTATATTATTTTAATAATGTCACTATATATACCTTACTGTATTCTGATCTCTCTCAGCGTCGCGCTGAGCATCTCTAGGTGCTGTGTGTCGTCCGCTTTCAGCGGCAATGTTAACGTGTCCGTTCGTGTATTCGAATGGCAAAAAAAAATTTAATGCTCTTCAGCATCCCGAACAGAAAACCAGAATGAAAAAAAAAATGTAAAATGAAAACCAATATAAAAAATTAAATACGCGTGTGTGTACGTATACAATACAGCACAGAGGTATTCGGCCTACGCTTTTAGTTTAATTTTGTTAACTTTTAATTTAATTTTCAGTTTTATTATTCGAGAGAACGTGTTAGAGTACGCGAAGTAGAAATTGGCAGTTTTTCACTATTAGTGATAATAATGAAATAGTATATTTTATAATAATTAAATGATTATAAGTCAATGAGGTTTTTTTTTGTCGACTTGTAGCTGATATTGGAATTCTCTGGTGCCATCGTTGTAGCTACTGTTTTCAGAAATGTGGAGTCATGTACATCAACGTCAATAAAACATATCGCATCAATAATCAATACTTTTTTATGTGCCAAACTGCTTTTGTCATTTTCAACAATATTTTAGTAATTAAATATTTTTCATCTCCTGAAGAAGTTAGAAAAAAAAAAGTTGTGTATAAAATTATAATTGTGTATAAATTGTGAGTAAAAATCTGAGTATATTAAAAAATATAAAATATTTCGTTTAAACTAGTTTCTCATAGAAAAGATAGAATAATATGTAATTGATATATTTAAATTAAGAGAAATTGAATTAATAAATTTGTTAAATTTATTTGATTTACCAAAGTGTATAAAGCATTTATTAAGCAATTAATCATGAATTATGTAGATTATTGTAGAACTTTGTATAATATTATTTTACTAATATCTTAGAAATGCTCGATTGTACAAGAATAGATACCGTATCAATATTGTATTTAAAAAATATATTAATTGATACAAATGTGCGTTAAAAAAGGGATACTGATACCTTTACTGTTTTTCATGAGATACATAGACTTACCACTTTGTTTTATTTGTGTAGAAACGTTACTATATATATTTTACACTATTCTAATCTAATGGTGTGGTGCTGAGAATCTCTGGTGGCTGTGTGTTGCCCGCTTAAAAACGGCAATGTTGAAGTGTCCGCTCGTGTATTCGAGTGGCAATGACTAATCCATTTGATTATTATATGGCTATGATTAAAAAAAAAAAGAAAAAAAAAGTTTTCGTACACTTGTATGTGTAAACGACAGCACTGAGATTCTCGCTCTACGCTTTTAGATTGTGTTTTTTGCATTTGTTAGTTACTTTTGAGTTTAATGCCTAATAATTTTTTCAATTTCATAATTTTTTTAAGGAATATCTCGCCTTGGTACCACCGGTTTAATGTTCATAGAAACAAATGATAATATAAATATAAAATAAGAGGAAGGACAGAAGTGATTTAAAATTGGTAGGAACAGCAACTTTTAGTCATGGTAGTAATTCATCTAGAATCTCATCATTCTTTAACTTGATATTTTTTCATAAATGTTTTATATTGAAATATTTAAAATGAATATTAAATAAATACATTTATATAAAGCAATCAAAGTATTGTTTTATTTTTAGATGCACATATATTAACATTAAATATTAATATTCACTGGATATTTTATACATTAGACTAAAATAAAATAAAAAAATCATCATCTTCACTTACACTACACCAATTATGTGTTATCAATTAGAATGTGCATCTATGCAAATAAAGATAAATGCAACAAATGAGCATATGAAGTTAAAGAAATCAAGTCAAATTGTCTGAGAATAAAAAATTCTTCAAACCAACTTACTCTAGCAATTTTGTTCTGAAAAGTAAAACTTAATTTTAGGAATTTTTCTGTTTTGAAAATCTACATTTTTTGTAGAATGACCAAACTGTGACTTCTATGATCGAGGGCGCTACGATCGTTCTATGAATATAAAAATTAGGTCTCTGATTATTTTACAATATTTGAAACAATAACTTTAATTAAATGTTGATAGGTTAATAATAAATGTTGTTTATTGAGTTTGTTCATTAATTACTGTTTTATTCAAAGTGATTAGAAATAACGTGCAATAAAACTGAAAAAGTAATGATGTATGAGTGAGAAACTTAAATTTATCATACTTACAATAGTGAAAGATTTTTTTTTTTTTTTTTGATGTTTGTAGATATTTTGAAAGAACTCCGTTTAATCTTCGTTTTGTATCATAGATTTATCAAATTTCATATCAGTTGAATATTTATTTAATGGAGCCTTCTTTAAATTTTAACTTTCTGTACTAAAATTTTACGAAAATCTGAGGACACCTTCATAGTACAAGAAAATATATTATAGGTATAATTATGGGTATAATAATTAGTAAATATTTTTGGCAACTGCAATGTCGAATCTCATTCATAATTTTCTTTTCCTTTTTTCAATAATTCATCTTCCACACAACATATGGGAACCACGATTAATTCCCTGAATGTTTCACTTCTGATCTTAAATTATTGGCAATCGCAGATTTCTTGATATTAAATAAGATGTATTTAAAAAATACTTTATCAAATTATCATATATGATGTACTGCAACTCCTTTTTATTATACTACGATTACTGCAACGACCAATTATCTGCAATACATTAACGAACTCTCGTTCTACTTCAACTTCAAGCATTTTCCCATACACAGTATGCTATAAAAAGGTGAAATAATTAATGTATATATCTGCTTTTTCTGCGAGATAATTTCTCAATTTTATAAATATGAACTACTACTATAGTGCACTTCACGATATGGACTTTATATTATAAAGAACTTCTTGTTATGTTTATTTTATAAATTTTAGTTATTACGAACGATCCCTCATTTTATATTAACATTATTTTAATTTACTCTATACTGATTTATGTGTATTTCCCATTTTTAACGTTCTGATTAAAAGTTTTGTCCTGCGGACACTCTGCCATTATTTCCTTCGTATTTCTCAATAACGTCGTACGATACCGTACGGTTTCTGGAAGGGGCTGTTACAATCACTTTCTGATATACAGGATCTAGTTCCTCAATTCATATCACAAACTTCAACTGCCTTTGCAATACCTTCAATTTGTGTTGTTTTGGCCCCTTAATCTTCTCCAATTGGGGATGCAGACGATTGGCTCACGCGCCCCTTTCTTTCATCTGCCAGCTAGTGCTGCACACTCTGACAGCTTTTAATTCGAACCCAGAAAAGGATTTCCGAGTTTTTAAATTGTCTATATATGTGTTAGATAATACTCCCGTCACCAGCTGGCGCTACTGATTTGGCATAGTGCGAAGAACCGTCATTGGCTGCTCAAGTAACCGCCAACATCTATCTTGTGTAAGTAGAAAGATTGCGAATAAATATTTTGTAAGAAAACACGGTATAGGCTAATAAGAAGCTTGCCCAATAGATCAAAAATTTATGATGCAACAATAATCTAAGATAAAATGAAAGCAAAAAAGAAGAAAAATACAAAGTTTATATATAATCTTAATGGAATTTACCGGGGTAACGTGCAATATTTTCCATGTGTTGACCCTTCTTTTATACAAAATATTCATCCATTGTATGAAGATCTCTACCGTGGATGTTGTCAAAAACTGGTCTTAATCTTCTCTTTCAAGGAACTAAGTCCTAATGTCACCAGCATACACAGCAAATTAAGGTACGCCCAAAACATCGAGTCACATGGAGGGATGTCTGGGGGAGAATGTGGCCATTTCGTCAGATACCATTGTCTGTTAACTTTCTCATTACCATAATACAGCCTTAAAAAATTCTGTAAGCAAGGAAGAAAATTTTTCTACATAGCGCATAAAAATTGTCGTGTTCGGACGCTGTCTTTACTGCATTTCATTAATGACAAAGTTTCCAGCATTTGCTCGTATTTCTCATCAGCAACAATGCAGATAATAGGATCTTCTGCCACGTAATCAGTAGAAAATCTGAAAAGTCTACCTACATTGGGTAAACGTCAAAGTGCTCATTCGGATTTTTTCTTCCTAGACATCATCTCCCCATGTCTTCCACAGTCTGCATATGAAATTTGGTTTCATGCTGTATTCATTAGTTTTAGCTGTAGATACCACCAAACAGGGATATATTTATTTTATGGCCACCCTGTATTTCTAACAGAATAATATATTAGGTCTTTTATTATTTGTTTTGACGTGGAAACTAAGTGTAGTATAAAGCTCTTCATTGCTACGGTGCTTTGTGAAAGATGTCACTAGAAAAAAGTTATTTTTGAAGAAATAAACTATAATTGCACCAATGTTGATTTTATGTCTTAAAAAGTGTTAAGTCTCTAAATATAACAACTGTTATCATGAAAAATAATAATTATATGACATTTTTTCTTTGAAAATCCCTATTTCTTCAAGAATTGTGTTATTGAGGGCGCTGCGATCGTTTTAAGTAGTTTTTCAAAGAGTTTCCTGATTTTTTACAACATTTGAAAATTTTAAAATTAATTAAGTGTTGTTCATGACTTAAATAATAATCATTTTTATTTATTGAGTTTCTTCTATCCGTATTTAAAGTGATTAAAAATAAAATGCAATAGTGCGACTTAAAATTTAGTGATTTATGACAGAGAAATTTAAATTTAACTTGTTTCCAATGCATGAAGTGTTTTTTCCTTTTATGGCCAGTTTTAAAAAAGTTAATTTAACCATGTCTCAGCTTTAGCAAATTTTATGCGAATTAAACATTAGAACACGGCACGTAATTTTGAAATTTGTTTAATATCATTTTACTAATATATCTCAGAATTGCTCGATTGTACAAGAACCGTATCAATATTGCATTTAAAAAATATATTAATTCATAAAAATGTGCGTTAAAAAGGGATATTGATGCATTTATTGTTTTACATGAGATACAAAGACTTACCACTTTGTTTTATTTATGTAGAAAAGTTACTACATATATTTTACACTATTCGAGTTTAATGTCGTGGTGCTGAGAATCTCTGATGGCTGTGAGTTGTCCGTTTAAAAACGGCAATGTCAAAGTGTCCGTTCGTGTATTCGAATGGAAATGAATGATCCATTTGATTATGATGTGGCTATGAAGAAAAAAAAAATTTCGTACTTGTATGTGTAAAAGACAGCACTGAGATGCTAGCTTTTAGATTGTTTTTTTTTTCACATTTGTTAGGTACTTTTGATTTTAATTCTTAATTAATTTTTCAATTTTATAATTTTTTTAAGGAATATCTCATCTTTGAACCATCGGTTCAATGTACATGGAAACAAATGATAACATATTTATAAAATAAGAGGAAGTAGAGAAGTGGTTTAAAATTTGTAGGAACAGCAACTTTTAGTCATGGTAGTGATTCGTCTAGAATCTCATCATTCCTTAACGTGATAATTTTTTATAGATGTTTTATATTGAAATATTTAAAATGAATATTGAATACATACATTTATATAAAGCAATCAAAGTATTGTTTTATTTTTAAAATACATATATATTAACATTAAATATTAATATTCACTGGACACTTTATACATTAGACTAAAATTAAATAACGAAATCATGAACTTCACCTACACTACACCAATTCTGCGGCTTAAATGGCCGAGTAGCTAGCGCTCTGGCGCTCGGTACTACATGTTTCGAGTCCCGGCGGAGCGATGGATGTTTGTAGTAGTTCGGAATCCACTTTAAACTGTAGGTCCCGGTATGTTTAGCCTAAAATGTGTAGAAGATGACCGTAGAGCGACAAACCAAACCAAAACACCAATGATGTGTGTTATCAATTAGAATGTGCATCTATGCAAATAAAAATAGCTGCAAGAAACGAGCATATGAAGTTAAAGAAATGAAGTCAAATGATTTGAGAATAAATAATTCCTCAAATCATCTTTCTATTGCGATTTTGTTTTGAAAAGTAAAACTTAATTTTAGGAAATTTTCTCTTTGAAGATCTACACTTTTTGTAGAATGCCCAAGAGCGACATCTATGATTGAGGGCGCTACGATCGTTCAATGAACAGAAAAATTAAGTCTCTGATTATTTTACAATACTTGAAACAATAAAATTAATTAAATGTTAAGAAGTTAATAATAAATGTTGTTTTTATTGAGTTTGTTCTTTAATTGCTGTTGCATTTAAAGTGATTAGAAATAACATGCAATAAAACGGAAAAAATTAATGACGTATGAGGGTGAAACTTAAATTTAGCATACTTACAATAACTTTATAAGATTTTGTTTTTATGTTTAAGATATTTTGAAAAAACTTCGTTTAATCGTGTTTCATATCATAGAATTATCAAATTTCATATCAGTTAAATATTTACTTAATGGAGCCTTCTTTAAATTTTAACTTTCTATACTACAATTTTATGTAAATCTGAGGACACCTTCATAGTACAAGAAAATATATTATATATAAATTTCAATTAAAAACATATTAATCGATAGAAACGTCCGCTGATAAAAACGGCTATTGAAATATTCAATGTTTGCGTAATGTTCGCTGATTTACCACTTTGTTAGATATTGTAATAAAACTAAGTATATATACTTCACAATGCGCTTAATATGCAGCGTAGTGCTGAGAATCTCTAATGGCTGTGTTCTGTCCGCTTAAAAACGGCAATGTTTCAAGAGTCCGTTCGTGTTTTCGAATGGCAATAAAAAAAATATAAACAAGATTGGCCAAGCGATGCTTTAAAAAAAAAAAAAAAAACTTACATTTGAACGTGTAAAAGACAGCAAAGAGGTACTCGGTCTACGCTTTTGGTAACTGTTTTTAATTTACATATTGGTATATATCACAGTAATGATGAAATTTGTTATCCCTCATGTAATTTACAAACCTTATAAAGGGAGGTGAAAAAGGGCCTCATAAGTGGAATAGCCTAGGGCCTCTTTTCATCTAAATCCTGCCCTGATGACATGACTCTATTTTAAAACAGAAAGCGACCTAGAACTGTTCTCATTGTCCTCAATTAGTGTTCCCTCCCTAATCTTCTCTCTCTGAAGTGGCAAAGTGCAAGCTCCACTTGCTGGCAGTTTAATTGTCTTTCTCTATGTATTAATTATAATTTAACATTTTGCATATAGTCGTATATGTTCCTATTCTACTTCTTATTTAAATTTTTTATATTAATATTAATAAAAAAGAAAAGAAAAAAAAAAAGACATGACATTTCAATTGGCAAAACCAAAGGCAAAGCTTTCAATAATCAAGTCCAGTAAGAGTGTGGCTGACCAGCAACCAAGAGCTCCGTTCATCCTTTAATTGAAATCTTATGCAAGTGAAATTGTTATTTTCGTTGTAGAGTGAGTGTGTTGTCACGAGCTAGAAGAATAAAAAAAAAACGTAGCGTTTAAGCGTGAAAATTATGGAGAACGCACCTTGATAGATCTTTTAAAAATACTCACATTGTAGGACTCGAATTATTCGAAGGCTTGAACCGTTCGAAGATATTTTTTAATAATTCTATTCAATAGATTCATATCAAAGAATTTTTACAATATTTGTGGCGCCATCTATTCTTCTTTGGAGGAAGAAATAAGTTTAATAATTTCTTGTTGAACATATACTGCTAAAAGTTTCAACAATAATTGTTTCAAATAAATGTATTAAATTAAATTTTTTTTATTTTTTACATTTAATAATTCTTTATCACCATGCATAATTTTTATACCTCCTTATTTAATTTTTTTTAATTTCTGAAAATTGTGGAATTTTTCTGTACAACAAATAATTTTCATTTGTTGCTTTTTTTTTTTATTTAATATCTTTTTAAATATCCTAATTTAAAAATAATTTTATTTTTAATAAACATTTACAAAGTAGCCACAGTTTGTGATTTAAAAAATTGGAGCAATTTTTTTTCCCCCATTTATTACTTCAACTGGATTTCGTAACCTTTGCCACTTTCCTTAGAAAATCTACCATTTCGTTATACCTAGAAATAAACTTGTCAAAATTAATATTTATTTAAAAACATATTAATGACATTTATCCATTATTTATCTATACGTAATTGCTTATGACATATTCTTTCTTCTATTATACAGTCGCGATTTCATTTTACTAAAATTAGATACGTGTAATTGTATGATGTGTAGCCAATAAACCAAATCCTAACACACTCTAATAAAATTTTAATTCACACCCAGAAAAAAAACTTCTGAGTTTTTTTAAATACAATCAAGACTTTAAGTTGAAAACAACTTTTTTTTTTGTTTACGTGTATAAATATAATTTTCATTTAGTTAAAAAGTAGTGATAAAAAGGATTTGTATATAATTTTTTTATAATTACTTTTGGCTTATTAGTGTATAATAATGTACTGATGTCTTCTTTCATAATGTTATACTTAGAAATACAAACTAATTCTTGTTTCATTCAGATTTTATTTAAAATGGTTTTGGCAGATTTCATTACTGCCTTATTTTATTGATGTGAGCCTTTGACGCTAGACATCAATAAAAAGCAACTTAAGGAGAGATATGCAAAATTTAAATGTTCCAATAGTTTTATTTATTAAGAAATCAAGTATGTGTGTATTTTATTTTTTTATTTTTATTTTATTTTATTTTTTTTTTTTTTGGAAAATTAGTACTCCTGACGTTTCGATCAGTAGGCATTTATTTCCACTATAATAACGCAGTTAAATATGTTCTCCTTGCTGCACTGGAAATATGATCTGAAATTGTATTAGTAGTTTTATATTTAATTTATTCATTTCCTTTTCAGTGTTGACCTATTAATTTAAAATGATTATAATACTGAATGTTTTGTTCTGAATTTAAATATGTCTCTTTTTGTGTTCTGAATAAAAATTATGTATTTTCCAACAATTTGGACAAATAATAAGTATAAAAAAAGTACGATTATAAATTTCTCCTTACGTTCCTTGACAACAGGAAAGTAGACAAAAGGAAACTTTGAACAAAAAGTAAAAGGAACAAATAAACAAGAGACTACATATATATATATATATATATATATATATATATATAAAGTAATTAAATAAAAATAACAATAAAAATTAAGTTCTTAAAAGAAAGAAATATTGATAATAAAATTGAAAAATAAGAAATAAAAAAAGCAAAATCCAAAAAGTGAATAAAATAATTGCAGCTAGTAAAATACGAGACTCGGAAGTAAAAGAAAAATACAGCTAACATTAAAATCGCAGTCGACTTCGTGCCAGGGGTACTGTTCCAACCTATTCATGGTTTTTCGCTATCGAAATTACATTCCGATAGAAAGTATGTGTAACTGCTGTTTGTCACATGTTTCTTGTGAGCAAACCTCAAAATACCTTCAACCAAAACTTCATTTAGTTTCTGTGTTTGATATT
>BPLQ01011503.1:0-18746 GCA_021605075.1 Caerostris darwini
GGCATAAATTGTCGGCTAAAAAGAGGCACTAGTTCTGGCGGATATATTTATGAAAACACCATTTTGTGGTTATTCGTTTAGTTTTCGATAAGTTTACATTAAATTCAAATACTTTTGTATGTAATACATCAAATCTTTGAATTTAATATAAATTTTAGTGTGCAGGTTGGGCAACCAGATTGTAACTGGATATGGCTGGGTTGAGATTACATGAGACTATGGTTGGAGTACTCAGACCTTTATTTACACACGCTCAGCCCCTACATCCAACACTCAGTCATATTAGACCAGGACCTATGGTTTAAAGGTCATTCCAAACCACTACAAAAAATCGAACAACAAATCTGTGGCACCAGGTACCAAAGTGCTAGTCACTCGTTCATCAAGACCCTGGTATCATTTTACGATCCTTTCCAAATTACAACCTTCATTTAAAATTACTAACTTTCAGTTATAAAAGAAGATATATTTTATATGATTAATGGTAAAAAAAATGCAAGGAATAAAATAATATACAAAATGACTAAACAGGTGTCATAAAATAATGGATGTACTTCAGATCTTTCCTTAAAGTTTAGTAACCAAATCAAACTAATAACAAATACGATGCACAACTTACTTATAAGGTTTATGAAATATATATTTTTTTTTTATATTTCCAGTGGCAAGGATTTCCGAGGCAAAAAGGGTGAAAATACAGATTTTAAAAAAATTTTACATAAAAGAGTTCAATAAATTTGACCGAAGTCTTAGGAGTTTAGTTTAGTTTGCCTTAGGAGTTCTCTAGCTAGCCAATAGAGAGTTTTTGCATACCGTATTTTGGACGTCCGTTAGCTTTTTCTCCCTAGCGCGCATGCTCATAGGAAAGTATGTTTCCTATGAGCATGAGCATGGCGAGCATCTTCTAACTAACGTACAGTATGCAAAAACTCTCTAATGTTTCCTATGAGCATGCGCGCTAGGGAGAAAAAGCTAACGGACGTCCAAAATACGGTATGCAAAAACTCTCTATTATCTTACCCCTCTGGAATTCGCCATGAACTGCCGAGCCACGATGGAAATGAGCTCGGTTCATTAGTTCTGCTATATCCCAAAGAGGGTAGTTTGGTTGGTCGAAAATTCTAATGCGATGTACATATTCATTATATTAGTTCTTTTTGATTAAGACAAGCCACCAGTATATCATTGCAGTACACACATGACAACCGGACGATCATACCAAAGAGTGCAGGCCAATTAGCAGTATAGAACGTTGCACAGGATTCACCACTAGGAAGCCGCTCTACATCACCCCGATTTTAAAAATATGTGATGATAGATCTCGATATAGAAGACTTGAAATTATAGAAGCCTCTTGGAGACATTCAGATTTGAATTAAATCATGCAAAATCCTTCCAGCGTTTTTAAAGTAATGCTTTCCAGTATCGATAATATGTCTCAAAACGCACTTCCATTGACACTGCTTTTCATTTAAATGTTGCAATAGCCATTCAATTGAAAGTACTATAATTTGTTTTATATTTTAGTCTTATAATATTGAGTATTTATAATCTAACAATAAAAGTTATCTGGTCCAATTATAGAATCAGAATTATCTTTGTACCACTGACTTACAAACTTCTGTTAATATTATTGGATACATTTAGTTATAGGTAAGATCCACTTCGTATGATACATATTTGAAAAATATTAAGAAATATATAGGAAACCCAGTAAAAGTGTTATAAAATAACTAGTAAATAATTGATAATTTTCCTTCAGGTCTTAAGAAATTTCCATCGATTACATATAAGATTGAAATAACCAAGTGACATTATTAACAACAAGCAATGCACAATAATATGCTTGTAACGGATTTTCTAAATATTAGATGACGCGCCTTCCTATAAAAGACTTTTAACTTATCGGCCAATAAGCAGCTAGTGAGGTACTTGAAGGTGAACTTTATCAAGTTGAAGCACCTCCAACGGTAATGCTTTTCAATATCGATAACTTGTTCCAAAAGACAATCCAGTTTATCGTTCGTCTCATTTCACCATCCCCCTCCTAAAAAAAAGAATAATTTTTCTTCTTCTTTTGAAAAATCAGAAAATAAAAGTAATTGAATCTCATCTCTGGAAAAGAGAACAGCTTCTCCAAAAATTAGTTTATAAATTAGGCTCATGAATATTGATAAATTTGCTTTAAAAACTAATAGAAAGACTAATGAAACGAAAGATCTTAGCTTTCGAGAGATTTAATTTTCAGTTTTGGAGAGGACAGCGATTACATTATGGAAATTAGAACCGCTTCCCTCTGAATTAAATTCTATGAAAGGTCGAGATTAATTTATACGTCTGAAATTTACAGCGGTCATGAAGAACTTGGAATACAATCTTCTTCTTTTTGGGGTACTAAAATGAGTACCCTTTTTTTACTATGCTGATGATGTTGGCAGATTTCTTTTTTTAAGAAAGTATTAATTGCGAAAAGGTATTATTAGTATTTCACGTTACTGAATCGCTATTAATATGAATACGTTAAAGAAGTTATTCAGCATCATGATTCCTCAAAAAATAAAAATAATTTTCGAATGTTAAAGAAAGGTTTTGAATTGCTTTCCGGCATGTAAATAAAAATGTTACAAAAATTATATCTTTATTGGGGGTGCTTTTGAAAACTAGATTGTATGGATGGAGAAATAAAATAAAAGTGTAGAATTGTTTATGAAAGAAAACGAATGTTTCAATTTGCATAAAATCATAATAGGAGTATTAGAATAATTTTACAGGCGATCATTTAGAAATTTTTATTCCGTATGAGATATTACTTTTCAAACTTAAACAAATCCATTCAATTTATAAGAGGTATTAAAGTAACGTATAATGATTGGGCTTTACATTCTTTTTCTTAATCGATAATATTGATTAAAGTTATTTTTAAAACATAATGAATAAAAAATATTTATAATTAAATATATATTCCCCCATATTCCATATTTATAATTATATATATATTATATATATAATATAATAATATAATTAATTATAGATATATTTCACCTGTGTCTTCAATAAAATACATCTATAATAAGGAAAAAAATATAGATAAATTATAATAAAATAAAATAGAAGTTTCGAATTGTTTATGAAAGAAAACGAATTTTTTTAATTTGCATAAAGTCATAATAGAAGTATTAGAATAATTTTAATGACGATCCTTTGGGAATTTTTATACCAATACACGATATTACTTTTCAAAGTAAAACAAATCCATTCAATTTATAAGATGTATTAAAGTAACGTCTAATGATTGGGCTTTACATTAAAATAGTGGTATTTATTGTTTCCCGTTGAAAATATTCTTTAGATACCTAGCTTACAAAAAAGTTAACAGTTGTCATTCAAAATTGAAAACAATATAATGAATTCCATATTAAGTTATCCATATTATGCTTGTCATTATAAGACATCCAATTACAATTGGATGTTTTGTGTGGCGTCAAGATTTGGTAAGACTTTGATATTCAAAACAATTTTATTTCCCATACAAAGTGGATTCTTCTTGAGACGAAAGGATAAGATGCAACCATAGTAAAAGTTTTAAAAGAATAGTCTTTTAGCAATTTTTATAAATTCAGAAATATAATGTTTGTCATCATCATCTTGGGCGCAACAGCCCAATAGCAGGTTAAGGCCGTCTGCCTGCCGGCAGATTATAGACAGGATATGTTTTCCTTTTTGCTTGGAAGGAAGGTCACACCTACGCGCGATTCTTTACACTCATAATAGACCTGGCACCTGATTGTCGCTAGAGTGGCTAGAGCTCACTAGGCTATCGGGCCTAATTTAATGTTTAAAAATATCATTAAAAATTTCGATGTAAAAATTATTGTTTTTATTACAAAAATAAGCAATGTAAATTTTTTAAAATTACTTTTAATATCTATAAACATGTCACACAACTTAATTATTTTAAGTTAAAATCAATTAAAAAATATAAGCAATAAAAATAATTCTAGTTAATTAATTAATTAAAAAATTTTATGAGGCAAATTTCAAATGAAAACTCTGAACAATGCCACTAAAAAACATAATTTTACTTTTTTGATTATTTAAAAATTCGTGCACGCGGATCAAAGTATACCGAAAACTACTGAAGTGTGATATAAAACGGATGGCTGATAGGAAGCAGGGCCCAAGGTTAATAGGAAGGAATAATAATAGGAAGCAGGACCCAAGAGTTTTCTGAATGGGGGCGGGGTATTAACACTCTTTATTGTTAAAAAAACTCTTCTTTGGGATGAAGGATTAATAATTAATAGCTATTGAATGGAAAATACTGGGAAAGCCGATGCCCTTATTAACAGCACTCATTTGTTATATGAATACAGTTTTTTCTATCCTAATTGAAAGGTAAAAAAAGGGACATATTAATGCTTTTACTCAGAGTATAAAGCCCCCCATATTGTGTTAAAGAGAGAAAAAAAATTAATATCATTATGCTTTATGTGCATAAAGAATAATACCTTTCGTTATTTAAATATTTGAACAAGTCTTTTTGTATTAAGTATGCGTAAAAAGTGAAGCAATCTAGTGATAGTTTAGGTTGATATAAAAGGTATTATATATTAAGCCTTAATCAGTTACTAGATTAAATTTTACTTATTAAGCGGTGATTAACAGTGTTTCTTTAATTAAAGTTAAATAGGGGTATAATTAATAGGTTCTATTGTTTTTTTCGCTGAATATATTTTTGATATATCTCAAATGATAAAAAATTTATCAGTTGTCATTCAAAATTGAAAACAATATAATGAATTCCAAATTAAATTATTTCACATTGTATTGGGCAAAAAAGGCGTCCAACTAAAATTGGATGTTTTGTTTGGTGACGAGATTTTGATATTCAAAACAATTTTATTTCCCATCTAAAGTAGATTATTCTTGAGACGAAAGGATAAGATGGAAGCATAGCAAAAGTTATACAAGAATAATATTTTAACAATTTTTATAAATACAGAAATGTAATGTTTGTCATCATCATCATTGACGCAACAGCCCTATGATAGGCTAAGTCGGACAGCCTAATAGCAGATTTTGGAACAGAAGATATTTTTCGTTTTTCTTTTTCTTTTTCACGCCTAAAGCTTTAGAGTCATATTATACCGCACACTGATGGCCGAATGTACCAGTGCCATGGATGTTTGTAGTAGTCCGGAACCCATTTTAAGCCGTAGGTCCCTGTCTCTTATGACCATAGAGCGTCACACAGCCCAATCAGACTTCTTCTCCCCAACATCATTCCCAAACTCTAAAGGGGCAGCTCAGCTCTGGTGCAGTAGTAGTAGTAGTAGTCATATTAGACCGGGACCAACGGCTGAAAGTGGATCCCAAACCACTACAAATATCCATGGCACCACCGCCGTCCACGTCTATGATATGGGGATTTGAACCCGTAACCTGCGTCACCAAAAGAATGTACTCTAGTCCATCTAGGCCATCAGGCCGCATTTAATGTTTAAAAATATCACTAATAATTTCGATGTTAAAATTAATTTTTTATAACAAAAATAAACAATGTAATTTTTTTAGTTAATTTTATATGTCTATATATTATAGATTAATAAATTTAAATTATTTAATCTATATACTTGGCACACATATTATTTTAAGTTAAAAATCAATTAACAAACATAAGCAATAAAAATAATCCTACTTAATTATTTAATTAAAAACTTGAAAGATTAATTAAACTTTAATCTAGTTATCATAAATAATTTTGATATATCTCAACGGACAAAACATTTATCAGTTGTCATTGAAAAATGAAAAAATTATAATGAATTCTATATTAAGTTATTATATTATATTGTTATCTAAATTATATTGTATAATATAAGTCATCCAATTACAGTTGGATGTTTTGTTTGGTGTCAAGATTTTGTAAGACTGTGATATTCAAAACAATTTTATTTCCCATACAAAGTAGATTCTTCTTGAGATGAAAGGATAAGATGGAAGCACAGCAAAAGTTTTTAAAAGATTAATTTTTTCAAAAATTTTTATAAATACCGAAATGTAATGTTTGTCATCATCATCTTGGCGCAACAGCCCAATAGCGGGCTAAGGCTGTCTACTTACCGTCAGATTTAAAGAAAAGAGATGTTTTTCTTTTTATGGGGAAGGGATGCCAGGCCTACGCCCAACGCTTTACAGTCATATTAGACTGGGGGCCTGATGGTTGAGTGTCTAGCGCCCTGGCGCTTGGTGTCACAGGTTTCGAGTTCGAGTTCCGGCGCTACCATGGATGTTTGTAGTGGTTCAGAATTCAATTTAATCCATTGATCCCGGTCTTTTATGACCGTAGAGCGTCACAGAGCCCAATCAGACTTCTTCTCACCCACATCATTCTCGAACTGTAAAGGGGCATCTCAGCTCTAGACACAGTGATTTGGTGTGATGTAGTAGTATCAGTCATATTAGACCGGGGGACTGATGGTCGAGTGGCTAGCACTCAGGCGCTCTGTCCCACAGGTATTGGGCTCAAATACCGGCAGTGCCATGGATGTTTGTAGTGGTTCGGAATCCACATTAACCAGCAGGGAATTAGCCCCACTTAAGCTCGGTCTCAATGACTGTAGAGCGCCACAGAGGCCAATCAGACTCCTTCTCACCCATATCATTCCCAACTGTAAAGGGGGAACTCAGCTCTGTGTCAGCACAGTGGTGTAGTAGTATTAGTAGTAGTCATATTATAATGGGACCTACGATTTAAAAGGGATTCCAAACCAATACAAACATCCATGGAACCACCACCGTACACGTTCATGACATGGTGATTTGAACCCGAAACGTGCGTGACCGAGCGAAAGTATGCTAGTCACCTGGCCATCAGTACTCATTTAATGTTTAAAAATTTCGATTTAAAAATTAATTTTTTATTACAAAAATGCAAAATAAACAAAAAAAATTTAATTGTTTTTGTTATCTATATAGATGGTACACAAATATTTAATTTTAAGTTAAAACCAATTAAAAAATATACGAACAAAAAATAACTATACTTAATTAACTAATTAAAATTTTTAATGAAGTTAATTTCAAATGAAAAACTCTGAACAATGCCACTACACAAAAAGCTGTAAAAACTATATTTTTACTTTTTTCTTTATTTAAAAATTCGTGCGCGCTGACCAAAGTATACTGAAAACTACTGGAGTGTGATATAAAACGGATGGCTGATCTCGTTAATAGGAAGCAGGGCCCGAGAGTTTTCTGAATGGGGTGATATTAAAACTCTTTATTGTGAAAAAAGCTCTTCTTTGGGATGAAGGATTAATAATTAATAGCTATTGAATGGAAAATAATATGAAAGCCGATGCCCTTATTAACAGTACTCTTTTGTTATCTGAATACAGTTTTTTCTTTCCTAGTTGAAAGGCAAAAAATGGACATATTAATGCTTTTACGCAGAGTATAAAGCCCTTCATATTGTGTTAAAGGATGAAAAAAATTAATATCATTATGCTTTATGTTCAAAAAGAATAATACCTTTCGTTATTTAAATATTTGAACAAGCCTTTTTGTATTATATATGCATAAAAAAGGAAGCAGTCTAGTTATAGTATATGCTAATATCAAAGGTATTATATATTAAGCCTTAATCAGATACTAGATTCAATTTTACTTATTAAATGAGCATTCCATATTGTTTGTATGCGCACCCAAAGTTCGTCTGCAGAAGCAACAGGACGAGGATCACGAGCGAGACGCCGACCAATGAAATCCCGCATATGTTCAATCGGTGACATATCCGGGGAATACTCAGGCCAAGGAAGAAGCTGTACCGTCCGCGTTGCAAAGAAGGATTGAACAGTCCTAGCGATATGAGGGCGGGCATTGTCCTGTTGAAATACAGCGCCTGGCAAGCTTTCAAGGAAGGGAACAGCTTGGGGCTGTAGAACTTCACTGATATACCGGTTACTGTTCAGATTGCCCACAATTCTTAGCAATTGAGATCATCCATGATATGCTATAGCACCCCAGACCATAACTCCGGGTGTTCGTCCACTGTGGCGTTCCATATTGTACTCCGGAAGGTGGCGTTCACCGGCATAGCGTCTGACACGAATGCGGCCATCATGGTACCACAAATTAAAGCGGGATTCGTCAGAAAACACGACATGCTGCCAATCAGCACGCCAGTCTCTATGCTGAGCGGCCCATGGTAGCCGCAGGCGGCGATGGTTTAGCGTGAGATGGATTCTGTATAAAGGAGTCCTTGTGCGTAGTCCACGTCACAGCAGACGTCTACGAATTGATGAAGCACACAATGAAACACCTGTAGCTATTGACCACTGTGCTGCCAATTGTCTAGAGGAAGCTGTACGGTCCGTCAGCGCCGTGCGGACCAGGTGTCTATCATCGCGAGCTGACGTCACATTTCGGTGTCCACTCCCGGATTTCCGAGTTGTCCGACACTCGTCCGTCCACTGCAGTCCAAAGACTCATCACTGTGCTGCTGTTATGCTGCACACGACCGCCTACTCTACGATAAGACAATCCAGCTTCACGAAGGCCGATGATGCTCCCCCGTTCAAACTCTGTAAGTTGTTCAAATCTCGCTCTCCTTCGTGGAAGAGGCATAAGTAACGATTGAGTTAACGTTTACCACTAGCAGATAACCATACACGCCTCGCTACAGCCGTCTATTTATTCGGATCCATCCGCCGTTCAGAGGGCGCTGCTCAACATACGCATGCGCTACGGATTTTAATTCTAATCATTCTTCTATTCATTTGCATATCATGCAATAATTTGCATTTCCTGAAAATTTCAGCTCACTCACGTAAGTCCTTCATGGTGTTGCAATTTTCACAAACATGAGTATATAATAATCTTGTTTTTTATTAACGCTGATAGACAAAATGTTACTGTCTATCTGTTAAATTTATTAAAATGGCTATTTATTATAGAATATTTTGCTCTACGATTTCAAATGTGCATATATTTTTTGTTTTATTTTTTTTGTAAAGGATGAGGAGTTTTTTTTTTTATTTATTTGTTTATTATTATTATTTTTATTTTATTTTATTTTTATTTATTTATTTATTTTTTTGTAATACGAAATTAAAAAATTCATACTGTTTTAAAATATTTAGTTTTATCTAATTTACTTACTCAGTTTGAGAACACTACGAAAGGTTTTACAGAAATAAAACGATTTTTACATAACAGTCATTCTCTCATAATTTTCGCCAAGTCTATATATTTCTCAAAGCACTGATTAGAGCTGTTGTCAATATCGAACAAAAACCGTCGGCTGTATAACACACGGAATCTACTGCTAACATAGGATTCAGACAGCTAAAATAAATATAAAAACTATTTAGGGCATTTACAAAACATATAAAATTCCGGTGAATTTTATATCTATGCATATTAAAACTCATTTTTATGAAGGACATGTGGGTTTGAACAAGACCTATATAAATGAATGCCTTTTACCAGCATAAATAGGGGAGCAACTCAGAACTAGGCTTTGTTGGGCAAATATAAATGCATAATGAGGAGTTTGAATTAACTACTAGGAATTGGTTGTATAGAGAATTAAACAATGGACTGTCTGAAATGCATTGTATAAAGAGAGACTCCAACCAATTTCATTCGGACATCTCTACAACATTAAACTTGAAGCTCAATTAACCTTAGTTCAAGTCTAGTATATCTAATGTAGTAAAAGTTCTTCCCGTTATAGTATTTATATGAACAAATAAAAATTTAAATTCGTATTAAAATTTTTAATATTTTATTAGCCATATGAAAAGACAGACAGATATAAAAAGCATAAGAATTAAAAATGACACATAAAATTAAAAATATAGACATATGAAAAGCAAGTTATAATGCAAAAAATATTTAATTCTGTTTAAAAACAATTTTTTTTTTCTGAAATTTTTAATTATTTTTTAAAAAAATATACGTTAACATATTATGTAATTTAAATGTTAGTACACGAAAATGTAATTTGCATGAAATTTTGTGTAGGGCTGTTTTTTCAAAAATCTTTCCTTTCTCCGTTATAATTCCTTAACATTTTCTTTTTTAATTAAAATATGAAACATTTGTTTAATACATACTTTTATCTACAGTTTATTTACATAATTGTATTTTCATAATTCACATTTAATTGTATTCTTTAAAAAATTTCAATGTATTATTTGCCTGATTTACATATATTTAATCTACACGTATTTCCAAATATTTAGTTTGTATTTAATGTGATTCTTTATTTCTAGCTATATTCTTTTTTTTAAAATACATTAATTATTTATTTACATTCCATATATCGTTAATAACGCATTATGTTTATATATTTTATATTTTAATTTTATTTACAACGCTTATTAATTTAGATAAAACAATGTATATTAATATTTTCAAAAGGTCTCCAATTTTTAATTTTTTTTTCAAAACGTTGGTTAGCAATTTACTGAAACTTTTTTAAACTTTTGTAATACTCCTTTGCATTTGTGCAATATTTCGTTTTTAATTATCAGTACAGAAAACTAGTCATATGATAAACTGGTATTAAAAAATAAATTAAGAAATTATAATATAAGTTCAACAACTTAATTTTAGAATCAATAAAGAATACTTTTAAAATATTTCAAAAATAAAAAAAAACATCTGCAAAATAAAGTGCAGTAGTAAATTTGAGAAATGAGGATCCTTAATTAAAAATGTGCATTATGTATAAATTTGTATGAAAACAATTCAATACTTTATTCATTTATTTTTCGATAATTTCAAATTTTTGTATGTTATATATAGAAACTATGAGTTTATTGCAAATTTACATATTTATGCATCTCATTTTAGAGCTTGATGAGTTTCATAAAAAAGTTTCAAAAAATACAGTAAATCATAACTCACTTTTTAACTTAATATTAAGCATTTTTCGAGATACAACAATAATTTGTGAACCATAAATGGATCTCTCTGACAGGGTGAGCAGATTTATTAGCTACACGAATGATTTTCGATGGACATAGTTCCTATTTTAAAAAATTTCTAAAATCCAAATATTTCAAGATGTGTACTACAGCTCTTCAAAAGTGAACCTTTAAAAGTTAAAAAATATGATATGACTAGAAAAAGAAATCCTAAGATTACTATATAAAATCTGAAAAGAAGTTCTGTGACTACATATATATGTATAAATGAATGATAGGAATGGTTGGATGAAGAATTAAACAATAGACCATCTGAAATCCATTGTCCCATGATAGATCCCAGTCAATTTCTTTGGACATTCGGACATAGCTAAAACATTAAACTTGGAAATATATATTTTTAAATTTTCTTTTTGTTATAATACATACATGTGCAAATAAAAATTTGTAAAGAAGTTAGAAACGTATTAAAAAGTATGATAATTTATAAACCTAATTCAGAAATTGGAAAAATAATTTTCATTGCACAAATTATTTGTGTTTTACAATAAATAATTTTTCATAAAATTGATAATTTTGTAAATTTATTAATTAAGAGTTAACATTTAAATCCCTTTAAATATTAGCTCGCAAATATTGGGATTATCATTCAATAATTTGTAGGCCTATTTTTTTTCAAAATTTTATTTAATCATTGTACTGGATCTTCCTTAAACTTTAAATAACCCAGTGAAACTATTAACGCATACGATGCACAATAATTTATTATAATGGCTTTTAAAATATTAGATGATAGATCTCCATTTAGATGACCAGAAATTATAGAACCATAAGCCGCTTGGATACATTCAGATTTAAAATTAATCATGCAAAATCTTCCTAATATGTTTAAATTAATGCATTCTAATATCGATAACAGGCTTCAAAAGGCACCTACTTTTACATTGCTTTTGATTTAAATGTTACAATACTCAATGTAAATGGCAGTATAACTTGTTTTATATTTTTGTTTTCGAATGTTAAGGACTTATAATTCTAACAATAAAAAAGTTATCTAGCCAATTTATAGAATCTGAATGAAACTGAATTATCTCTATACAATTGACTTATAAACTCTATTAATATTATTAGATACATCCAGTTACGGGTAAGATCCACTTTTGTATGATCCATATCTGAAAAATATTAAGAAATCAATATAGATGTTATAAAAGAACTAGTAAATAATGGATGCACTAGATTTTCCTTCAGGTCTTAAGAAATTTCTATCGATCACATATTAGATTGAAATAACCGAGTGACATTATTAACAACAAGCAATGCACAGTAATTTGCTTATAATGGATTTTCAATACATTAGATGATGCGCCTTCCTATAAAAGACTTAACTTATTGGCAAATAAGCAGCAAGAGATACTTGAAGTTGAACTTGAAGTAGAATAAGAAATTAAATAATATACAAAATGAGCTATAGAGGTGTTATAAAATAATCGACGTACTAGATGTTGCCAAAAGTTTAAATAGTGTTTTTAAAGTAATGCTACCCAATATCAATAACATGTTTCAAAACGTACTTCCATTGACACTGCTTTTGATTTATATGTTACAATGGTCATTCAATTGACAGTACTATAATTTTTTTAATATTTTTGTCTTCAAATAATGAGGATTTATAATTTAACAATAAAAGTTATCTGGCCTAATTATGGAATCTGAATTATCTTTGTACCATTGATTTACAAACTTCTGTTAATATTATTGGATACCTTTAGTTATAGGTAAGATCCACTTTTGTACGATCCATATCTGAAAAATATTATTAAATATATAGGGAACCCAGAAAAGGTGTTATAATATAACTAGTAAATAATCGATAATTTTCCTTCTGATCTTAAGAAATTTCCATCGATTACATATTAGATTGAAATAATCAGGTGACATTATTAACGACAAGCATTGCACCATAATTTGCTTATAACGGATTTTCAATATATTAGATGATGCGCCTTCCTATAAAAGTCTTTAAACTTATCGGCCAATACGCAGCTAGTGAGGTACTTGAAGTTGAACTTTATCAAGTTGAAGCACCTCTAACCTTAATGCTTTCCAATATCGATAACTTGTTCCAAAAGACACTCCAGTTTATCGTTCGTCTCATTTCCCCTCCTAAAAAAAAGAATAATTTTTCTTCTTCTTTTGAAAAATCAGAAAATAAAAGTAATTGAATCTCATCTCTGGAAAAGAGAGCAGCTTCTGGAAAAATTAGTTTATAAATTAGGCTCATGAATATTGATAAATTTGCTTTAAAAACTAATGGAAAGACTAATGAAATGAAAGATATTAGCTTTCGAGAGATTTAATTTTCAGTTTTGGAGAGGACAGCGATTGCATTATGGAAATTAGAACCGCTTCCCTCTGAATTAAATTCTATGAAAAGGTCGAGATTAATTTTTACGTCTGAAAATTACAGCGGTCATGGAGAATTTGGAATACAATCTTCTTCTTTTTGGGGTACTAAAATGAGTATCTTTTTTTTATTATGCAGATGATGTTGGCATATTTATTTTTAAAGAAAGTATTAATTGCGAAAAGGTATTATTAGTATTTCCTTTTTCTGAATCGCATTAATATGAATACGTTAAAGCAGTTATTCAGCATCACGATTCTTAAAAAAATAAAAATAAATTTCGAATGTTAAAGAAAGATTTGGAATTGCTTTCCGGCATGTAAATAAAAATGTAACAAAAATTATATCTTTATTGGGGGGTGCTTTTGAAAACTGGATTGTATGGATGGTGAAATAAAATAAAAGTTTAGAATTGTTTATGAAAGAAAACGAATGTGTTAATTTGCATAAAATCATAATAGGAGTATTGGAATAATTTTAATGGCAATCCTTTAGGAATTTTTATTCTGTATGCTGTTTTACTTTTTAAACTAAAACAAAGCCATTAAATTTATAAGATGTATTAAAGTAGCGTGTAATGATTGGATTTTACAATTATTTATGAAAATAATATTTATTGAATTATATTATTAAAAAATAAATAAATAAAAATTATAATTAAATATTTCACTTTCAAAGATATATTCCACCTGTGTCATCAATAAGATAAAATAATAATAAAATAAAAGTTAAGAAATATTTATGAAAGAAAATCAATATTTCAATCTGCACAAAATTGTAATAGGAGTATTAGAATAATTTTAAAGACAATCTTTTAGGAATTTTTATTTGGTATATGATATTACTTTTGCCTATGAAAGTGAAACAAATCCATTTAATTTATAAGAGATATTAAAGTAATATATAATGACGATTGGACTTCACATTTTTTTCATACCAATAATATTTATTAAATCATATTTTCAAAAAATCAATCAAAATAAGAAAAACATATTTATAATAAATGCAATAGAATAATTTTAATGGCAATCCTTTAGGAATTTAATTCCCATACGCGATTATAGTAAAACAAATCCATTCAATTTATAAGAAACATTAAAGAAATGTATGCATAATGATTGTCTTTTGCATTTTTTTCCATACTAATAATATTTATTAAATCATATTATTAAAAAAAATAAACAAAACTAACAAACTTTATTTATAACTAAAAACATTTTAGACCTTTTTACTTTAGACTTTACACATTTTAAAAATACTACTTTCAAATATATATTCCACCTATATATTCAAAGGCCTGTTCCAAATAGCACTTAAATATTTAAAGAATGCTAAAGAATAAAGGAATAAAACAACATATATAATTTAAGAGTTATTTTTGGTAAACAGAAAAGTAAATGGACGATAATGAAAATAATTGGATGTATATTTAAGATTAATCTCATGACATATATTTTATGAATAATAATAGGAGTTGCTATTTCTTTCATGTGTGTATATATGTACAATATTGCATTGTTTTCTTTTTCTAGAAATTCTCAAAGAAATATTTTTAAATATCTCACAAATGAACGATTTTAATTCTCAAATGTTTCTTTTCTAATTAAACATTTGATATTAGTGCATTTTTTTCTTATTTTATAAAGCATTTAATAACATATTTACCACACGTTAAGTAGCATATAGAATATATATATGTGTACATATGTATATATACAATTAATTTGAAAAGAAATTTGTTACGTTGAGAATTTGATAATTACATGCAGTTTTAAATTCAAAAAGCAATATATGTATTGGAAATATACTTTAAGTATAATAATTAATATTTTCAAATAGGAAAAAAGTCATTGAAATAGCTGTACTAATTAATATTGCAAAACACTTTTACTATACGGTAAGAATTTGATAGTAGTATAATATTTTAATTATTAGTAAATTTACACAATAACCAATTCACATAGAAATTTTTTTATAAATATATTAGATGTTCAATTCATAGTAAATGTTAGTTACTAATTTTATTATTACGATTTTTCATTTATTTTAAAAACGGAAGAGAAATTAAAAAATAAAATAATTGTAAAATAACAATAAACAAGTAATATAAAAAAAAAATTAAAGTCAATTCCCACTTTTTTTTCACTATATTTCAGAAAGTCTTTTATTAATAATTTTCATTCTTTTTTTTAAGTTTATCTGACGCCATCTATTGGTAGATATATGCAACTTAAATCTAAAAAACCTCTTAACCTAAATCTAAATTAATTAATTAAATTTAATTACTGAATTAATATTTGAGAAAACTGTACTGACATCAAGTATCATCCACTACAAGTTAAAAAAATGTATTTGAACTTGAGTGGAGGAATACAAAGTATTTTATGAAGGATTGAAATTTTGAACAAGTTATATATAGGGAGAGTGTGAGCTAATAGAAGAAATTGAAAAACTGATTTTTGAGACAGATCCTACAGAATTACAGAAATTCAATTTGTATTGGTAAAATGTTGTGAAGAACAGCGAAATGCTTCCATCTCTTTCTGAAGTGGAAGTTAAATATAAACTAGGAATTCAAATTCTGAGAAATTTAAGAGTATAAAATTAAAAACAAATAATTTTCTGCATAAAATGCCTTTTTGGTTTCGTGCTCAAACTTTCTTATATACAGGTTATAAATAAATATATATACAGAGTGATTATAATTAAAATCCCACTTTCAAACTATTACAAAAAAAGAACCATTCGTCACAATGAGTTCAAATTTGAACTGAAGATACTTGAAGATCGGGGAAAAAACGGTACGGCATAAAAAGTCCCAAAGTGTATTAATAGATGGCAATGTATGCCGCATAAAGAAAATGGCTATCAGTGATGTTTTGAATTGAATTTATTACGTATTTGGCATGAGTTGCACATTAAACCAACTGTAGCGTTCAATGTGCTTGATTGTTTTGGTTTTTTGACGGAAAAAATGAATTCCAAGTAATTCAACAGTTGTGACACTGTGAGTGAAAAGACCAACCATAACAACAAGGTCACCAAATTGGATAGAAAAAATTGCTGGAACTTTATTTTTATGTCATGTCATTTCCCTCATATTCAAGTATCTTCTGTTCAAACTTGAACTCATTGTGACGAGCGGTTCTTTTTTTTACATTTTGAAAGTGGAACTTTAATTATATCCCCTTGTATATTACTACAGAAGTACTCAGATTATCCAGGAACCAAGCCTAATCTTTACTAAATGGAGTATTAATATGGTTGCAGTCCGTGGGTGAAGTCATTCTTTCCAAACGAAAATCTTTCTATTGGCATAATCTTAACAAAGTCAAAGAGTTGTAGATCTGACTGCTCTGTTCAAACTTGAATATCTTAGAGAAGATGACATATTAAACTAACGTACCACCCACTATTTAAGCTGGACCCAGAACTAAGTCCGATAAATAGCATAGCTCTTGAAATGGACACGATTCAATGTTTAATTGAAAAAAATCACAGTTACTTCTGATATTCCCTTCCACATTTTGTAACAATGTCTCAAGAAAGCTATTCACCTCCTTTCGTGATAACCGAAAGTCAAAAGGTAGATTTGTAAATTGCCTTTCCGAATTTCCGGCAATCAGTCACGAGCTCGCGTGAATAGAAAAATTGTTGATTCATCAATTGATTTCTTTCACGCGATTTTCAAAGGATAAGAATCTCTGAAATTTCCGGAATGTAATTACTAAAATCTCAAAATTCTTGGAGAATTTCGGAGCAAATACATCTTTGTAAATATGTATGATGCTCAGTTATTATATTTTTAATGAATAGTATCACTTAAAAACACTATCAGAAAGTATTTGATGTTTCTTATACCACTTGGTCGGCAGCAACATCTGGACCAAGTCCATGAACCCATAACAAGTTATGATAAAGTGAAAAAAATGCAGGTTCATTTAGTCTTTGGCCTTGAAGCACAAAGACATGGGGCACCCGAAGGGAAAAGTCTGATTTTTCCGCACCCGGTTATACCCCGTAGTACTGGGTACCCATTTTAATCGCCTTTTATGACACGGATGGGCTACAGTGGGGCTATTCTAACACGGGCCCATACAGGAATAAAGTAATTAAAAGTATAAACCGGAATGATGTTCTAACTCACTTAGGTTAGACAAGCCATCTCCTGTTCAATTTTTGCTGTACTGTGTGTTGGAATATTTAATTTGAAAAAAAGAGCGATTATGATAAACTTTTATTCAAAAGGACTGCTTGGTGGGATTTTTTTTGGTTTTCTTCTATATGATTTGCAAACGAAAATCATTTATTTCTGCCTTAAAATATAGTTTTAATGCATTGAAGTGATGTTAGCTTAGTAGTCTACAAATTAAGGAAATTTCTCTCTGAAGAATTTTTTTATGCAAATTATTCTCTCATAAAGAAAAAAAAATAGTTTTACGATGTGAGAGATTTCATGAAAAATATTAAATAATCAACAATTATGAATTAGATAAAATGTTTAATAATATCTACTTCTTATGGTTTTCAATAAACTTAGTAAATTTCAATGCAGTACACAATTTTGAAGTAAACTTACATTTTTGCAAATTTGCAGCATTTGTAAAATTTATACTACAAAACCAAATACTTTCATTGAGCAATAAAAAGGTTTTCTATCAAATAAATTTAAATCATAAAATGTCTTGAAATTGAATTTTATAAATATATCTTGGAACGTAATAAATACCAGAAAACCATAGCAGAAGCTGTAGACTAAAAAAAAAATAAATAATTTTTATAGCCCAAAAATTTAGGAATAAATAGTGTAAGGAAAACAACTTTAAACTGATCTGGTTGTTTAGAATCTGAGGGATATGAATACTAGAAGCTTCATAGAAAAATGCTACAACTCAAAACTCTTCACTTCACTTCACTCTCCCTCTTCACTTCACTTGTCTTCTTAAATAATAAACTGATGTGAGCTGTCAGAAAGCAGGACTCTCTCTTCAAATGCATATATTTCAATTTATTTCACCATCAGTTTTATTCATATAAACCAATTGCCAAAAATTGAACATAGATATGCTCTTCCACTGAACATCCTTCAAAAATTCCATGAATGAGGAATTAAAATGAAAATTCTGTTTTAAAGGATGGAACTTCTTTAGTGATGTTAAAAAATTCATATTAGTACATCCATGAATGATGTATACAGTATTCTATCAGGTATAAAAAAGCTTCATTGAAATATTGAAATTAGTATAAATGATTGTTTCTCTAAAAGATAAAATAACAAGCAAATGTATGCCTATAAATTGCAAATGTTTGCATGACACCACACTCAACATAAAGTTTATCAACCATTTGTTGATATAAGTGTGTCTGATGCTCACTAGTTTTCTAGATTAATATTACCAGAG
>BPLQ01011504.1:0-19567 GCA_021605075.1 Caerostris darwini
TTTGGGATGGAATTATAAGCTTATTAGAATGAAAAAGTGGAGATTAATTAAGGTTATCTATATATTGTAAACCAGGTACTTCAAAATATTTACAATCTGTTAATTTTTAAAGTACGTATGTTGTCTTTCTGGATTAAATTTTTTGTGTTGGTAATATTCTTTGCTATTAAATTGATTGATTTCTTTTTGCGACCAAAACATTTATTAATCAATCAATTCATTTCATTTTATTACATTAAATGCATATATATATATCTTATATTTCAGGCTCCAACATTTGTCAAGATCCAATGTGATGAAGCATCAATAATTGCTCCAATTGAAACTCCTGTTACACAAGTACCTTCCACTATCACAATCACTTCCAGTATGCAAGCCCCTTCCACTACACAGATTCCAAATGTATCACCTCAAGTATGTTTCTTTATTAATATATGCTTTTGTTTTACATAATAATTTTCTCTTTTTATTTTAAAGATATTAAATTTTAAAGATATTTATTAAACTAAACTATTTTGTTAATATATACTCTTTAATTGTTTTAAAATCCTTAATTTTTTTTTTTTTTTTTTTTTTTTTTTTTTTTTAATTTTACAAAATGTGGGGCATTAATCAACTTCCACATATTTAGAAGAATGGTATCAAAAAAAAAAATTGTGCATTAATATAAATTGTTCCAATTAACAGGGTGGTTACAGAACTAGAAAATCGGGCAGGAAATGTTATCAATCGAATAGAAAATCAGGAAAATTGGTGACAAGAGCATTTCGCTCCACGCATGCACATGATTTTGTAGCCAAGTATGCTTGGCAACTCGGATTGTTACTCATTTTATTGCAACCTTGCGTTCTGTTTTTTTTTATGACAGGCTGTCCAGTTTATAATTTATCTAATTTTTAAATATGTCTTTGACTGGGTGTGTTTGCTTTAACTTATGCTCTGCTTATACTGATGTTTTGCTTAATTGTTTAAGCCATTTTGAGAAGTATGGACTTTAATATGTTTCTTAATATTTTATTCTTACTATTTATTGTGTGTTAAGCTTAAATTCATTCCTGTAGCCTAATTTCACAATCCTTTAGCTTCTACATTGATTGGTATTTGTTATTTATGTATTTAATTATTGATACATAAATAACATAACATTGAAAATTAAATCCAAAGAATTAGTACTTGTACATATTTTAAATATATTAAGCCTAAATTTAATCTAGTATCCTTTAGCTTATGCATTGAAGAGATTTTTAAATTTGTTATTTGTGTATTTAATTACTAATTCTACACTTAAATTGGGCTTCCATTATATGTGTATGTGGAGGAGAATCGAGTAAAATTCAATGGTACAGTGTTACCTTCAAAAAACTTATTCAGAGAGAATTACTGTTCACCATTTCATGTCCTATTTGTTTGTTGTTTTTTTTGTTTTGCAAGTTTCTTAAAGAAGACAATTATTAAAATAAGTCATGTAAATCCCTCTTAATAATCTTAATAAAAATATTTTAAATTAATTAATTTATCTGTATTTAATTTAGTAAAAGTGGTTATCTTGTTATAATTGAGGGGTTTACTGTAATATACTGTTGTAGTAGATTTTTTTTTTTTAGGATTTTTATTCTGTTATTTCTTAATTAAATTTCATAAAATTTTTTTTTTTTTTTTTTTTTTTTTTTTTTTTTTCATATTAAATAACATTTAAAAGTGTTTTTAGTAATTTATATTGCATACATATAATGATTTCGAGTAATGAAAAAGCCAGAAAATTAATATAATTAGTAGCCAAATGGCAGGAAATTATTGCAAGTTTAGTCAAGGAAATTTTTTTTATAGTTTCTATAGCCTCCTGAATCAAGGAATTATTATATACATTTCTGGAGATTCTTTGTATTTTTTCAGAAACTTTCTCAGTGAAGTTCTAAAATTTTAATAATCAGCAACTCTGCTGTTTTAAATACAAGTTGAGGTAATTAGAGACACCAGCTTTATTTAAATAAAGATATATTAACTGTGTTCTAAAAAACTTGTTGGTTGTCAATAATTACATATCATTCTTCTCTGTGTATTTTTAAATAAGTTTAATTTTTTATTTCTGATATGTGGTATTATACTCTTATGATTTTAAATAAGCATTATGATTGATCCATTTCCCAGAAAAAAATTTTAATTTAAAATTTTAGATTTAGTATTTTGAAATTGTTTTATGTTGATAATAAAAAATAGTGAGGTTGTATAATATTTTATTTAATAAATATGTGACACAAAATTGCAAACTATTCATTTATTGCTTTAATACCTAAAATATATATTTGTTTATATTGCATTAAAATGGTTGTTGCATTTATTTTGTAGATTTCTGTCACCAAAGTTACTATGCCACCACAACCTGTTATTAAGTAAGTGTAAATAATATATCCTGTTTATAAATTCCTTTTTCATTTATATAATAATTTAATATAATAATTTTTTAGGCTCATGACGTATCCTCCACCACCTCAGACAGGAGGTATAGTTATTACAAATGAAGATTTGGTTTGTCTTAATGATGGAGAATTTTTGAATGATGCTATTATAGACTTTTATCTGAAGTAAGTCTCTGTGAAGTATTTAAGTTTAATATCTATGTTTGTTAATGTATTAATATTTCTTTTAACTTATTCATATTTTAAAAACATTAAAGGCTTTTGATTTTTTTACATTATTCATTATATGTGTGTATATATAATATATGAATTAAATAAGAAAAGAGTATTCAGCTATCAACATGTTTAAAACTGCTGTCTTAAACAAATTATTATAGAAATACTTGATAAATTTGCGAAGGTTAAAACCTAACTACAGAGAATTGCTGATACTTAGCACTATTAAGAGTCTGCAAGGGTACTAAGAGGTTGCAAGACTTAAAAACGAGTTTGGGTGTTTCTTTCTGCTGGACATCATAGTTTATAAATGTCCAGTTTTTTGTATTTACTCATTAACCTGAAAACAGTGGAATAACAAATGATTAACTTGGTTAAAAACATTAAAAGTGAGCAAAAGTCACAAAAAATGTTATTGTAGGATTTTGTTGCCCCCTCCCACATACATACCTTTAGTCTGCCTGCTGATAGCATGAAATGGTAAGCATCCAGTTTAATGGTGGAAACTGACAAATTGATTACTGGTAATTTTTTATATGAGGCTTTGCAAATATGAAGGTTGAATTCAACATTAGATCCTTTTTTTTTTCTTCTTTCACTTGCTATATAAATATGTTGATTATTATAAAATAATAAATCAGAAATGAGACATCCCACAAAAACAATACCTTGAATACCTTTTTGTTGAATTCACCCTTATGGGAAAACTTTTCAAACACATTTTTCTCATAATCACCTTTTGTTGAGTTTGCCTTTCATATCACAATGCCAGATATGAATACTTATAGAATATACATGCATGCTCAGCATGTATTTTATAAAGATCTTTGACACAAGATGTTTTTTGTATATAATAGGATTTTGCTGATTTCTGCCAACTATAAAGTGGATAGTTTATACTTTTTTTTTTTATTAAATTTCAATAAATGAAGTATGACTTACCTAGTCAAATATTCATTCATTGAGTTGAATTGCTTTTCTATTTGTTGTATCTTGCCATCAAAGGAATCAAAAGCACTGTATACAAAGACTGCGCATGCAGATTGAAACAAAAGAAAATGCCATAAAAAACTATTATAAAAGCAACCTGAACATTATATTTGCTTAATTAATATAAGTATATTCCAACCACGAATAGAATGGAATTGTAAACAATATGTTTAACCATTGAAACAGACGAATTAATCACTTTCTAGAGTTGCTAGTCAGATATACCCTGGTAAAGTTATTGTGAGAAAAAAAAAGTGTTGAAATTAGTATGGAATTTTTTTTAATCTAGTTTTTCTTTTAATAGCATGTAATCTAAAATTTTTAATTTTGAGTTCAAATACTTTTCAATCCCTCCTAAATGACATTTTCTCTCCTATATAACACTGCTCTTTTTGGATCTGTCTGACTTGACGCTCTTCAATTTTCCATATTATTAGTGGTTGGACTATATACATATATTAGCATTTATGGCTTAATAATTTTGAGTTTTCTTCCTGTGATGTTCCTTTATTAGATGATTTTTAACACGTTTCTTAATGTTATGATGAATTTTTATTATCAATATCAACTTAAATATGTGTTTTTTTTTTTTTTAGATATATTTTCAATGAAAAACTAACTGCAAGTCAACGTGAAAAGACTCACATATTTAGTTCCTTTTTCTATCCTCGTTTAACTCATAAACCTGACCGACAAAGACCAGGAGATGATTCTATGAAAACGTAAATAAATTTCATTAAAATATAAATTATATACTAATTTAAATTAGAAATTAAGACAAAAAGTAAGTATAAAATTCTATTTTAACTTATTTATCTTGATTATTATTTAGGTATATATTGCAATATTGTTTATAAAGGAAAAAAAATTGCAATAATAGTAATTGTTTAGTTAATTAACCAATTTTTTTTCCCAAGCTAAAATTCTTTGTTAATTTTTTTTTTTTTTTTTTTTCCCCATTATAGAGTACAAGTAAGACGTCATAATCAAGTTAAAACATGGACCAGACATGTTGATATTTTTTCCAAAGACTTTATTATCATACCAGTTAACCAAAATGTTCATTGGTTTTTGGCTATCATATGTTATCCAGGAAAAGTGCCAGAAGTTTCCAATACTCAGTCTCAGTCTAAGTCAGAAATTAAGGTTGCCAAGTCAAATGACAGTGTAACTTCTACAATTGATCAAGAAGTTGGGAACAAAAGTGTTATTATTAAAGAATTGAATTGTAGTGGAGATGGTATGTGCCCAATAACTTTGTGCTTATAAGCTATATATGAGTAACATTTATATATATATAGTTAATTAGCATTAATCAAATTAAAATTATTTTGCAAAATTCTGACATGAACTTATTGTTCCATGCTTTTTTAAATTAAGAATGTTTAAAAAAGTTAATGATATATATATATGTATTAAAAATCTTCTCTTATGTCAATTTTCAATTATTCAGTAATGTTTTCTTGTTTCCTTTTTTATTTATAGGGTAAAAGTGGTTTATAAAAACATAAATTTTTGCATCTTAAGATATATTTTCATTTTTCTCTTAGGACTTTTTATTCACTTTTAATCAATGCATTTTTTGTTGTGTGTTTAAAATAAGATTGCATAGTCTATCATATCAACTGTATATCTTTCATACTTCAGTGTTTCCTTTGTACACTAAAAACTTTTTTAATCATGTAGGATAACCCAATGTGCATTTTAATAATGCTTTTATGTGGATAATATATATGGATTATTCATTTTTCATTTATGTAAATTAAAAAGAAGCATACTTTGTTTTCAATCCTTTGATTATTTCAGCAGATGTTTTCGGCCAAGATGATACTTCAGACACTAGTGATGGAAACTCTTCATACTTGGTGGAAGAGCCTCCTGATTCAGATGAAGCCTCACCTGATATTCCTGATAGTAGCACTCACCCTGATGGACAGCAAAGAAGAGAAATGTATGTTTTTTTGCTATACTGTTGTATTTTTTTCCTAAATAAAATATTTTGCACGCTTTATTGAAAATGTGCTAATTTTGTTTAAATGCATTCACAAATGATAAAGCGTTTAATTATATTTACAAAAAAGTAATTTTGACTTCAATATCTTAAAATACTTGAGAATAAATTACCATAATATCTATTTTTTATTTTTTTTATTACAATGTATTTCTTATTACAAAATTTCTTACTTTAGTAGATCACCTGAATCTTAATTTTAACTAAAAAAAAATATATTGTGTTTTATATATATATATATATATATATATACATATATACAAGAAACAAAAATGTTATTTATATTAAATTAAATTGCAATGTACTTTTTTTTTTAAGGCCCTGTATATGCATTTTTGATTCTTTAAGTGGACCGAATCGATGGAGAATACCAGCAACATTACGAGAGTAAGTAATCTAAATTTGTGTACTAGAATAAAGCATTTTCAAATTAAAACAGTTTTTAATTCAACAAGATAAGAAAATTTGTGTAAGAATGATTATTTGTTAAATTGTTTTACTTTTATTAATTTTATTTAACTTAGCTTAAATTCTTCGTATTTGGTGATAAAAATAACAGCCAGTATCTTTGCTATATAAAATTATATTCATTCATTACTTTCTTTTTAGGTATTTAGAAATGGAATGGAAAATGAAAAAAGGTACCAAAAAAATATTTGATAGAAATACCATGCAAGGATTCATTATGAAATGCCCTCAACAAAATAACTTTAGCGATTGTGGAACGTATTTATTACAGTTTGTTGAGAGCTTTTTTGAGGTTTGTGTAGACTTTTGTTATATATATATATATTCATTTTTTTTTTTAATATGAAAATTATTTTTGGTGAGCAGCTTATCATTTTGTCTCTGGTGTGATCTTCAGTTCAAATTATACTTTATTTTTAAATTATAAAATAAATAATATGTTAAACAAGAGAGATTAATAATGGTAAATAAGCTTTGATAGCATGTGTTACAAATGTGAATGAATAAATTTTCTAAATATTTTGCATAATATGTTCAGAGATACCAACTATTACAAGAATTTTTGTAGCTACTGCAGAAAATAAGTTTTGGATTAACAACAGACTACAAATAATAATAATAATTCTATAGAATTTTTTTTTTTTTTAAAGCAATTTTTATTATATACTTTTTTCTAACTTTGCACTACAAAAAATTTCCAATGAAAAAAAAAAAAAAATGTTTGCAGCTTTCACAATGGGAAATTTTTTTTCATTAATTAAAAAATGTCATTCAATTTTATGGAATACTGTGTACTAATAAATATATTGTTGCTATTATATTTTCCCCTTTTTTATCAAAAAATAACTGTTAGCCTCTGTGGCATTTACGTAAAGGGGGATATAGTTTAATGGTTACAACATAGTATTGTTATGTATAAGGTTTATGAAATTTCATGATGCTTTTTTGCTTACAATTATTTTTTAAAAAAATTGTGTGCAGAATTATATGTTTTTAAAAAATTGTTTCTCCTATATTAAATCTAGCCTGTAATAAATAATTTTAGCACTCATATTAATACATTAAGTCGTGAGTATTCTGTAAATTAACACTTCAATAAAAATTTTCTCATTTAAAAAAAAAAATGCTGGATTGGTAGAATTTTAAAATTTCTGCTACAATTGCAAGTATGTTATGCTGTAAATCTTGAGGCGATATTATTGGTAATTTTAATTGGAAGGAAATAATGTCACCACTAACCCCATGCACACATTTATAAATATTAGAAACAGCTGAATTTGTTCAAGGTACTACTGAAAATTCTCATTTGAGAGTGGCATATTTCTATGTATTATTTTATTAATAATTTCTTATATATTTGCAATTATTTTTTGCAATAATAATAAAAGTTCATCATTTTATGATACAATAGGTTTTAAAAAAATTACTTTTGTTTAAAAAAAATTTTAAAACATTTTTAATACCACTTCAAAAATATTTTATACTAAATTAAATAGTTTTTTTATCCCAGTGGTACAATTCCAATGCATGTCCTCTTTTATATGCAAGTTTCGAGGAAAAATGTCTACTGTATGTCCTGAAATATTCCAATTACCTTTCATTGTGTTAAAGTCATATAATGAGTAATTCTATATCACTATATTTGTCCCATTAATAAATGTTTAACTATAAAAAGCTAACAATATTTTGTGAATTATTTGTAAAATTACTATTACAGCTTTTTACATAATATTTGTAAAGAAAATTTAAAACTAAAAAGACAGCTTAATTTTCTGTTATGTTTTCCTTTCACTTATAGTGTTTCATGTTGGACTACATAGATCTTTATAATTAGCACCTAAGCATTAGAATTTATTTGAAATATTTTGTTTGTATTTCTGTATTAAAATTATTTAATTAACAATTTTTTTTTTCTTCTCTCTTTTGCTTTTTAGAATCCAATTCCATATTTTGCAAATCCAATGCCAGATTTAACCAACTGGTTTTCTGAACCAAAAATATCTAAAAAGCGCCAAGAGCTCAGGGACCTGATACTCAGTATACATCAAGAGCAAACAGAAAATGCTCCTACAAATTCGAATGTTCGGAAAGAGTCTTCTCGTTTGGATAATAGTGTTCGGTCCTCCCCAGTTACAGTATTACAGTGTGACAATAGATGATAAATTATATATCATTCTTTATCCTTTAATTTCATCTTTTCATGTTGTACAGTTTGGACTGTACTTGAATATTTCACTAAACTTGTAACTTCTCAAAAGGAAGGGAAATTTTCTATTCATTATAAGGATTGTATATATAAATAGATTAAATTTCGTTTGTAATTATTTTTGTATGTTTTATTTCATTCAAACTGAATTTCTCAATTTCATTTTATACCAATGTTCTGTATAAACATTTAAAATGCTTTTTTTTTAAAAATTAATTTCATGTTCTCATATGGGGAAAAAAATGTTATAGGATTTTTTTTCTTCTATTATTGCTATTAAAAGCAGTGAGAGCACTGCATGTCAAAACTCATTAAAGTTGTTTTTTATGGTATGTGTGTCTTTATTACTGTAAAGTTACATATTTAAAAATGATATAGAAATTTTAATTTAAAAGTTAGTATTAGAGATTCAAATTAAAAACAAAACAGTAAAAAAAAAATTCTCATTGTGCAAGTTATTAGTGTTTTACCTATAAAGTATTATCTATTTAAAAATGATGTGGAAATTTTAATTTAAAAGTTAGTGTTAGAGATGTAAACTAAAAACAAGACAATAAAAAAAATCAAGTTATTAGTGTTTTACACCTATAAAGTATTCTGTGAGCTAAAATAAACTTGCTATTTTTAAAATTAAGCTTTGAAATGTGTATTAGCCAATAATGCAAGTGGCATTCATAAAATTCTTAAGCATTTTTAAAAGTGTAATTGCATTTGGGAATTTTCTCTAAAAGGAATTCCTGCTGTATAAATTAGCAGACTTCATTTCCAGAATGAAGCACTAGAACTTTTTCTTCAGTTCACTTGATAGGTCTTCAACTAAACAACTCTTAAGTACAGGTTCCAAAAAACTTAGCATGGTAAATTATTTGCTAACCTGAAAATATAATACCTCATTTTATGTCTTGCATCTAATTACCCTGTCAAAGAGCATCATCAAAATTTCTTGTCAAGAAGTGAATATTTTACAACAAAGGTTGTCTAGTCATTTACTGAAATATTTGTATTATATTATAACTTCTAATTTATTATATATGAAGATGAAAAATAAAATTAAAAAATTTATTGGATTTGATTTATAATTAAAACCTTCCGAGATAATTTAACTTTACTGCTCCTTTCATAAAAAAATGCTGCATTTCTCTTAATTAAAACACATAGTTTTTATGACATATTTGCATATTCTTCAAGTTTATAATCAGAATTATTTCCCTTTTTTTATTTCATTTCTGCCAAAAACTTAATTGATATGATTGCCTCATGCAACATCTCGTGTCTGCGTATAAATTTGTAGCTGTATTAAAGTCATCCACCAGAACAGAGAAGGAAATGAAATTAAAATTATTAGTTTTACTGCCTATAATGGATAAATTATAGCCATCTGTTTCTGCAGCTAGAACTATTGATAACTGTCTTTACTTAGATTGTTTACCTGTATAATTTTGTTTTCTACTGTAACTTTTTGCATTGTGTAATAGCATTGCTTTTTCGATCTCCTTGCTTTACTTGTTCGCTTAACGAGAGATATTTTCCTAAACTTTCTGTGTTTTTAATTTCATTCTTAAGTCTTTACATTTCAGCAACTTCATTTTGTGCAAATATTTTAACTAATTTAAGATTGGAGGTTTAGTGATTCTTAAAACCATACTGGAACTCCGTAACTGGTATGCCCTATTACCATAGGATAAATTATAACCATTTGTTTTTCCAGTTAGAATTGTTGGTAATCATCGACAGATAGTTTTTAAAAATTTTTTGTATCTTTTCATCTTTATTTATGCTTTCTCCCTTATGTTTATTAAATGGACCCGAGTCTACTACAGCTACCTTGATCTTTCCACTGTCCTTTAGGTGTCCAGTATCGCCTACTTTGTAAGCCAGTGACTTAAATGGGAAAATCTGCATACTACATCTGAACCAAAAATTACATTTTCTTGTTTTGTACTGATAACATTTGTGGAAATGAATTTGTTTCTACTTATTAATATACTTTTAAATGAGCATTTTTAAATTAATATATATAAGTTGTAGTGTAAATAGTGAAAGAATATATTTAAAAGAAAGGAAATTTTCGGTAAATCTCTGAAAAAAGGAAATTTTTTGACAAATTGAAACAACTGGAAGAATTATTTTTTCTCTCTCTAGAGAGTTGAGAAAATTTCACATCAAGATAAACATTAAAGTCTAAATCATCATCATGATGTCCATCACAATGGATATTCAGATAGTCTAAACAAATTTATTAAATTAAATGTACTAATTGTATCAAAATAAGTCAAAGCAAAGTTTCGAAAAATTATGCTGATTCCATCTGCGAGTAAAGAGGCTTGGTGACTAGAGCTCTGCCTTTTGGTACCACAGCCTCAGGTTCGAATCCTAGCAGTGGCATATTTGTTGGTGATTTGGAATCCACTTTGAATTCTTGGTCCCAGTGTGTTTACCCATTTTGTGTACAAAATGACTAGAATGATAGATTGATAGATGGTTATCTGCAATAGAAAAATATTATAATCCCTAGTTGTTCTTAATAGGCCTTATAATTTTAGTTCTGATAGCTTTTGCAATGGAACATATAAATAAGTGCTGAGAAATTCTTGGAATGATAATATTTTCTAATTTAAGTATATATTTGCATAAAATGTTGCAAGTTTATTTGTAAAACATTTGGTATGGAACCTATATGCTTGTAATAAAACATTGAAATGATGCTAAAATGGTCTAGCAGTGATGGATTTAGGTTCGATGGCACCCTGGGCTCAAGTTAATTTGACACCCTTATATACTCGTATAATAATAATAATACGAATAGTAATGATGGATTCGAATTAAATTTAGGCATGAATTAAATATATATATATGTATATATTTTGATATAACAACTAAACATACAGTTTAGAATAAATGGCTTTTAATTAAGAAATAAATCGTATCTATCTAATAATTCATATAATGTATTTGTTTCTTGCTTTTTAA
Organism: Caerostris darwini; assembly: GCA_021605075.1. Classification (NCBI taxonomy): domain Eukaryota; kingdom Metazoa; phylum Arthropoda; class Arachnida; order Araneae; family Araneidae; genus Caerostris; species Caerostris darwini. The sequence continues at coordinate 11,279 of BPLQ01011504.1, forward strand.
TTTTTGCGAATTTTTTTTTAGTACCTATTTGTTAGATATTTTAAATTGTACAACTTACACGATTAATTATTTAAAAAAATAATTCTACCCTTTAAAAATTGACATCTTGAGGTTGTCAAAGCAAGAAAAGAAGCATTAAAATTAGGTCTTACAGTTGATAAAAAACAAAATCGATTTCAAATTTTTGGCGCCAATAAAAATTTGCCGGCCTAAGCCTAAATCCGTCACTGCGATCTAGGGGTGCTTACGTTGCAATGCCAAGGAAAATTGAGATTTATTTCACTCCAATGCATAACATAAACGTTTTAAAGTGAAATCTGCAGAATTTTTTTTTTTTTTGATATCCAATGTTTTGTTAAAGGTCTGTACTTGCTATACGCTAGATATTATATTGTAATAACACAATCTAAAAATGCTGGGTACACACACAATATAATCAGGTATTATATTTACACAATATAATACCTGATATTTCAGTGAGAAAAATTTATGCAATTAAGAGTGATGAAAGTTACCCATATTTTTAAACAAAGCAGATGAAATGAGACATGCATTATATATTTGTGGATGTATCAGGTGAGCTTAAAAGTTAGTAGGCTGGCATAGAAAAATTCTGTTTTTTGATAGAGTTTGATTTTATTATTCAATATAGTTGCCTTCGAGGGCGATACAACGATTATAGCGGTCATACAATTTTTCGATACCACTTTTATAGTACGATTTGTCTTTAGCCTCAAAATAGGCTTCAGTTTCGGCGACTACCTCTTCATCGGCGCGAAATTTCTGTCCAGCGAGCATTTTCGTCTATCTGCCGTTATGAAAGGAGAATATATGACTGTAGTAGGAATAAATACTACCAATACGACAACATGAACAGTTTATAAAGGATTTGATTAAAATGTAGGTTTTAATTAGGATATCAAATATTCATCTGTAAAAAATGTTTTTTTATATATAAATATAGAAAAATCTGTATAGCATTTCGGATTTTAAACAATTTCCCCCCTTTTTTTAAAGAGGTCTGAATTTGAGGCACTAGGGTTTTCGCATTGCGAATACTGTGATGGTTTTATTATACAATTTGCGTAAAGCAAATATTAATAATAGTTTTTCTCATGCAAAATGGTTGTGCTTCCCAATTCACGTCGCCAATGGCCATATATGTCAACTGGGGAACATAACTCCGTTCACGATTAAATATCTGCATGCTATGTTTTTTCATCTAAGGATACTGGATCATTATTTTATGAAAACACTACTTTCGACGACGACGATTTGCCAGATTAACGGAGATCCTTGGTTGCTTAGCAACCTCTATCCGCTGCTTTGTGAGTGAGGGAAATTTCTTAAGCTTTAAGCCCATTGATTAGATCACAATCACAATAATATCGAAATTTCCTTTCATATAAATTGCATTTATTATTAAAATGTCAAACCATACAGATCTTATATTTAACATTCCTTATATATTAACTAATCTTAGTATTAATCATTTCGTTAGTTTTATTATAAGGATATATTAAATTGTTATATTCATCCCCTTAACAAACTATTATTAAACACTACCGTTTCTCTTGTTTACTCTTTTATATTTATTCTTTGAAAATAGTTTTTCCTCTCGTGGAATGCCGTTAGTTTTCTTCATAATGGGTGCACCTCAGACCTACGTCATCGTGGTGCACTCCACGCAACGTCTGATAAGGCAAAATGATCTACAAACACGGCCTTCAGTCTGGCTCTCAGAAATGGATATCTCTCACTTTGCTTCCAGTTCTGCACTCTCTCCTGTTTCTTTACGGAAGCGTTATTGGATTGCCAGACATAAGTTGGTAGATTAACTGATGTCATTTGTTTCTATCTTGTTCTTTGTATTTTTTTTTTCTCTTCTTTTTTATGATATCTGTTGTCTGTAATTTTAGTATTTATTAAAAAAAGTTTTCTTCATATTTTGATAAATTTTTTTGTTCTAACTATGGCAATTGTAATGTACTTCTATTGTTTCTCACTTCCACAAATGATAGCTTTTACAATTAAGGTACTTCCAGTTTTATACAATATGCACACTTTTATTTAAAATTAAAGTAGCTCAACATCAATCTTTCTTCACAATAATTACTGAAACAAATTAGATGAAGTCTCGATATCAATTCATATCAACGGACCGATGCACAAACTGATATTCTTATTAAATTTATATCAAACAAGTAATATAAAATTAAAAAAAATGTTTAAGTCAATTCCTACTTAGACCAACAAAGAAAAATTTTATTTTAGTTACTTTTCATTAAATAATTACAATTAATATAAATATGTATATACATATGACAGAATCACAATATTAAGTGGCAAAATAAAATTTCTTCAATTTTATTTTTTGAGAAAAGTCCTTTATTCTAACCACTAAGCCACAACTGCTAACTCTCTCACAAAAATCAAAAAAAATTATTGATTTTCGCAAGAATTGAACTTGCATTCTTCACCTTCACGTGAAAAATATGAAATCCTTGCATTTTACAGATTTAGTTACTGCCTGTGGATTTCAATTTTCATTATAAACAGCTAAAACTCTATTTAAAGCATTAAAAATTAATTAAATTTAATTACTGAATTAATATTTGAAAAAACTATATTAACATCCAGTGTCATCCACTACAAGTTAAAAAAAAAATGTATTTGAATTTGAGTGGATGAATAAAAAGTATTTTATTAACAATTGAAAATTCGAACAAGATATATATAGGGAGAGTGTGAGCTAATAGTAGTAATTTAATAACTCAATTGACCATGCAAGTCAATTTTAATTAGATGCTCAACGCAAATTAGACCTCTCTCTTGGTAGAACTCTACTGCGCATCTGCTCAAATTCTTTCTTAATTCTTCTTCGAATTCTTTCTTAATTCTTCTTCGAATTCTTTCTTAATTCTTCTTTGAATTCTTTCTTAATTCTTCTTCGAATTCTTTCTTAATTCTTCTCTGAATTCTTTCTTAGTTCTTCTTCGAATTCTTTCTTAATTCTTATTCATTCTTTGCTTTGAGGTATCTATAAACGGGATATACATGAATAATTTGAAGTACGTGAAGAAATAATATTTGGTAAAAAAAAGTAAAATGATACTTACAAAGCAAAATTTTATTTTTCTCAAGAGAAGATAAGAAATGTAAGTAGCAGATGTAAATGTTTCTAATAAATTAGAAAGTCTTTAATAATTATCCATTATAAATAAATTTTTGGTAACTGTATTTTTCTTTTTAAACCATGTATGTTGAAAGAATATAATAATAGGAGCAGCAAAAGCAAGACAGGATATAAAAAATGTTTTAAATTGTATGAAAGAAGAATGGAGAAATACAGATGTTTGAAATAATTAATACTTTTAAATGAATTCATTTTTATTATGGTATATCAATGAGCCTTGTGTATCGATTATGTATACAACAAACTGTTTATGATAGCTCTTTGACTTCTGAGTGGACTTTAAGAGATAAAATCCCACATTTGCGTATCGTATGAGAGGAAAAACTCCTTCTGGCAGTTCGATTGTCGAGTTGAGGTACTTATTATTTTATTTGATGAAAAAAAATTCAGCATTTTATTTGTATTTTGTAAAAAAAATTACATCAAATATGAAATCTTGTAGCTTTATATTTTTTACAGTGGATGTTTTTTGTATAATTTTTGTAAAAATTCTATTAATATAAAATTAAAAGAATATAGTTATGGAAATAAACTATTCTATCCCAAGCATATGCATTAAATTTCTAATTGTTCTGATATCTAAAATAGGTAGCTTAGTACTTCCTCCTCATTCAAAATATTCATTACTTTGGCAGCTGTTTGTGTCTAATTTCTTTTATAGAAAATATGAACTTTTCTAATAGCCGAAATAGTAAAGTTCAATTTCATTTCTTTTAAATTAATACGCTTTTATTAGTTTCACCTGTATGTTTGTTTGTAACTGACTCTTTGGGCTCGATTTTGCCCTACTTTAAGCGATCAGGTTTAATTTAAACGTTGTAGACTTATCAAGGACAGACGACACTAAAATAGTTTGATAAGTTTATTATCTCATCTTTAGGGCCTGGTGGCCGAATGGCCAGCGCTCTAGGCTTTCGGTACCACAGGTATCGGGTTCAAATCCCGGTTTTGTCCATGGTTGTTTGTAGTGGTTCGGAATCCACTTTAAGCCATAGGGATATTAACGCTACCTTGGCTACAGATTTGGCGGTTTTTAAGTGTCGCCAATCTAACAGCTACAGATTTGCTGATTTTTGACGCCATCTTTTAGTGCTACAAAAATGCGTATTTGGGATTTGCCAGAAACAGAACAAGATGCAATTTTATTTTTTCAGGAGCGAAATATTTTACCAAAAAAACGAAATGTCCCAATTCCCATGACATGAAACTTCATTTTGGTAAACGTAAGTTTTGGAAATGCAATTTCAGTCAGTGTGCTTATCATGTGGGACTTAGAAAAGACAACTGGTTTGAGGGAAGCCGAATTCCATTTAAAACCGCCAACTCTGTATCGGCGGTTGGCGTTCAAAAGATAACTGCGTGCGCGTGCGAACAATAAGATTGCTCTTTATTGGCGCAACTGTAGCCAAGGTAGCGTTAATACGTAAGTACCGCCGTAGGTCCCGGTCCTAATAGGATCGTAGAGCGCTGCGGGGGCATTGTTACTCCGTGTCCGTGGCTTACCATCAAGTTACACGCCCCCTCGGTAATGCAAAGTGAGTAACATCAGTGCAGCCCTTATGGCGAAAGATCACGGTCTATTTGCCAGCTGCATTAGAAGAAAAAAAAATTATCTCATCATGAGTAGGATCGCCAGGATTAGTGATTTCCTTTTAACTTATGAAGAGCAATTTAACCCATGTAGAATCAAAGTACCTAACACATTCAAACATACACGGGACAGCGGCACAATAGATAACGCGCCTGACTACGGATCGGGAGATTCCCTGTTCGAATCCTGGCTGGCTCGACATATTCGCATTTAGCCTTTGTTTTACTCACAAGTAAATTATTGTAAGAACTATAGTTCCAGTCCTCCGTAGCGGGGCCTCATTTAAATATTATAGTTTAAAAACACACTTTTAGAGTTAATCAAAGTAAAAAATAAATTATAGTTTAAAAAAAATAAAAAACACGAGTTTAGAGTTAATCAAACTAAAAAATAATTGTTAACATAAGAATAAAATGACTGACGAGAAAATGAATGTCACTGTTCTAAAAGCGTGGGGTGCTTTGTATGACATTTTTAAACTAACTCTGCATTTCGGAATGAAACTAGTGAAAAATTATAACGATTGATATCGAGCACCCCACGCTTTTAGAACAGTGACATTCATTTCTCGTCAGTCATTTTATTCTTATGTTAACAATTATTTTTTACTTTTTAGTTTGATTAACTCTAAAAGCGTGTTTTTGTAAACTATAGTTTTTTAACTTTTTAATGGTCATAAATTTTAAATAACTTTTAATGCTTTTAAATTTAAGAATATAGATGTATTTTAACATGATATTACTAATTTTTAAAATTTAATCGTCCTTTGTTTAATCAATCAAATTTAATCAGTCAGTTTCAGGTTTACGGAGTTCCATGGCCTTATATGGGCTTAAACTCCTAGCTGAGAGTAAGTCACATGGTGATATAAAAAACATTAATAAACAACAAAGCAGTAAGTAACCAAGGTCTGTCCCAAATTACCAGATCAAAATAAAATAATAGAGCAACGAGTAAATCAGAGAATTTCAATAATAGAAGACATAAATTAAGAAAAGAGAAATATAAAGTAAAAGTAAAGAAAATAATTAAAAAATAAAAGAAGAAAGCAAAAAATAAAAAACACCACAAGATGGAGCTGCAGCTGCCAGAAATGATGACTAAAGGAACAGGTCAGGGTGCTCCTGACAACTGAGCCAGTTCGTCTAGGGTAATTGTAAGTTATATAAGACCGCCCTAGGGCGTTTAGCATTCTCCGGCAGAGAAAAATCATATCTCGGAAGATTACGAATTTCCTCATTCGGAATGTGTTCAAGATTTGCATAAAAATTTTCCGCAATCTTGAGCATATAATTTTGAATAGAAGGGAGGGCAAGACTATGACGAATGTCATCATTTCTAAAGTACCAAGGAGAATTAGTTATCATACGTAAAATTTTATTTTCAAGAGTTTTAATATAATTAATGTGATACCTTGCAGCAGAGCCCCAAACCGGACTCGCATAAGTCATTACGGGACGCATATAGTACATGTAGATTAGTAATTTATTTTCAATAGAGAGGGGGGAATTCTTATTAATGAAGTGATAAAGCATGCGAAGACAGGTGTTAAATTTCTTTTTAATATGATTTATGTGGTTAATATATGTTAATTTACTATCAAGGTAGACTCCCAGATACTTAGCGTTAGTAGACCAAGTTATTTGTTGATTAAAGAGAAAGATGTTAGGAGGAGGAATTCTTCTCCTCGTGAATAGTACAGCCTCAGTTTTATCTACATTTATTTTGATTCTCCATCGAGTGGGCCATGCTTCTAGATGTGCGATATAATGTTGTAAATTGTTTTGCAAATCATGAACATTTTTATGTGAATCAATAATTGCAGTATTATCTGCGTAAATACCTAATTTAATGTTTGGAAAATGTGGAATGTCATTGATGAAGATATTAAATAAAATCGGGCCAATCAAGGAACCCTGCGGTACTCCTGCATTAATTTTATGTTTAGTAGAGTGTGAGCTATTAACTTTATCAGCAAATGTTTTATTGGTGAGATATGATTTAATAAGAAAAATAAGGTAAGTAGGAAAATTGTAAGCAATTAATTTATGAGTGAGGCCATCGATCCAGACTCTGTCAAAAGCCTTAGCTACATCTAGAAAAATAATCCCCGTTAAAAAATTTTTACTGAGTCCTTCAGAGATCATTTCCGTAATACGAAGAAGTTGGTGAGTAGTGCTAAGTTTAGAATTAAAACCAAATTGCTGAGGAATCATAATGGAATTTTTGGAGAGGTGCCTTTTAATTTTTTTAAGAATAACGAATTCGGTTAATTTACTGATAGTAGAAAGAAGAGAGATAGGTCTGTAATTAATAGGATTATAAGGATCCTTCCCCGGTTTGAGAATAGGCAAAACAATGGCTTCTTTCCAGGATTGCGGAAAGTATCCCAATTTAATAATAGCATTAATAAGTTTTGCTATTCTACAAACAAAATTAAGGGAAGATTTTTTATCATTTTGTTAGTAACATTGTCTGCACCAGGCGCCTTATTAATTTTTAGTTTATTAATGTATTCATAGAGAGTAGAGACTTTAGTGTTAGTAATTTTATAAGGATTTGCTTTAGAGTTTAAAGTCATAATAGAATTACGTACAGTATCATTAGTAACAGGATTAGAGATATTATTAACTTGGAACTGATTCTGAAGGCTATCCGCGAGTACATTAGATTTATCAATATCATTAAGAACAACCTTGGAAGTCGAAGTAGTTAGATTTGCAACTTTAATGTTGCTACCTTTTAAATTCTTAATAGCCCGCCAAATGGAGCCATCAGCTGGATCCAGAGCCTGAATGCGATTAGTCCATGCGGTTTGCGTGAAATCGTAGATGGCTTTTCGAAGCTTGGCTTGCGCTCGATTGTAATTATGTTTAGAAACTGGATCGCGGTAGATTTGCCATGTTTTACGGGCTCTATTTCTGTCGGCTGTAAGTGATTTAATATGAGAAGGCATAAAGTTAATTTTATCGGTTTTGAGGAGTTAGTATAAGCAATGTGGATAAGATTAGTAATACGGTTGACCTCCGCGTTTATTACTAGAGGGGAGTCAAGATCTAGTTTATCAGGAGGGGGCTTAGAAAGGATCTTTTTAAATTTAAACTAGTCAGTAGAAACATTGCGGGTTAGTTCAAGAGTTTGATAGGTGAGTGAAAAATTCAACATTACCGGATTATGATCAGAGGAGAGTTCCGCTAAGGATTCAATGGAGAAAGGGACATGAAAATTATTAATTAAAGTGAGATCAATAGTGGAAGAGGAAAAATTAGTGACCCTAGTGGGAGTGGGCGGTGCAAAAATTTGAATGCCGGATTGATTAGCAAGTTTAACAAGAGCTTTGCCCGTGCTGTCATCACGTTTGCATCTCCAGGATGTGTGATGCGCATTAAAATCACCACATAGGATCGAAGAGTTATTAATTTTTAGGATATTGGAAAGATCATTAATTAGGTTAGTATGGTTAATAGTGCAGGGAACATAGACAAATGCAATGGAAATGTTG
>BPLQ01011506.1:0-28689 GCA_021605075.1 Caerostris darwini
GCATACCACTGACAAATGTTTGTTTTCAACATAGCAGAGTCTGGATAATATATGTCCCACCATTGCCACTTTTGGCACGGTATTTTTTTTTCCTATTAATAAGCAATGTTTTATCAATATACGAAACTCAATTTTTTTCCTATTGTTTTGAAAATCACTAAAACATTACTAAAACCACTGTAGCATTACAAAAATCACTTTAATTTGGCAACAAATGATCGAAACGATATGAAATTTTGACACGTGACTTATGAAAGTTACACTAGCCAAATATGCTATGAATATATAATTAAAAGTACCATCGGTTGGCTAAACCCTGGACTTATTGACCCATGTGTTATGTTATATTCAAGAATTGAAAATCCTTTTCTTTTGCATATCATTCGTATGTTCATTTGAGGTTCAAATTCTAGCTCATTCAATCTAAAATAGAGTACACGCACATATAAATTATGAAGTTTCTCTAAACCAGGGGTGGTCAACCCGCTGCCGCTTTGAATATTTTTCTGGCCCGTGAGATTCATCACACTTTTACAATATATATTTATTTTATAATGGCCAACGTAGTGAAAACCAATGTATTAAAAAAATAGATTACTTGTGCATCCATATATTCAAAGATTAACTGAAGTTATGAAAAAAAATTAACTTTGATTTTAAAATAATATTCTTGCGAATATCTGACAGATATTGCCTGCTTTATTTATGATTATGAGTTCGCAGAATAATTAAATTATATTCTGCGAACTCATGATGCACGCGCATGTTGGAACAACTAATATAACAGTTTATATGTTTCACTTTAAGTGACCTCAGAGACGCAGTAACGCAGTATTGTTGATAGCAGAACAAACCAGACTGTTAGTTGAAGTTGTTAGCTCTTTTTATTCAACTTACACCTGGGAACCGTTTTTTTTTCTAAAATGAAATTGTCCAAACACAAAAACTCAAATATAACGAACGCTAACCTGCAACACCCATTACAATGTGCCAATACCCAAATTGAGATTGATTAGCAAAAGCTAAGTGAAAAAAGTGGGGAAACAAATATTGCATTAATAAAATAAATATTTTTTAATGATTACAATTTTTTTATTTCGTTTATATTTACATACTTTACAACATGCGATTAATATCATTATTATTATATTACCTGTGCTTACGTGTAAGAATAATAGTAAACACAAAAATAATTACTCATTATGTTTCAATTTTTCGCTCCAAAAATGTCTATTGTCGGTCTAAATCTAATATAGGGTTATATAATTTTATATGCCGCCCGCGGAACTATGATGCATTTCCAAAGTGGCTCGCAAGATCATTTGGGTTGGCCACTCTTGCTCTAAACTATAAAATTTCACCAAGGTGTAGTTGTTTTGGGTTGTGGTTTCATTGTGATTCATTCAGTTGTCTTTATATAAGCGAAATTAAAATTATGTTAAATTAATTTGATATATGATGGGATTTTCAAATCACCTGATTTTCAAGGTTTGCCAAAATTAAACAAATTTTGGCTATTTTCTCGATAAAAAAATGTAATAAATATTATGATATTCAACCAATTTATAATAATTCCTAAACTAAAGTGAAATAATTTGGTTTAATCCTTTATATAAACCATTTGTTGCAATTATAGAACATATTAAAAGGAACATATGAATACTGTATGCTATTATATTCATGTAATGCGGGAAATTACAACACGATTTATGGGAAAATATTTCCGAAGAAGATTTATTAGAATTTAAGTCAAATCCACGAAGCATCAAAGGAGTATTGAAATTTAAAGATGTAATGCTTTGATTAAGCTCCATTCTGTAATACAGGGGTCTCCAAACTTTCCAGTCTTCGGGCCATACTGTTTACTCCAGTGATTACCAAGGGCCAAAACCGTTTTCATTTTTCTGCCACTATCTATAATTTCTAGACCAGTCACCGAGTACGCGCTCTGAGCGAGCATACGCCTGCTAACTACGCTGATTCAATTACTACAATTACTATTGTGTGTATCGATACGACCGTGACACTTGACGACATCTAGTGATTAAAAGCGGAAATAGGTAGGTATAATTACCGAGGTATGTTCACTAGTTTATATTGTTAGTGGGATTCATTTCAATTGTTTGTTAGTTGTTATGCTTAAGTTAAATTTTCTGCTCCTTATGCTTGCCATTAAGCTTTAGCTAGCAAGTCAATAAAACCGAGTTATTTTCATTCTGTGTTTTTGTATCTAACTTGTTACAGCAGCAATAAGCTATTCGCTGTCGCGGGCCGGATGGATGACATTGGCGAGCCGGATTTGGCCCGCTGGTCGTAGTTTGTAGACCCCTCTTGTAATACATCGTGTTATCATTATACTATTAAATACTTAATTTTTTGGACATAAGAATGATTGTTTCTAACAGAAAATGTAATAAAAGCATGTGTCGAAAAGAACTTTTTTAACATTTAATTCATTTTACATGCAACGATGTCATCTTTACAAATTATAAAAATTGAATATTGACGTATTTGGTTTTCGTATGGGTTTGGTTGACGTATTTGGTTGACTGATTTGCTCATGACAATTGATAAAATTATTTATTTATTTATTTAAAAATCGCAAAATTTATTAACACACAAGTAATATATAAAAAAAAAAATTTAAGTCAATTCCTACTTTTCTTTCACTATATTGCAGAAAGTCCTTTATAAATAATTTTCATTCATTTTTTTTTAAGTTTATTTGGTGCCATCTATTGGTAGATATATTCAACTTAAATTTAAAAAAAAACTAAAATTAATTAATGAAATTTAATTACTGAATTAATATTTGAAAAAACTGTCTTAACATCATGTGTCATCCACTACAAGTTTTAAAAAAATGTATTTAAACTTGAGTGGATGAATAAAAAGTATTTTATGAACGATTGAAAATTTGAAACAGATATATATAGGGAGAGTGGGAACTAATAGTAGGAATTGAATAAAAGTATTTACATTTCATGTTAATCATTTATATGGGGCCTGATGGCCGAGTGACTAGTGCTCTGGCGCTCGGTGTCACAGACTATGGATTCGAGTCCCACCAGTGATGTTTGTAGGGGTTCAAAATCCACTTTACACCTTTGGTTCCAGTCTAATATAATTTTCTTTTTACTGGGTTGACAAGTCTACCCAGTAAAAAGAAAAAACTCATTTCTCAAAATCTGCTAGTAAGCAGGCGGCCGTGGCCCACCATGGGGTTGTTGCGGCAATGTTGATGACGAATCATTTATACCTTTTTTATCTTTTGTAGATCAGCAAGTTTTATTTCGCAAAAGTGTCTATGAAAACTACACTTAAAATGATGCAAAAAATTTTCATTCATTTTCATTTCGTTTCATTTCAATCATCATTAATTAAAAATGGTTAAAAATTACTCGAAGTTGTATTTATGACAAAGGAAATATATATACTACTGTGTCCAAAAAGTAAGACCAGTTTTGCATTTAAATTTCTCGAACATTTGGTATTTAAATTTTTTTTTCTTTTTTAAAATTTGTAATATTTTACGTCAAAATATTCATTAGTGCTTGAGTTACTTTTGGTTTTGTGTTTTGTGAGATGCTAAAAATGGGCGATTTTGGTGGTCTGTTCAATCGACTCAAAACGTTGTCCCCAGAATGGTCTTTTGAGTTTAGGGTATAACCAGAAGTAGCACGGTGCTAAATCAGGAGAATACGGTGGTTGTGGAACGAAATGGGTTTCATTTTTGCGAAAAAATCCCAAAGAAACAATGCAGTGAGAGCTGGCGCATTCAGTGTTTTCGGTACCAATCAAGATTTGACACGTTTGAGGCCCACAACATCTTTTAAAATTCAATTTTGAAATTCCAACATCATCAGCAGGTCTCTAATTGTAAATAGACGGTTTGCGGGCACCAAATCTTTAATTTTTTGAACGTGAGCTTCGTCGGTTGAAGTTGGTGGCCAACCAGAGGGCTTTTCATCTTCAACGCGTTCTCTACCTGCTTTGAACTGTTTTTACCTCTTCTAAACATTTATTTCCGATATAGGAATGTTCACCGAATGCCTTCTGCAACATTCCGCAAACAAAATTTACTGCAAGTTCTTCGTTCAATTAATTCAGACATTTCAAAAATTGCCGGAATCAGTTTTAGCGTCTCACAAAACCAAGCGTAAGTCAAACACTAATGAATATTTTGACGTAAAATTTCACATAGATGTCTAGGGCAAGCCAACAACCTAAAAAAGAAAAAAATATTGAAATACCGTATGCCTGGAAAATCTAAACTGAAAACTGGTCTTACGTTTTGGACACAGTAGTATATACATATATATTTATATATTCATCATAAAAATACTTTCAGAACATGTAAACCTTGACCTTGTGAAATTTACTATAACTATTCCTTTTAAAATCCTTTGATATGATTCGTTTATATACTCATAATTTCAGTAGTATATATATATATAAATATGGTGATATAAAGTACATCTGATAATTAAATATAAACTGCTATTTAGAGATCAGTTTAATGTAGAGAAAAATTAATAGTGAAAAGAGACCAAGTGTGTAATGTGTAGAAAAGTTTTGACACCAAAGTGCATGCTTCCAAGTAAATTAAAGTGCCTATAGAAACTTATCACTACTTCTTGGTAGCCACCCTTAGATTTCATTGCCAGGAAAATGAAATTACTGAAACTATTAGTGCTGAAACAACCATGTACGTTGGATTTCTTCAGCTGGGCGTGGTTAATCTTGAAATCTGGAAATGAAACTGAACCGAAAGCCAACTTACCAATTCTGGAATGAACATGAAATCTATAGGTCAGAAATATTTTCTGTCTAAAAAGAAGGAGGCAGAAGAGTGCAAACCCTGTATGCACGGCCGGGATTTAGATAAAAAGAGGCTATTCCACTTATGAGGTCCTTTCACCTCCCATTTTTTAAGATTGTAAATTACATGAGAGATAATAAAATACGTCCTTACTGTGATATATATCAATATGTTAAATGAAACATGTTGTGATGGGTACTAATCTTTATAAAAATGGGACACGGATAATAAAATAAAAAATAATCGAGAAGACTGATTTTGGGAGATTTATTTCAGCACCCTATATATAGTATTTTATTTCAATAATAATTCAAACATAAGTAAAACATTTACAAAGAAACAAAATGGAACTTTAATGAAAAAAATCTTCGACTACAAAAATAAATATCAAATAAAAATTGTCTTGATTTCAATTAAACTAAATAGCCTATAAGAAAAATCCGGCCCTTTGAAGATCTGAATTGCAAATTCCTCATTCAGATAAATTTATTTCAGTTCTCCTTCCATTTAAATTTCATTTGAATTCATTCTGAATTAAACTAAACCAAAATTTCTTTATTGAAACAAAATCCAGATCACAGAAAAAAAGAAAATATTGACTGGTATTTAAAAATTCGGATTGATCATTGAGGCTTAGGATAAATTTGCCTAGTTTTTTCATTAGAATAAACCGGCCATCTGAAACAAAATCTTTCTGGTGCTAATTCCTCATTCAGAATTCTGTCAATCCATTCTCAGTTCTCATTCCATTCGAATTTAGTTTTCCAACGCTCTTCTGTCCAAATTGTATTTCATTGTATGCGTAATTGATTTCATTAAATTTCATGAATTCCTAAAATCATTAAATGCCAGATCGAATGGCTGGTATTTTAAAATTCGGATCGTCATGCGAATTCTTTGGCAAATTTAGGCAGAGAATTTTTTTATTGAGAAAAATAAAGTGCATCGAAACAAATCATTTTAAAACAGAAATAATTAATAATATCCATGGAAAATAAATAGCACCTCAGCAACTTTTGGAATTTATTTTAAAAATTGTCTTACAAATTGAGAATTTCATTGTCTTAAAATTGAGAATTTCATTAAATTTCATGAATTTCAATTTGTTTTAAATTTGGATCGAATGGCTGGTAATTAAAATAAAAACTGGATTGTCCTGAATTCGTTAATAAATTTAGGCTGAGATTTTTTTATTGAGAAAATAAAATGGATTCGAAACAAATCATTTTATAACAGGAATAATTAATAATATCCATGGAAAATAAATATCAAGCATCCCAGCACCTTTTTTAAATTCAGTTTTTAAAAATTGTCTTAAAAAATTGGTAAAATTCATTAAATTTTATTGAATAGTTGGCTATAGTTGAATGTTAAATTTTAACTTTTTGTATACTTCTTTTAAAAACGTACAATATTGCGACAGATTTATCAACACCTATTTCCAGAAGTACACACAATACATCTATTATTCATTGTGCCAGTAAAACCCTATTTTGTGGATGAAAATATATTTCTGTGTTAATAAAAAGCTCCAACTCATCAAAACATGAATTTCCATATTCATTCATTGTTACAAAATAAATCCAATGACTATCTGCTTGTAAATTTGTTTATTCCATTTACATTAGCGTGACATGATTATAAAAGATGAATGGGAGTGGGAATTCTAAAAGAATAACGATGACCTGATACGTGATCTGAAGGCAATGACATCCAATTTGAGAATGCAAAATTTATAAACCACAAATATTTGTTGGGGTCACAGATTAAAGTTTTCACGCAATTGCCTACAATATAAATATGATTTGCAGATTGGAATTATTATATTTCAGTATTAGGTCCCTGTTGCAACGCACGGACTGCTATTAACACTTAAAATGGAAACTAAAGTAAGTTGAATTTTCTAGTATAAAAATCTCAATCAGTAGTTTTAATTTCGTTGGTGGGAAGTTGGATAATTATTTTAATAAAATAGATGAAAATTGGGCTTAATTTAAATAAGAAATTAAAGGAAACTAAAGAAAGTTGAATTTTCTAGTATAAAAAAATATCAATCAGTAGTTTTAATTTCGTTAATGTAAAGTTGGATAATTATTTTAATAAAATAGATAAAAATTGGGCTTAATTTAAATAAGAAATTAATGGAAACTAAAGTAAGTTGAATTTTCTAGTATAAAAAAATCTCAATCAATAGTTTTAATTTCGTTGATGTAAAGTTGGATAATTATTTTAATAAAATAGATAAAAATTGGGCTTAATTTGAATAATAAATTTCAGGATTTAAATTACTTTCATAGAAGAAAAAAGATTGTTGAAGTTATTAGAAGAAACAAAATATTCAAAAAAAAAAATTATTCTTATTAAAATTATTTCTTAATAAAATATAAATTTAAGCAATTAAATTTACAAAAAATTGAAAAATTATCTATTTTTTGTAGGAATACATTTTTATGGTTGTGTATTATGATAATGTTGCTATAAAATTAATATTATTTTCCGTATAGTACTTACGGATACTGAGTACTTACGGATTAGTACTGATTTGAAGTATTTGAACTGCTTTGACAGAAAGTACTAATATTTTTTTACACTTATTAAGCGCCTTTATCCATTTATTTAATACTTAGAAATCTGTTTTTAACTCAAAAATATTTCAATCCTTACGTCCATCGAATCGAAATATTATTATTGAAATACTTATTTAATTGGAATATTCATTTAAAATATTTATTATTGAAATATTTATTTTCAATTATATTTCAGTAAATTAAGTTTACAATATTGTGTTGAAAACATTTCATTATAACAGTTAATAATACAAAAAATTTAAAATTTCAAAAATACTAATGATATATTAAATAATAGTAATTTCCTGAGTTAATAATCGCTACGTGAAGTGCGTGTTCAACTTAAGTTATATTCTTTAATATTTCTTTTAATATTTCTTTAATAGAAATATTAAAGAGAATAATGTATTATTTATGTTAATTATTAAATAAAAAGCATTTACAGATAGATGATTTTTTATAAGATATTACTAATCTGCTTGTTTTAATGAAATAGTAGACAAGGTAAAAATACTAAAATTAGTTTTTATTGTGCAAAATAGGAACTATAACTAATCTGTGATAATTTTAATGTATTTTTGGTGCTTTAAATAGCATAAATTTTGTTATTTATTTTATTATGTATTAAAATTATTATACTGAATTATGTAGAAACATTTCTATATTTTCATTGAAATATTGGATATGCCCAAAACATTCGTTCTATTCTATAAAAAAATATTATTCACTTTTTAAAGAAGTAAAAACCTAACAAAATGCCTAAAGTGTATTTATATTTGCCTAAAGCATATTTATTTTTGTTTTGTTTTTTTAGATTCCATTGATATTTCTATCTGGTATAATCTGTTACGTTTTTTCAACTTTTATGGAAACAAATGCTCAATCTTATGGAGGAGGCAACTGGGGAAAATGGGCAAATGGACCAGGAGCTGGAACTGGAGCTGGAGCAGGAGCGGGAGCAGGTGGTAAAGCAGGATTTGGATTTGGATTCGGAGCTAATGCAGGTGCTGGGATTGGAGGCAACGGTGGTGCAGGAAGTGGTGCTGGAGGTGGGGCTGGAGCAGGAGCAGGTGGTCAAGCAGGATTTGGATTCGGATTCGGAGGTGATGTAGGTGGTGGTGGAGTTGGAGGCAACGGTGGTGCAGGAGGTGATGCTGGAGCTGGAGCTGGAGCAGGAGCAGGAGCCGGTGCACAAGCTGGGTTTGGAGCTGGTGTAAATTTTGGAGGTAATGCTGGTTTAGGAGGTGGAGCCGGTGGTAATGGAGGTGCCGATGGAGGAGTTGGTGCTGGAGCTGATGCTGGTGCTAACGTAGGATTTGGATTCGGTGGTAATGTAGGTGGTGGAGTTAGTGGTGATGCTGGTGCAGGAGGGGGTGCAAATGCTGGACAAGGAGAACCGGAATCTCCCCCTGAACCTGTTCAAAGTTCTGAACCAAGTGAAACTACAGTAGAAGAAGCTTCTATTTCCGAAGTTGAATCGGAAAAATGAACTAAATTCAAATACGATTCTTCTGAGAGGAAATCGTTCACTTTCAATTGATCGGATGTAATTTTAAACATGACTTTTGTCAAGGGTCACATTTGTAGGAGCATTCCCTAACCAATAGTAAAAATGGGAGCTGTGAAGTAATCATATCAATCCTTACCAACAGAAGTGCTAGATTTTATAAACTACATACCTTCAATTATTGTTTCAAAATGAATGAAGGATTATAAAATTGACGAATTCTTATGAAAGATTGGGTGAATTTTAATATAATGTTATAATTTACATTCATTAAAGACTCTGTATGGTTGTTATTCATCAATAAACAAAAATTTTGATTTAAGATTTTTCACGTTTCTTTTTTTTATGGAAGTTGTTCTTTAAATATATTGATTTATAATTGTTTAATTAAGAAAAGAAAAATCCTTACCAAAAAAAAAAATTCAAAATTCATTCATATAAATTTTTTAATGTAGAAAAGTAACAAATAACAAAATAAACACATTAGTTGAGTATCAAAACTTAATTTGTTTACAAACAACATTATTTAAAAAAAAACTAATTAAATTATGAATCTTTCCTAGTATTCCATATGATTAACAGAAAATTTTTAATTAAATAAAACACATTTCATGATAAAAATGTTACAGTGAATTTACTTTTTATAAAAATTATCGTTGGTAATAGAAAAGATTATATTTTAAAGTAAACTCATTTCATTCTAGTAGGAATAATCTAAACATAAACGTATAGAAAAACGAAGGAATTGATTATAAGTTTCGTTTAGTAATTTAGGCTAGGGAACGAATATCTATTTCTCATGTTTCTAATCATATGTAGGGGACTATTGTACCTGACGTTTTACCATAAAAATGAACTTATAATGTAAACTTACTAATGTAAACGAGAATGTATAATGTTGAAGTATAAATAACAGCTATTGAAACTTATTAATATTTCTAATATAATTTTTCTTTCAACCTTTTGAATAGGAGTTAAAAAAATTTAGATGAAAGTTAAATTAGTCGAAAACATTATTTAAAAAAATTTCTTCACATAACAGCAAAATAATAGACAAATAAATCAGGCATTAATACTTAAAAAAAAAACCCCTGTAATCAATTATAGCGATTATTTTAGGTAAAATTTCGAATATTCAATAAAATAATATTTTCGATTATTTTGAACTTATTTACTGTATTATTATTATTGTTCTAAACCTCAGTGAAAATATTAGTGAAAACATAAATAAAAAACTTTATAAGCAGTTGGGAAAATATAAATATAGGAACTTTATAAACATTAGTGAAAACAAATCATATATCATTAGTGGGTGTTGCTTTAAGTTTATTAGTCTGATTTTAAAAGGCTCACTATCAACTAATACAATAATATAATTCATATTGCTTGCCATATCAGTTTTAAAAAGTTTTATAAGAGACGATTAAAATTTAGTGAAAGCTCAGAAATTAATCAGAATAATTTGACATTGTGGGGTAGAGTTATCTAAGAATCATTTTTTAAGACATGAAACAATTTGGACGTAAAATACTGTTGAAAATGCTGAAAGCGAATTATTTTAAATTACGTCTTCTACTTGATGTAAAGTTTGAAATTTTTAATCTGCATTATTGACAATGGAGCATCAAAAGTTTTAAGCGCATCGAACTTGGTATTTGATAGTGTTTTACACAATTTTGCAAAAAAAAAAAAAAAAAAAAAAAAAAAAAAAGACAAGTGTACTAATAGATGTAAGATAGCTAAAAAAAAAAAAAAAAAAATCAACAAATTTTTCTTGATTGTTTATCGAACTTGAATGTTTGAAATTGAAAGAAATATCTAATATTATGTAAAAAAAATATCTAAAATTTGATGATTATTGATAAAGAACAAGTCATAAAATTTTAGAAATTATAGACAAATTCCTTTCTTTCTTCTTCTTACGTGTTAAATAATTTATCAGGAGAATATGTATCAAAATATTTTTCTTCATAATTACATGAACATTATATGAAAAAGATTTTTTTTTTCATAATTACATGAACATTATATGAAAAAGAGATTTTTTTCTTCATAATTACATGAACATTATATGAAAAAGATTTTTTTTTCATAATTACATGAACATTATATGAAAAAGAGCTTTTCATACCGAAAATCAAGATTGATAAGAAATATTTATACTTTACAATTTACACAATTACAGCTAATTGCAATACAGTTGCGATTTTGACTTGATTATTAGTTGCGATTTTGATTTGATTATTATTTGGAGTTGTAGTTCAAATTATGTTTCATGTACCAATACTAGATTGTCTTTTATCAGAGCTGAATGGTAGAATCTATGATATTGGGTTGGCAAGAAAGTAAGTTCAATTTTTATCATGCACTTAAATGGTAAAAAACGAAATTACTTTCTTGACAACCGAATAGATATGACCTTTGCTGATAAATTAGCATACATATTCCAGCTCTTTCATTCTAAAAGAAAGTATTGTAGACACACATGAACTATGAAAATTTCGTCTTTCGAAGATATAGTTTTGGCATATGACGCTTCTGTGCTTCACCTTCCCATAGATATCATTAGATTTAAAATGTGATTGATGCTTCTAACCGTCTACGTCCTTTCAACCTTATGTATTTTTTCGATTAAGGAGAAATATTTTAATAAAACATTGCCTTAATTTATTTACCAATTTTACTAATTTACTTACTTTTTACAATTTTACTAATTTACTTACTTTTTACAATTTTACTAATTTACTTACTTTTTACAATTTTACTAATTAATTACCAATTTGCTTACTTTATTTATTATTTTACCTTTATCTTATCAATTTATACTTGCTATAAACGGTCACATCTAACAAATTCTATCAAAATGGTTTTACATAATAAGTTTCCTTATATAAATATTTGGAGCTATAAGAGACACATAAAATGTTTTGTATGAAAGTTGCATAGAGCTCTAATAAGGATGAAATCACTGTGAAGGAATTAAGGAAGTTACAAAAAAAAAGAAGTACTTTTATTGACGGAAAATTTTAAATTTTTAAATTAAAACCCTGAAATTGCAAATAAATTCCAATATCTAAAAATTAATTATTTTCATCAAACCTATCTCCTATTATGTCTAAAGTTATGTATTATTCTATTATCATTGCTACATGTGTATTAAAATATTGATTTCCTCAATGACAATGCATTACAACAATACTTTTAGCAACAATGCTATTGAATGATCCCCCCCTTTTTTTTTTTTGGGAAAAGGTTTTTTTTTTTCTATGCTTTAGAAATATAATAAAAGCATTTGCGTGTCCAAAACACACTTTTTTAGTGAACCGTATATTGAATTTTCAAGGAAAAAGTAGTAAAAAATAATAAAACTAAGAATACAAATTTTAAAGTTTTCAAATTAAAAGTTTGTTTCATTAGAACTGTTAAAATAATTTAACTGATACCGTTTTTCAGTCGATAATTTATTCCTGAATTTAAAACTGAAACAGAACTGAAGATGGTAAAAGAAAACATTACGAAAATCCTCCTAATTATTTTAAATATTTACTTAGGAACTATATAGAGAGAAATATCTTTTCAAAAGTTAGAATTTATGTTTGAAAAAGTTTTTGATGTAGTATCAGTATGATTTAATACTTGAAACATGCTTTTTAATTAAATAATGATAGTCACTTTAAATATCCGAGTGTTTCAAGATTCATTCTAATAACAGTTCTAATAATTAATTGTTTCAATTCAATTTTTCAAATCTACGTAATTTTATTTAAATTTAAATTTTTTTGTAGCATATTAATATAAATAGATTTTCTATTAAAAGGTTTATGGAAATTATCCATTTTGAATGATTTAATTAATAAATATAAACAATTATTGATTGAATGCAACTTTGAGATTAAAAAAATATATAATATATTAAATTATTTAAAAATTAAATATGTAATTGCATATGTATTAAAAATATATATTATTATGTAATATATATAAATATATTATATTATACATACAATTATTTAAAAATATATATTATTAAATAATATATATAATATATTATATGTACATCGATATAAAAATGGTATTATTATATATTTAAAAGTATTTTTATAGGGTCTCGAAAAAGTGTAGAATATCCGTTTCAGCAAGAAAATTATTATTGAAGGTAGCTTTTCTCACTATGGTGCATTAAAAACAAGAAAAGTGGAGAAAATATAAACTCGTTACATTAGGAAGAAAATAGCTATAGAAGAAATTATATTTCTTAATTTAATTTTTTTTTTCAAAAAATAAAACAAGGCAAGGAAAATACCACCAGTTGTATTCAGAAATCTACCATTGCAACCGTGTATCTTCCTACATACTGGCAAAAGTGTCCTGTGCATTCAGAAGAAATGGTCAGTCATTTTCCAGCCTCTCAAGTAAAGCTCTACCTGCGCTCCCGCTAAGAAACTTTAAGTTTATAACCTATATACCCTCTCATCCAAAATATTTAGCGTATATTTTCGCGTTACATTTAACGCTGTCTTTCGTCTTCTATAATATTTAAATATCTGAACTGAAAACAGAATTTTTAAACAATAATTGCAATCAAATTATTCCTAAATATTACATGTATAAATAGCACGTTTTTTCAATGTCAAAAATGTGAACTGACACACATTGAAAACATTAAATATGTCTGATAGATGAAACTTATTGGCTAATTTAAAAAGAATAAATTCTTTAATCAATTAAAATCAGAATTCTAAAAGCTGTGCTTTTATAAATTTCTACTCATGAAATTATATTTATAAATACTGTATAGAAATATCATTTATGATCGCATAAATACATTTTTCCAGAGGGAAATAAATTACATGTAATAATCCAATTTGAATATGCAATATGATTTTGATTCGTGGCACCATCTTTTGGAGGAATTTGAAAGTTTTAGGTATGTTATGATAATAATTTTATGGTATGAATTAAGCTGTAAAACAGGCTGAGTAACTTTCTAAATTAGTTTTAAAATGTTAATTTAATTAAAATTTAAATTTACAAATTTGAATTAATATGGAAAAAATGTCATTTCTTGTCGAAAGAAAACTGAAAGAAACCTTACGTTACGGTAACTTTTCCATTAGCAGGAAAGAACTTAGAACTAGCTTTTCCGTTTGCAGAACTTCACCAATATTAAATCATCGGCAAGGTTTTCACTTTTTATTTTGAGACTTACAAGATATTGCTCAGCTTTCCCCACGAATGAGTAAACAAATGTTCCATCAAATTATTATTCAAATTATAAAATTATAGAAATAAATTGAAAAATTATTTAAATAAATTAAATTTCTTCAGTGGGCCTCAACGGCCGAGTGTCTAGCGCTCTGACGCTCGGTGCCACAGGTTTCGGGTTCGAGTCCCGGCGGTACCCTGGTTGTTTGTGGTGGTTCGGAATCCACTTTAAGCCGTAGGTTCCAGTCTCCTATGAGCGTCACGGAGCAGAAGGAATACGACAACAACAACAACAACAAATCTATTCGGTAGATTAAAAAATAGCATCCTCCGTGTTTTTCCACTGTAAAGAGGTTTTCAAAGTTAAGGAAGTTAGTTAGTTGAGTTTAAGAAATAAGACATTGTTTTCTGGTTAGCATTTATAACTGCCATTAACACAGCAAATTAAAATGGATGGACTGCCGGAATACACATAAGATTGATGAGTTGAATGATGCCTGTCAGAAACATGTCATTTAGTGTCCTTAATACAGTTTCGAGATCCAGAAATCAGATGTCACACCAGGGCCGGATTTTCCCATAGGCTAACTAGGCTTCAGCCTAGGGCCTCAAGAACAAGAGGGGCCTACATTCAAAATGTTAGCAAAATTAGAATTGCACTATTCTAAAAACAGTAAACACTGAATCAAAAATAAGGATAAATTCTACGCATATGAATAATAAACAAACATAATAAGTAATTTACAAACTTAAAAATGGGAGGTGAAAGGGCCTCATAAGTGGAATAGTATAGGGCCTCTTTTCATCTAAATTCCGCCCTGTGTCACACATATAACAGCAAACTTGTTGAGATTGAGGGGCATCACGCATTAGTCCAGATTCAGATTGCTGATTCAACATTTTTGGTGCATAACATGGGGCACGACATAGTAACTGAAAATTGAAAGTTGTGAAATTTTAAATTGGAAATGGAATTATCAAAAATTTAAAAAATCTGAGAAATTTTTTCCTTGCATTATTTGCAGTTTGAGAGATATTAGAAGCAGAATTTAAAAAGAAATTAATGAGCCGCCAATAGTTCCGATTTTGGAATCACAACTGAAAGAATAAAATGTGTTTAATAGAAGATCAAGATTTCCGAGGCGTTACTTCAAACGCAAGATGCTGAAAGAGAATGTGAAGAAGATTGTGAGTTGACAGAAAATTACAGTGGTAAAATCATTGAACTGAAAATTCTAGCTTAAAAGAAATTAGGATGGAATTACTGGTGCCAATTGTAACAAATGAAAACTACAATTTCAAATAAAAAAAAAAGAGTTTTTAAGTTTCCACTAAGAGTTTTTTAAGTGTTTATGAACGATAACACCAGGACTGTTGCATAGCCTCTAGAAAGTGAAGACACCATTTTTTTAAGCCATCTCTGATTTAAATTCTTTAGTACATGTGTAGGATTCTTTGGAGAGATGCATATCGATTCGATTATATCAGATGAAAAATACCCAAGAACTGTAAGAGGTGTCCAATGGGAATTGGCGTCAAAAATTGTTTTCGCCAAAATGCGCCAAGTAAAGGGTTGCAATTGTAAGTGAAGTGAATTGCAAACCGTACAGGCAACTCATTCATGAATTGCAAACATTCAGGCAATTCATTTGGCGACTTATCGCCCAGATAGCTCCATAAAAAAGTTGCAAAATCCCAATGGGCGCTAATATGCAATTTGTCCGAGTGTGGATTCTTACATAAACATTTGTTGAATTGTTGGTGTTGAGTATGCAACTACCAATGCAATTTACATAATACTACCAAGCAACTGATGCAATTTGCTTAGTTCATATCTTTAATAAGAAACATCTGGCTCTTGTTTCTATCTTTTACAGGTAAGCATTTGAAGAAACAAAAAATAAAGTATAATAATAAAATTGTATAATAATTCGAAAACGTATAATAATATTAAATAGTATATATTAAAATCGTTCAATAAAGTATTTTTTTTTTTATTTCTGTATTTTATATATTCGATCAATTTTTACATTAATATTCTTTCTTCATTTTAAAGCACAAAATACTGCCCGTGTATTGTAAGATTCATTTCTCACAGAGATAACTCATAGAATTACAGTAAAAAAAGTATACGTAATTAAAAATAAATACTAAGGACAGTATTTCTTATGTTAAAAGTATATTGCCCCAGATTTTCCTTTTTTTAGCAATTTGTAGACTGTAAACATCAATTTGGAGTCTGATGGCCGAATGACTAGCGCTTTGGAGTTCGGTGCTACAGGTTTCGTGTTCGAGTACCAGAGGTACCATGGATGTTTGTAGAGGTACGGAACCTCCTTCAAAACGTAGGTCCGGGTCTATATATGACTGTTGCCGGTAAGGCTGACAATCCTACGCCGTAGCCAGTAAGTAGAAGGCCTTGGACCACCATGGGGTTATTGCGGCAATGAAGAAGAAGTAGAAAATATAAATGAACAGGCTCAGCTGGATATAAACGAATGTTTATCATTTTGGGGTCAGAGTTAAGTTCCAATACTTTTTGCAAATGATTCCAGGTTCGACAGCTGCAAGCAGGGCCGGATTTAGATGAAAGGAGGCCCTAGGCTATTCTCCTTATGAGGCCCTTTCACCTCCCATTTTTAAGTTTGTAAAATACTTGAGAGATAATAAAATACATCATTACTGTGGTATATATCAATATGTGAAATGAAACATGTTGTGATGGGTATTAATTTTTATAAAACACGAATAATAAATAAAACAAAAGTCGAGAACATTTATTTGGGCATTTATTCTCAGCACCCTATATAGTACTTGTAACAATAACTAATCAAACATAACACACAACATTTACAAAGAAACA
Organism: Caerostris darwini; assembly: GCA_021605075.1. Taxonomy (NCBI): domain Eukaryota; kingdom Metazoa; phylum Arthropoda; class Arachnida; order Araneae; family Araneidae; genus Caerostris; species Caerostris darwini. The sequence continues at coordinate 16,965 of BPLQ01011506.1, forward strand.
AAATTCAAATAATAAAAATCTTTGACTACGAAAATAAGATATGCAATAAAAATTATCATATTTTCTATCAAATTAAATTAAATATATTCAATATCATTGAAGATTAAGCAAAATCAGATCAGATAGATTTATTTTATAATAATTCGCATTTAAAGTTTAACAATTTGAATGTAGGCCCCTTTTGATCTTGAGGTCCTAGGCTGAAACCTAATTAGCCTATAGGAAAGTCCGACCCTGGCTGCAAGGATAGTTGAAAATTTCCGGACACAGCAGAAAATTATCAGAAGGCATTACAACAGGTAAAAGAAAGATTTGGAAGATAATATTGCCCGAGAGTACTAGCATGATCTCTTATTCATGGTGATGAAAAATGCTCTTCATAGAAAAGGAAAATAGATGTAACTTCGAATGAAAAGTACACTTAGGATCCTTGGGAGAAGTACAGAAATATTTTAATCCAACTAGTTGAGTCCGTTGGATATTATAAATTGTAAATAATTTACTTTCTGTGCAAAAACTGTAATTCAATTAATATATTTAACCGTTTAGGCTTCTTCGAGTGCTATTTAAATCTGCGTCGTTTTTCAAAGAAGACTACTGGAAGTTAAAAATTGGTCATCTTTGCGCTAATTACTCTCAAAAAATGTAATGACGTTTATATTGTAAGAATATTAATGATACACTATCCATTTAAATACACTGGTGTGCAAAACTTAAGCAACATGTGGGTTTTTCGCCATAACTCCACGCGAAATCATCTGAGAGACATGACATTCAGAAATGAGGGAGAGTATTATGTACGTAAAGGATGACGAAAGCATCGGTGCTGAAAAAGGAATACAATGCATACGGTATGGAATCAAACAAAAACAAGCTTTATTGAAAGCATAGTACAGTGATTTATGATTGTCTATCCAAGAGGAAGAACAACAAGCAGATTTCCTTAATATGGGATATGCTCTCCCCTCACTGCAATGGTTGCTTCGCACCGTCTCCGCATACTCAGAACCAGCTGGTGCAACATTTCTTGCGGTAAGAGTGCCCATTCGTCAACCAGCATCTGCTAGAGTTGTTGGGGTTCTCCGGAGGATGTAAGCTTGCTGCAATGCGTCTCCCCAAAGCATCCCACACATGTTCGATGGGATTTAAATCAGAATGAAGTAAGCTGGCCAATCCATTCGAGTGATATTTTCACTTTTCAGTAGCTCCTCAACAGCAAGAGTCCGATGTGGCCGTGCATTGTCATCCATAAAAATGAAGTCTGGGCCAATGGCACCTCGGAACAGACGCACATGAGGAAGGAGTACCTCCTCACAATAGCGATCCCCAGTTACAGACCCTCTGTCAAAAACGTGGAGCTCAGTTAGCCCGTTCAGCAAAATGCCTCCCCAGACAAAAACTCCAGAACTACCATAACGGTGTCTTTCCTTGAGGTTACTGGGTTAAAAACGGGTCCCGACCTCTCTCCAAATCACAACGCGTCGAGAATCGCTTCTGGTACAGAACCGATTCTCATCCGTAAAGAGGACATCCCCTCCGTTGATCAGTTGTCCAGTTTTTGTGTTCTCTGCACCACTGTAAACGGTGGCGAACTTTCAACGGGAGGCAGCGTTCAGGACGGCGGGCGAATGGGCCCACTTTGTGAAGGTGTCTGGCCACAGTAAACCGCGACACTTGTCGCCCCGTTGCTGTGCAGAGTTGCTGTGCAATGGCGTTTGCTGACTGTTTTCGGCCTCTTTTCGCCTTCAGGACGATAGATCGGTCATGTCCTGCAGTTGTCTTCCTCGGGCGGCCACCACCAATCTTTCTAACAGCTGTACCTGTGATTTGGAACGCTTTCCAAGCGCGTGAAACGACGCTATTGTTGATTCCGAACTCTGCAGCTACACTGATGACAGTGCTCCCCTCCTCCAGCTTTCCGATCATACTTCCACGTGTGAAGTCGTCCAGGTGATTTCTTCTAGCCATATTTCACGAACTGACTCACTGGCAGCGAATATGTTGAATTGCGTCTCCGTCCTTACTTTTATTCAACTGTTGAGCTGCGCGCGCCGACATCACGCGTTTTGCGTACACTCACGTCGCCTCCGACCATCCGCCTCCGTTCCTGATATTTGCATACGCATTACGTTTCTACTGACTTACGTGTTCATTGTACTGATCTCCAGACCTCCTTTTCTGCAATTTCATGGTTATCTGCTAAATTTTTACATTGTTGCTTACGTTTTGCACACCAGTGTATAAAAGATACACAAATTAAAAATATTACGATGGAAAATAATTCATTTAGCATTTTTCTTTAAAAAATTTTGATTTCAAAGAGCAAACTAAGTTAATTGGACAACAGTTTCTTAAACTTCCTGAAATTCAAAATTATTAAAAATTTTTTGGTTTCTTACTGAATTTACACTACTGGCCATTAAAATTGCTACACCAAGAAGGCGAAATGCTTCAGACGTGAAATTTAAACGACAGGAAGAAGGTGCTGTGATATGCAAATGATTGGCTTTTCAGCGCATTCAGACAAAGCAAGTGTCGGTAGCGACACCTACAACATGTTTTAAAATGTTCAGCCTATTTCTCATACACAAATTGCATTTGAATGTTGTTACCTGGTGAAAGTTGTTGTAATGCCTTCGTGTAAAAAGCAGAAATCACGTACCCCGCAGTACCAGCACGTTTCTGACTTTGATAAAAATCGAACTGTAGCGTACCGGGATTGCGGTTTATCGTATCGCAGTATTGCTGCTAAGGTCGGTCGAGATCCAATGACTGTTAGCAGAATATGGAATCGATAGGTTCAGGACGGTAATACAGAACGCCGTGCTGGATCTCAATGGCCCCCTATTGCTAGCAGCCGAGAAGACAGGCATGTTACCCGCATGGCCTTAATTGACCGTGCCCCTGAGTAAAGAATTGGGGTCGTTTGCAAGGCAACAATTGTCTGCACGAACAGTTCGACGACGTTTGCAGCAGCATGGACTCTCAGCTCGGAGACCATGGCTGCGGCTATCCCTTGACGCTGTATCACAGACAGGGACGTATTCAATGGTGTGATCAACGTCGAACCTGGGCTCACGAATGGCGAGACGTCATTTTTTCAGATGAATCCAGGTTTTGTTTACAGCATAAAGATGGACGCATCCATGTTTGATGACATCGTGGTGAACGCACATTGGCAGCGTGCATTCGTCATCGTCCTACTGGCCCATCACCTGGCGTGTTGGTATGAGGTGCTATTGGATACACGCCTCGGTCACCTCTAGTTCGCATTGAACAATGCACGTTACATTTCTGATTTGTTACGACCCGTAACTCTAACCTTTTTCCGATCCCTGCGAAACCCTGCGTTTCAGCAGGATAATGCACGATCGCATGTACCGGCAACATGCGATCGTTCACCAGATCTCTCGCTAGTAAAAAACGTCTGATCCATGGTTGCCGTGCGACTGCCTCGTTACCATACTCAAGTCACTACATTTGATGAACTGTGGTATCGAGTTGAGGCTGCATGGTCTTCTGTACCAGTAACATGCCATCCAATCTATTTTTGACTCAATGCCCAGGCGTATAAATGCTGTTATTACTATCAGAGATGGTTGTTCTGAGTACTGATTTCTCAGGATCTATACACCCAAATATTTTGAAAATTTAATCACTTTTTATTTCCAGTATAATATATTTGTCCAATAAATATCATTTTGTTATCTGCATTTCGTCCTGGTGTAGCAATTTTAATGGCCAATACTGTAGTTCTATATTTCTTTAGAACATGAAATAATAATTTAAAATTCTTTGGTTGCCAGAAATATGAAAAAAATTGACTTCAATGCAATCGGAGTTTAAAATATTTCCTCAGGTTCTTAAATAAATCCATAAATTGATTTTATTTTAATTTTATGAGTTGTTTCTGGGAAAAAGGTTTTGATTCATAACTTTTCACTTCCAATATTTTCATCATCGAAATTTTTTGCCTTCCCAAATGTTCAGATACATTTTAAATAAATGTAGTGGAAATAAACTTTTGTTTTCGCATCCTAACTTTGGAGTTTGCAGAAAAATAGTAATTTTTTTGATGGAATTTGTGGTATTAAAAAATGTGGGGGCTGAAACTAAAAAATTAGCAGTTTTATTTATTATTTATTAATTTTTTTCTTTAATAATATACAAAATAACAAAATAATTTATTATAAATTTCTGTTTTAATATTTTGATTTATTTTTGAAATTTAAAATAAAAGAAATGCTGAAGATTATGGAAATTGTTCATACATTAGAATCAACGATACTTTTGCAAATTAAGAGAAAACTGCCTTTTAAATCATTCAGTTAAGGACCCTAAAAACTTCCATTTCTTTAAGGAATTAAAAATATTCTTCCATTTTTTCTAATTTCCTAAATAATAATTCTAAATAATGCTTCCCTTATGGGAGATAAAATAAGATTATTTTTGAAATTTTCTAATTTAGACATTTACTGGTTTGCACTTATCGTTTAGTAAGATGATTTCTTAATTGATGTCAATTAAAAAAGTTTTTTTCAGAAGTTTTTTCTTCATATTCCGATAACCGTTTAAATGCATAAGCATAAGCATAAGCATTTTTCACTTAATAAGAAACAATTATAGCAGAAAGAATTCAAAATGTGATAAAGAGTAGGAATTCTTCATCTGCAAGCTAAAGTTACTTAATTCGTTGAATCTTCTTAACTTTTATTTTAATTTGGTAAATATATGCGAGTTTTTTATTTATTTATTTTTTTATTTCTAAAAATCCGCTTTTTTTACTTTAATAATTCTAAAAATAAACAAAAGGAGACATTATTATTAAGTGACTTTTGAGAAAGATTAAAAGTTCTATTTAACTTTAGTCAAAGTTAAAGCATTTTTGTCTAAGTTAAACAGGACTTTGAACATTTTCTTTACATAAAACATTATATATTGATTTTTTTGCTTGTAATAAACAATATACTTACTTGTTGTGATCAATTAACCAAAACATTAGAAACCCTTTGTAATAAGCGTAGGTTCTTCCTTTCAACATAAAATAGACTTGAAATATTAAAAAAAATCTTTACATACTGTTTTTTGTCAGACGCTGTAAGTTGCTTTTTGTATATCATACCATGCTCACAAGTGAAATTTGGCAAATTCTTATAAATTTAACTATCGTGGCGTTGATCTTGTATACATTTTTTTCAATTTTTCAGTCAGATATAATATATATACAGTAATTAAAAATCAAAATGAGGTTTACAGATTCTTGCAACCTTCAACTGAATATGAAATCGACTATGTTCTAATTCATTAAACTGAATATGAATTCGCGCCACATAATGCACATCACAAATAACTTAAATACACAAATATATTAACGGCTCTGCAGCTCCATAGACAATAGCATATAAACTGTGTGTGCCAATGCGTTTTCTCCCTCATTGGCATTACATTCATTGTGATCAAAGCCACTATGCAGCGTCTATTCTCTCATTATAGTCAGTAAATCATTGATTAGAATGGTTGGTCCTCATAGCAGGTTGAATGTTTCACAATTTCGATTGCTTGCGAACAGCTGCATGCAGTGAGTAGATAACAAGACGTTACGGTTTTTGAAATGCTATTATCCCCCATGCTATTATCATTATCTAGTCTTCAATGAAATCTTATTTTACCATGTTGCCATGACACAAATTACTGCTTACCAGAGCGGGAACCTAGATTTATGTTTATCAAATCAGGATCCAACTCTTATATTTGATTAGTTTGGCAGACAAGAGAAATTTTTAATTCTTTTCTGAATACACAGTTCGTTTTAATTTATTGCTTTATGAGTGAACACATTACCAATGGTATTTATTTAAATATAAATAATGATTATCAATAATTTGTTTTGCTGTAAAGGATTTTATGAATATGCTAAAACGTGTAGCATTTAAATTATGTAATGAATTTATTTGTATATATCATTACTTTAAATCGTTATAAAAATAATAAAATTGTTATTGTATAATTTGAAAATTGTTCATTAAAAAGTTTTTTAAAAATATTATTTGGTATCACTATTATATAGGATAAAAAATTGTGCACAAATGTGTTCTTAACCAATAGAAATGGGATATGTATAAAAATGATTTTAAAAAAAGGAAGTTTAGAAAAACTGCTTTTTTTGAATATACAGAACCAAGTGTAAAAGGCAAAGTCATTTGTCTCCTCAAATGAACTCTAACATTTTATTATTAAAAATAATTTGTTCATTTTTTGATGAAATTAAATTTGTTTTTCATGAAATATTTTATTCTATATTCTATTTATATGTATACATAGTTAACCTATTTACTTTTACTTTAATGCCTACTGAGATTATTTTAAAATTTTCCTTATTGCCAATTAAATATTGCTGAATAAACATTCTATGAATAATTGTAATAATATATAGTTTATGAAAGAATAGTAATATTAGGGCTTAAGATCGACTTAAATAAATGGATATAAATTGCTTGAATTAGGGGGAAAATAATATGTTAGCAAAGTTAATAGAGCATTTTATTTCATCTAACTGATATTTATCCAATTTTATCCAATTTATTTAATTTAAGTGCCTTGACCGTGGTTATATTTTAAACTACTGATGGAATTAAAGGAAGGTTACTGTATTTCCTACAAAATTACTTAGTATAGGAAATTTATCACATAAGTATTGTTTAAAAATTATATATATGTATGAATTAAGAAACTGTAAATACTAACTATTTTAATTATGGCAATTTTCTTATAATTTAAAAATTTGCTGAAAAGTTACACGTTTTTTTAAAATAAATTCGTAAAACAAACATGCATTATAAACATAACTAGAATATTTAAATATTAAATTTTTTTTGAAGCAAGAAATTCAATTATAATTAATTATTTATCACTTTTTTCATGAAAAATCTGGGTTTTTTTTCCGTTTCCACATTGCAAATACTTGTGTCAATTAGAAAAACCTTTGCTGTTTGTAAATAGCAAAACCAAAATAATGGAAACCAAAGCTACTAGAACATTTAGCAATGAAAAAGTCCTTTTTAGTAGAGAGTTTGACAACAATTTACTTTGTGAAGAAGGATGTGTAAAGATAAAATATTTGAAAACAACAGGCATAAATGTTTTTTTCGTAAAATTTTGTTTCCTTCAATCCACATAAAAAAGTCTTTAATGTAATTTTAATTTGATTTTTATGATCTGTGGAATGTTTTAGGATAGATCTCTTCCTGTTCTGATGGTTTAGATTGTGTGTCTTCCACTAAGCATCAGAGTAGATACCATAATAAAATCTGTATTAAAATATATCATTTAACAGACATAACACATAACAACGAACTTATGTGACTCCTCACTAAAAAAAAATTAAAAATAACAATCCCAAGTACTAGATACTTTTATACTATTCCTCTACATCTGAAGAAATTTGCATACAATTCAAAAGTTAAATTAATCAAAATACATCAGTGAGTAAATCTATGGCAGTTGCGTCAATTTTACATGCGAATTTTACCGCTTAGTAAGAAAAATGGCATCCAAAGTACCAAAAATACCACAACTCTAACACATAACAAGCTATAACAAACAACAGGGAACTTATGTGACGCGTCACCAAAAAAAAAAAAAAAAAAAAAAAATTAAACAAAGCCAAGTATTAGATATTTATATACCCTTCCTCTGCGTCTGTAAAATTTGCATTCAACTCAGAAGTTGAGTTGTTGCATTAATTAAAATATATCGGCGAATAAATCTATTGCAGTTGCGCCAATCTTACATGCGCATTTTACCGCCTGGTATCAAAAATGGCATCAAAATGTTAAAGCACTAGAACAATAACACATAACAAGGAACTTATCTGACGCGTCACCAAAAAAATTTCAAAAGTAGAAAGCCAAGTACTAGATACTTATATACCATTCCACTACATATGAAGAAATTTGCACACAACTCTGAAGTTGAGTTGTTGCATCAATCAAAATTCGGTGAGTAAAGCTATGGCAGTTCCGCCAATCTTACATGCAAATTTTACCGTCTAGCATGAAAAATGGCCTCAAAAGCACCAGAACAATAGCACATAACAAGGAACTTACATGACGCGTCACCAAAAAAATTAAAAAAGAACAAGGCAAGTATTAGATACTTATATACCATTCTTCTGAGTCTGAAGAAATTTGCAAACAACTCAGAAGTTGAGTTGTTGCTTTAATCAAAATATATCGGTGAGTAAATATATGGTAGTTGCGCCAATCATGCATGCGAATTTTATCACCTAGTATGAAAAATGGCATACTAATGAAATAGCATAATGACAATGGTGTGGTGTAATGGCAAATGAAAAATGGCATAATAGCAAAGCTTTTGCTCAAGCACCACAACTCTACAATTTTGTAAAAAATTATGTGCAAAAATTAAAAATATTTCCAAAACTTTTCTGAAAGACATAAAATATGCTTTTTTGTTTAAAATAAAAAAAAACTCTCCCAAATTCTATTTATATTATCACAAAATTGAAAGTTTGAAGTCGCAAATGTAAATCGATGAATCTATTTTAAAATCCTTTTTAAATTTTTTACCATTATGTATATAAGTGACTTTATCTATGATTGCATGGGTTTTATAGCTGTTATTCAATAAGCAATCTGGTACTGTTGATTGCAAAATATAATTTAGCAATTTATAAATTAAAATTTTTTATAGGTAAAGCAGATGTTATGCTTGGTGATTAAAAAAATTAATAATGACTGATACATTTAAAAACTTATGAATCTTTAAAAGAATTATAGCAAAAACAATTATGTCAAAATTATATTTTTTAAGTACACAATTATATTTATAGAAATAATATCATTTAAAGTGTTTAGTATTGTAAAAATAAAAACTTTTTCATTGAGACAAATTTTAATATTTCATATGTTTGTAGATTATGTCTAGGGCCCGAATTTCCTATAGGCAAACTAGGCTTCAGCCTAGCGCCTCAAAATCAAGAGGGGCGTGCATGTATACTTGGATTGAATCAGTTCTTAAATAAAATAACTATTAACATAAAATTTAATGTGATATACAATTTGATATTTTATTTTTTGTGATCTGGATTTTGTTTGAATAAAGTTCCATTTTTGGTTTAGTTTAAAACTTATAATTCATACTTAAAATTTTAACTGGGAATTATTATGAAATAAATTTATCTGTATTGAATATATTTCATTTCAATTGATAAAAAATATGATAATTTTTATTGTATATTTTATTTTCGTAGTCGAAGATTTTTATTATTTGAATTTTGTTTCCTTGTAAATGTTACGTTTTATTAGTTATTGTTACAAGTACTATATATAGTGCTGCGAATAAATGTCCAAATAATTGTTCTCGACTTTTTTTTATTTATTATCCGTGCCACATTTTTTATGAAGATTAGTACCAATCACAACATAGTAATATATATCAATATATGCATATTGATATATATTAACTATATGATATATATATCGCCTAGTAAAGATGTATTTTATTATCTCTCACGTAATTTACAAACTTAAAAATGGGGGGTGAAAGGGTCTCATAAGTGGAATAGCCTAGGGCCTCTTTTCCTCTAAATCCGGCCCTGATCATAGACAATTAAATTTATTGAGTTGATGATTAGATGTTGGATGGATTTGCTTTTAGACTCAATCAGTATCAATTGATTTTTCGTGGGAACCGTAATATTTTTTATACGAGAACATACGTATACTTCCCATTACTATTTGGCACAATGTAATTAGTCTTGGTATCTAATAATTACGTTAGAGGAACAAATCCTTTCTCGTCTATTTAATTACAGATGTGATGCAGGGATATTGTTAATTGAAGAAGATAGTTTTTATCTTTTTAATTAATATAATAAATTTCTTTCATTTGATTTCATTTCGTTGATTAGAAATTGAAGAAAATCAACCACGTATACAATAATTCTTATATTATTACTTTATATTGCTTGGGTCATTTAGTTTAGTGTAGATTGGATAGTAAAATGTTATAAAAAATAGTATTGCTAATTAAGTTTAAATATATAGAAATACATTTTTTTGCAGAAAATAAAAAATAAACTGGATTAATATATTTAAAAGTATGTTGTTGTTATTTATCCCACTTGGTAGATATTTAATCTAGACAAGCCCACGACCTCGTATGGACTCATGGTTGAACGGGCAGGATGCAGCTTCTGTTGTGAAGCAGCAGCCGTAGGTAGAAGTCTGACTGTTACTCCATGATGCTCTTACAGTCATATGAGATCGGGGCCTAAGGCTGAAAGTGTATTCTGAACCACTACAAACATCCATGGCACCGCCGGGGCTCGAAACCTGTGGTAACGAGCGCCAGAACGCTAGCCACTCGACCATTCAGGCCCCATTTAAAAATATTTTTTAAACTATTACACTTACCATATTCAAATTTTGATAACTTGTAGTATTTTTCATTATTGTTAACATTTTTGAGTATATAGTATTAATATTATTGATATATCGCTTTATCATATAGTATTTTCGATTATATTATTATTGTTTTTAAAAATGAGAACTTTAAATAAACTTATTTTTATATTACGCATCAGTGCAAAGAAAATTTTCATTTAATATTATATTTTAATTGCATATAATTCAATTTATTTCTTTTAAAACAAAACATTATTTTGAATTTAATTTAAAAATTATATGTTACATTTTTCATCATCACTGTAAAGTTATTTTTTTAATATCTTTTTTTATTTAATGTTCATTCTTGGAAAATAGTCCGATATAAATATGTTTATGAAAATTATAAAATTAATATATATTTTTTTTTAGAAAATTATACAGATTTTTTTAAAAAAAGCTCTTAATAAAATATTACAAACATTTTTATATACTTAAAATATTTTTGGAACTCTCTTCTTCATAACAACTATTAATATTTTAATAGTGTTAAGTGTTTTTAGATGAAGAAAACATTTAAATTATTTTACTAGATGTAAATAATTTTTTTTTTTGCAATAAATTTCAAATTGTTCCAGTAATTTAATAAAATAAATATCCTTTATTTCAAATAAAACTTCTTTTTACAAATCACTTTTATATGATTTCACAATTTTCAAAAATCCAAAATATCACAAAGTTGACAGCTCCATTTCAATCTGAAAATGACAAAGAAATAGAAACATTAAATAAACAGAAAGTTTACCAGGATGTAACTTTAGTACTCATGAATTAAAATATGTAATGTAAAAAGTATAAATTTATTTCTAAGATAAAAGATATGTGAAATTTATTTCTAAGTGTATGTAAGTAAGTGAATATTAATATGTAAGTAAAACAGAATATAGTTTTAATTCATAATTATTCGTTTTTATGTGTCCATGAAATAATTGTAAGATTAAACCGTTTAACAAGTTCAATCAGACACCACGTTAAAATTATTTTTTTTACCTATACGTATAAAAAACTTTTTTAACTCGTATAGTGTATATGCGATTTAAAAAAAACTCGTATAGGTGTCATTTGAACTACGCGGCTTCATGGTCGATTGGCTAGAGCTCTGGCCATTGGTACCACAGGCTTCAGGTTAGAATCCTGGCGGTGCCATGGATTTTTGTAGTGGTTCTGAAGCTAATTTAAGGCATAGCTCCCGAAAATGACTGAAGAGCGCTGGACGTAGGGCTGACAACTCTATTCAGTAGAAAAAAATATCCAGACGT
>BPLQ01011507.1:0-12269 GCA_021605075.1 Caerostris darwini
TCATGGGATGTCCGGTCCGCACTACTGGACACTGAGGATTGGACACAACAACAGAAAACATTCTTTATTTTTAAAATCTTAACTAAAAATGATGAATCATGTACATGCATATATTTCTATCTGCATTTTAATATATCATCTTAAGCAGTACCTTGCCCCCCTTATTTCAATTTAATTTTTTTTTGTCATGCTTTAATATGATTGTAAAAAACCTGTGCATTAAAAAAAAAGTATTATTCCAGCATCATTCTTTTCCTAATGAATTTTGTTCTTAATTTATCTGTAACATTATCCCCGAGTAATGAAAGAGTTGCCATTCGCTAAGTGCTTGGAATGCCTTACAAAAAAGATCTTTATTGTAAACCCGCATTTTTCTATCATTTTTTTTTATTTCCCACGTTTACACTTATTCTCTGTAAGAACAATTAATAACAAACTTCTATTAGTTTTGGTTTGGTTTGTCGCTCTACGGTCTTCTGGTGCACACTTTAGGCCTACAACACTTTAGACCGGTACCTACAGTTTAACGTGGATTCCGAACCCCTTACAAACCCCTTACCATACCACCACCCGGTTTCGAACCTGAAGCCAGTGATACCAAAGCCCAGAGCGCTAGCCACTTCGCCACCAGGCCGCTGCTTTTATTAGAGAATACATAAATTAAAAAGCTTTTAAAACAGATCATGATTGTAATATTTCTCGTTTTAAAATATATTTAAGAAAATTAGCAGAAATATAAACAAGCAGCTCCCCCCCAGACCACACGGTTTCATGGACTTGAACTAACATGTTGCTCCTTACCTGACCAAGTGGGATAACTAAAAAATATATATATATTAAAGCATTGTAAAAGAAATAGTAAATAATATTACTAACAAAAAGTTAAAATAATTAATTTTTACATAAAAATAAAAATAAAAAGTTGAAAAAAGGGTCATCTTTCTAATGTATTACGCAATCCTTAAACAACTAACAGTGAAGGAATTTCAGGCTATTTAGGATTTTTGCCACATTACAGGCCTTGGGGCCTGATGGCCGAGTGGCTAGCGCTCTGGGGATCGGTACCACAGGTATCTGGTTCAAATTCCGACGTTGCCATGGATGTTTGTAGTGGCTCGGAATCCACTTTAAACCAGAGGTCCCGATCCTAATAGGATCGTAGAGCGTTGCGGAGGCATTGTTACTCCGCGTCCGTGGCTTATCTTCAAGTTACACACGCCCCCTAGGTAGTGCAAAGTGAGTAACGTCGGTGCAGCGCTTGCCTTAAGGCATCCAAGACCAAGCTGCCTAAGAATTTGCCAGCTGCATTAGAAAGAAAAAACATTCCAATTCTTTTGCAAGATTTCTTTTTCCAAATAACCTTAGCTGTACTTGGGATGTTCTATTATCTTAATAGTAATTATTAATCGTTTTAACTGATTATTTGCAGTATTTGTAATAATTATAATAATAAATTGAAAACAGGTTAGATGCGGCAATTGGTATGAGAGTTGCTCTGGTCAGAATAAAGCAAAACACAGAACTGGTTCAAGTAAACAGTGGCATCCATTTAAATTAAATTTCTAGCATTTTTAATTTCCCAAATAAATAATGGCTTGTCAAAAAATATTTCATTAGTAGTATCATGTATATTAATTGTAGTAATTTTAAATTTAAAAGGATCCGCGAGTCATCAAAATAATTTTAAACCAACCGCTATGCATGACATTCTGAAAAAATTCGAGAACTACCAAAGGTCCAATCTCTCTATTCATAACATGCGAGCCAAGTTACGGCATATTTGAGAGATAATACTGTGATCTAGCTTTATCAAGAGCCGATAAAGTCCTTCTTCATTGGCGCAACAGCCCCGTGTCAGACCAAGGCCGTCCGCTTACTGGCAGATTTCGAGACAAGAGATGCTTTTTTACTATGTAGGGTTGTCAACCCTACGTTATACTACTACACCACATCACTGTGCCTAGAGCTAAGTTGCCACTTTACAGTTTGGAAATGATGCGAGTGAGAGACGTCTTATTGGGCTCTGTGACGTTCTACGGTGATATGAAACCGGGACCTACTGCTTAAAGCGGATTCCGAACCACTACAAATATCCATGGCACAGCGGGATTCGAACCCGAAACCTGTGGTACCGAGAGACAGAGCGTTAGCCACTCGACCATTCAGGCCTATAGCCCTACTCTCTATAGTCATATTAGACTCGGGCTTACTGTTTAAAGTGGATTCCGAATCACTAATTCTTATTCCACTTTGTCGCCAGCAACATCTAGACTAAGTCCAAGAACTTATGTGATCCCATGGAAGGAGGGATACATACAACTTCTGTTGTGATGGAGCACCCGTAGGTAGAAGTCTGACTTGCCTGCGTGACGTTGACTTTTTACAGGGTAGGATTGTCAGTCCTACGCCCAACGCTCTACAATCATATTACACCGGGATCTATGGCTTACAGTGGATTCCGAACCACTATATGCATCCATGGCATTGCCGGGACTCGAATTCGAAATCTGTGGCACCGATCACAGATTTCGTGTTCGAGCCCATGGGTGCTGAGCACTAGTCACACGGCCATCAGGTCCCAAAAAGATATCAAAAATCAAATCCCCCTGTCCCCTTAAAACATCAAAAATTACATTTCATGATGTTTTTGTGCTTTGAACAAAGTCGAAATCTTAACCTTAGGATGATGCATTTGTAAGAAGAAATGGCATGCAATATTACTTTACATCCTCATAAAAAAAAAAAAAAGATAACTAAATATGTTTAAAGATGAAAGAAAACAGCTTTTATATCTAATTTGTAAAAGTCGTTAAAGTTCATTTAACTAGAATACATTGAAACCGTATTTCCTGGGCATTTTACAAAGTAGGTTAGATAGTCAAAGTCGGATCTTTAAAGATCCATCACGGTTCTTTACATGCAAATTGGATGATTCACTTCTTCTTCAAAGGAATGATAAATGGTCACGTCTCGAGCAAAAAATAGTTTTTTTTTTTAAAAAGCGCAAGGACATTCATATGTCGGAAAGTCACAGACACTTTAAATGTCCTTGTGGATGTATTTTCGGCTCTTTCTTTCAGACTTTTTCCATTGAAAAAAAAATTATAATGATATTTTAATTGAAATGAAAGCAATAAATATAAAATACTTAAGGATGGTTTTTAAAAAAAAAAATTATTATCACGAAGTACAAGTAATATAAAAAAAAATTTTTTTTAAGTCAATTCCTACTTTTTTTTCACTCTATTGCAGAAAGTCCTTTATAAATAATTTTCATTCATTTTTTTTATCTGGCGCCATCTATTGGTATATATATGCAACTTAAATCTAAAAAAAAATGAAATTAATTAAGTAAATTTAATGAATGAATTAATATTGAAAAAAACTGTATCAGCATCAAGTGTCATCCACTACAAGTTCAAAAAAAATGTATTTGACCTTGAGTGGATGAATAAAAAGTATTTTATGAATGATTGAACATTCGATCAAGATATATATAGGGAGAGTGTGAGCTAATAGAAGGAATTGAAAAAAATATTCACAATTATTAAAGTGGCAATTGTAGTGGCAATAAATAGATTCTATTTAATATTGTTGAATTCATCAGCCTGATCCTTGAAAAAATGTAGACAAATAAAAACAAAAATGTAAATTTTTTTTTTATATCAAACACCATGTGTTCCATATAATATTTCCCGAATAGCTCTAAACTGACTAGCGATCAGTGCCACAGGTTTCTGGTTCGACTCCCTTCTATACCATGGATATTTGTAATGGTTCTGAATCCCGTTTAAACCACTACTACTACTACACCACACCACATCACTGTACCTAGAGCTGAGTTGCTCCTTTACAGTTTGGGAATGATGTGAGTGAGAAGAAGTCAGATTGGGCTCTGTGACGCTCTACGGTCATATAAGACCAGAACTTACAGCTTTAAGCGGATTCCGAACCATTGCAAACATCCATGGCACCGCCGGATTCGAACCCGATACCTGTGGTACCGAGAGCTAGCCACTCGGCCATCAGGCCCCTAATCCACTTTAAACGGTAGGTCCCGATCTAATATGACTGTAGAGCATAGAGCTGACAACCCTGCCCCGTAAAAAGAAAGCATCTCATGTTTCGAAATCTGCCAGTAGACAGATGGCCTTGGACCACTATTGGGCTGTTGCGCTATTGAAGAAAAAGAGAAGCTCTAGACGACTGCAGAGGTACAGGTGTGGCCTTCCGGGAGGACATTCAAGTGTGACGGTTCATTATTTGCAAATCGATTTTATAACATGAGAGAATTCAAACCAGCCAATTCAATTTTTGATGGCACATGTACATTCATTCCATCACAATTGCCTACATCGAAATGTATGTTTTAGAAGGAGTGACTACAACGCATACCAGCAGCGAAAACAAATTTTAAAGCAATGAAACTTTTGAATTTGAATATGTAAAGCAATTTCGGATGTGCTATTTTTTCTTTTTAAACTTTCGTTCTACATTTGAATGGGATTTTTAATCACAGATATAATATTGACACAAACACATAAACAATGTTAATAATAAATATGATAGTAAAATATTTTTGACCTTCCTTGGATTAAAAATATGCCCAAATATATATATATATATATAATTGTAGAATAAAGCACACAATCTAATCATTAAAAGCTTTAACCTAAATTGTTCAAGTAAGTCATTGTTAAACAGTTATCATGTTTTCAAATTCCTGAGAATTTGAAGGTGAATAACTGATAAATATTGTATGTTAAACTCAGTAGCAGCAGAACAATATTTTTCTAACAACAATTATTATCAACTGTTATATTCAATGAAATGAATCTGATTCATTAGAAAAATGCAACTTTTTAATATTAGGTTGGGGAAAAAGAAATCCATTATTTTTATATGAACTTCAGGACTTTATTTAACATGCTTCGGATTGTCCGATTTGGGTCGAATACGCACCGTTTTGTTGTATGATTTGTTGCCATTTTAAAGGTAACTTCATAATGCCTCTCTCATAGAAGTCTTGGTCTCTATTTGCAAAAAACTCTAGTAGTCGATTTTCACAATCCTCCCTAGATGCCAATTTTTTATCATTAAAGAAATTTTGCAATGCAAGAAAAAGATGATAATCGCTTGGTGCCAAGTCCGGACTGTATGGCGGATGCATTAAAACTTCCCAACCAAGCTCCCGAAGTTTCTGGCGAGTCACTGTAGATGTGTGTGGCCTTGCGTTGTCCTGGTGGAACACGACACTCTCCTGTTGGCCAATTCTGGCCGTTTCTGGTCAATCGCTATCTTCAAACGGTCCAGTTGTTGACAGTAGAGATCAGAATTTAGCGTTTGGCCATATGGAAGCAACTCATAATAAATAATCCCCTTCCAGTCCCACCAAATGCATAACAGAACCTTCCTGGCCGTTAGTCCTGGTTTGGCCACCGTTTGAGGTGCTTCACTGCTCTTTGACCACGATCGTTTTCGCACAGGGTTATCGTATGTGATCCATTTCTCATCTCCAGTCACCATCCGTTTAAGAAATGGGTCTATCTCATTCCGTTTGGCCAAGGCTTCGCAGATGGAAATTCGATCCATCATGTTTTTTTCTGTTAATTGGTGTGGCACCCAAACGTCGAGCTTCTTTTTGAATCCAGCTTTGTGTAAATGGTTTAAAACTGTTCTATGGTCGATTTTTAGCTCCTGGGCGATGTTACGACTGCTAACATGCCGGTCAACTTCGATCATTTCTCCGATTTTATCGACATTTTCGACGACCGGCCTACCTGTGCGAGGTGCATCTTTAACATCAAAAATTCCTGAACGGAATCTACGAAACCAAAATTGCACATAATTGGCTGTTACAGTATCGGAACCATAAACACCATTCACAATTTTAGCCGCCTGGCTTGCATTTTCGCCTTTGTCAAAGAAAAACTGTAAAATGTACCGAATTTTCTCTTTGTTCACTTCCATTTTTAACACCCTGTAACTCCCAACTGAATGGACCAAACAAAAAACAGAAAAAGAATTATTTTAGTACGAAGTGCCACCTTTCAAACGAGCATAAATCTGAAATTGTTTAATTGATACTTTACGTGATATCGATCACTACAGCCATCTATCGAAAAAATAATGGATTTCTTTTTCCCCAACCTAATATATTTAAAATAGTAATAATTATTAACACAATGAAATGAATCTGATTTATTAAACAATGAAAAATGCAACTTTTTAATTTATTTAAACAGTAGCAAGTATTAACTGAATTAAATGAATATGATTATTAAGCCAATAAAAACGCAATAACTTTTTAATTTGCTCCAACAGTAATAATTATGCTGAATAAGTCAGTTTGAATCGCATAATAATAACTAACGATAAAAGTTTACCATTAAATCTTATTTATGGTTCCTTTATTCAAATACACTTTTGTCCAATATAGTTGTTAGTGATATGGAATACTACCTTCAATATCATTTGCTGTATTAATAGTAGCATTGAAGTGATCTACTGCTCGTTGGTCTTTGGAACTGTAGAAATCTTAGATTTAATCAAGTGTCTTAAAAATATCGGTGAAAATGCCCCTTAATCATTCATTTTATTGTGTTGTTGCTGTGCCTGACCCCCGATGTGGTCCAGCTATTAGACCAAGATCATAAGCCCATAAACCACTAAAAAGTCCTAGAATAGAAGAGGTCCAGGAAAATAGTCGCCCATGTAAAATCAAGACAGTTTAAAATATGAGTAGGCGATATATATAATCGATATATTTGAGCTCCGAGGTCGTATGCTTATATATATATATATATATTGTAATGCAGCTGGCGATGCAGAGACAGTTAATCTTCATGGCATAGGCAAGAGCTCTACCACTGTTACTCATTTAGTACTACCCAGGGGGGCACATGCAGCTGGATGTTATATATATATATATATATATATATATATATATATATATTATATATTCTAATGCAGCTGGTGATGCAGAGACAGTTAATCTTCATGGCATAAGAAAAGGCTCTACCACTGTTACTCATTTAGTACTACCCAGAGGGGCACATGCAGCTGGATGTTATATATATATATATATATATATTATATATTCTAATGCAGCTGGTGATGCAGAGACAGTTAATCTTCATGGCATAAGCAAAGGCTCTACCACTGTTACTCATTTAGTACTACCCAGAGGGGCACATGCAGCTGGATGTTATATATATATATATATATATATTATATATTCTAATGCAGCTGGTGATGCAGAGACAGTTAATCTTCATGGCATAAGCAAAGGCTCTACCACTGTTACTCATTTAGTACTACCCAGAGGGGCACATGCAGCTGGATGTTATATATATATATATATATATATATTATATATTCTAATGCAGCTGGTGATGCAGAGACAGTTAATCTTCATGGCATAAGCAAAGGCTCTACCACTGTTACTCATTTAGTACTACCCAGAGGGGCACATGCAGCTGGATGTTATATATATATATATATATATATATTATATATTCTAATGCAGCTGGTGATGCAGAGACAGTTAATCTTCATGGCATAAGCAAAGGCTCTACCACTGTTACTCATTTAGTACTACCCAGAGGGGCACATGCAGCTGGATGTTATATATATATATATATATATATTATATATTCTAATGCAGCTGGTGATGCAGAGACAGTTAATCTTCATGGCATAAGCAAAGGCTCTACCACTGTTACTCATTTAGTACTACCCAGAGGGGCACATGCAGCTGGATGTTTATATATATATATATATATATATATTATATATTCTAATGCAGCTGGTGATGCAGAGACAGTTAATCTTCATGGCATAAGCAAAGGCTCTACCACTGTTACTCATTTAGTACTACCCAGAGGGGCACATGCAGCTGGATGTTATATATATATATATATATATATATATATATTATATATTCTAATGCAGCTGGTGATGCAGAGACAGTTAATCTTCATGGCATAAGCAAAGGCTCTACCACTGTTACTCATTTAGTACTACCCAGAGGGGCACATGCAGCTGGATGTTATATATATATATATATATATATTATATATTCTAATGCAGCTGGTGATGCAGAGACAGTTAATCTTCATGGCATAAGCAAAGGCTCTACCACTGTTACTCATTTAGTACTACCCAGAGGGGCACATGCAGCTGGATGTTATATATATATATATATATATATATATTATATATTCTAATGCAGCTGGTGATGCAGAGACAGTTAATCTTCATGGCATAAGCAAAGGCTCTACCACTGTTACTCATTTAGTACTACCCAGAGGGGCACATGCAGCTGGATGTTATATATATATATATATATATATTATATATTCTAATGCAGCTGGTGATGCAGAGACAGTTAATCTTCATGGCATAAGCAAAGGCTCTACCACTGTTACTCATTTAGTACTACCCAGAGGGGCACATGCAGCTGGATGTTATATATATATATATATATATATTATATATTCTAATGCAGCTGGTGATGCAGAGACAGTTAATCTTCATGGCATAAGCAAAGGCTCTACCACTGTTACTCATTTAGTACTACCCAGAGGGGCACATGCAGCTGGATGTTATATATATATATATATATATATATTATATATTCTAATGCAGCTGGTGATGCAGAGACAGTTAATCTTCATGGCATAAGCAAAGGCTCTACCACTGTTACTCATTTAGTACTACCCAGAGGGGCACATGCAGCTGGATGTTATATATATATATATATATATATATTATATATTCTAATGCAGCTGGTGATGCAGAGACAGTTAATCTTCATGGCATAAGCAAAGGCTCTACCACTGTTACTCATTTAGTACTACCCAGAGGGGCACATGCAGCTGGATGTTATATATATATATATATATATTATATATTCTAATGCAGCTGGTGATGCAGAGACAGTTAATCTTCATGGCATAAGCAAAGGCTCTACCACTGTTACTCATTTAGTACTACCCAGAGGGGCACATGCAGCTGGATGTTATATATATATATATATATTATATATTCTAATGCAGCTGGTGATGCAGAGACAGTTAATCTTCATGGCATAAGCAAAGGCTCTACCACTGTTACTCATTTAGTACTACCCAGAGGGGCACATGCAGCTGGATGTTATATATATATATATATATATATATTATATATTCTAATGCAGCTGGTGATGCAGAGACAGTTAATCTTCATGGCATAAGCAAAGGCTCTACCACTGTTACTCATTTAGTACTACCCAGAGGGGCACATGCAGCTGGATGTTATATATATATATATATATATATATATATATTATATATTCTAATGCAGCTGGTGATGCAGAGACAGTTAATCTTCATGGCATAAGCAAAGGCTCTACCACTGTTACTCATTTAGTACTACCCAGAGGGGCACATGCAGCTGGATGTTATATATATATATATATATATATTATATATTCTAATGCAGCTGGTGATGCAGAGACAGTTAATCTTCATGGCATAAGCAAAGGCTCTACCACTGTTACTCATTTAGTACTACCCAGAGGGGCACATGCAGCTGGATGTTATATATATATATATATATATATATATATTATATATTCTAATGCAGCTGGTGATGCAGAGACAGTTAATCTTCATGGCATAAAGCAAAGGCTCTACCACTGTTACTCATTTAGTACTACCCAGAGGGGCACATGCAGCTGGATGTTATATATATATATATATATATATTATATATTCTAATGCAGCTGGTGATGCAGAGACAGTTAATCTTCATGGCATAAGCAAAGGCTCTACCACTGTTACTCATTTAGTACTACCCAGAGGGGCACATGCAGCTGGATGTTATATATATATATATATATATATTATATATTCTAATGCAGCTGGTGATGCAGAGACAGTTAATCTTCATGGCATAAGCAAAGGCTCTACCACTGTTACTCATTTAGTACTACCCAGAGGGGCACATGCAGCTGGATGTTATATATATATATATATATATATATATTATATATTCTAATGCAGCTGGTGATGCAGAGACAGTTAATCTTCATGGCATAAGCAAAGGCTCTACCACTGTTACTCATTTAGTACTACCCAGAGGGGCACATGCAGCTGGATGTATATATATATATATATATATATATATATATATTATATATTCTAATGCAGCTGGTGATGCAGAGACAGTTAATCTTCATGGCATAAGCAAAGGCTCTACCACTGTTACTCATTTAGTACTACCCAGAGGGGCACATGCAGCTGGATGTATATATATATATATATATATATATATTATATATTCTAATGCAGCTGGTGATGCAGAGACAGTTAATCTTCATGGCATAAGCAAAGGCTCTACCACTGTTACTCATTTAGTACTACCCAGAGGGGCACATGCAGCTGGATGTTATATATATATATATATATTATATATTCTAATGCAGCTGGTGATGCAGAGACAGTTAATCTTCATGGCATAAGCAAAGGCTCTACCACTGTTACTCATTTAGTACTACCCAGAGGGGCACATGCAGCTGGATGTTATATATATATATATATATATATATATATTATATATTCTAATGCAGCTGGTGATGCAGAGACAGTTAATCTTCATGGCATAAGCAAAGGCTCTACCACTGTTACTCATTTAGTACTACCCAGAGGGGCACATGCAGCTGGATGTTATATATATATATATATATATATTATATATTCTAATGCAGCTGGTGATGCAGAGACAGTTAATCTTCATGGCATAAGCAAAGGCTCTACCACTGTTACTCATTTAGTACTACCCAGAGGGGCACATGCAGCTGGATGTTTATATATATATATATATATATATATTATATATTCTAATGCAGCTGGTGATGCAGAGACAGTTAATCTTCATGGCATAAGCAAAGGCTCTACCACTGTTACTCATTTAGTACTACCCAGAGGGGCACATGCAGCTGGATGTTATATATATATATATATATATATTATATATTCTAATGCAGCTGGTGATGCAGAGACAGTTAATCTTCATGGCATAAGCAAAGGCTCTACCACTGTTACTCATTTAGTACTACCCAGAGGGCACATGCAGCTGGATGTTATATATATATATATATATATATATTATATATTCTAATGCAGCTGGTGATGCAGAGACAGTTAATCTTCATGGCATAAGCAAAGGCTCTACCACTGTTACTCATTTAGTACTACCCAGAGGGGCACATGCAGCTGGATGTTATATATATATATATATATATAGGCCGGACCGGATTTAGATGAAAAGAGGCCCTAGGCTATTCCACTTATGACGCCCTTTCACCTCCCATTTTTAAGTTTGTAAATTACATGAGAGATAATAAAATACATCATTACTGTGATATATATCAATATATTAAACGAACACACACTAAAATTTTTCAATAATCTATAAACACTTCACTAAAGTATTGAACTCAAAAGACGAGAATCAAATGATCGTGTACGCAATCCTAGAATAAGAATCTTTTCTAATAACATTAACACGTATTTCATATTATCGAAATAATACGAATATAACTGAACGTTGGAATATCATTAGGTCTGTTCGTTTGTCTGTTCCAATCTACACCAGTCTGCACTTTATTTATGAAAGAGGTACATAAGGCGCAAGAGGCTTAAGCATAAGGCACGTCAATATTTGCCATAGCAATCAGTGAACGTATGAACTATATTATGGCGCAATCTGGTATATACAAACGAACAGACCCAATGAGCCGAACGCGTTGATCTTAACCAATGCATTTTTATGTTAGTTTATTAGTCCTATGTGTAGAATTTCTCCTTATTTTCGATTCAGTGTTTTTAGAATAGTGTAATACTAATTTTGCTAACAATTTGAATGTAGGCCCCTCTTGATCTTGAGGCCCTAGGCTGAAGCCTAGTTAGCCCTATAGGAAAATCCGGCCCTGTATATAGGTGATATGTTTGAGCAGTCCTACACTCGGTTCAGGTTCCAAACATCTTCTCCTCTTATTTAAGGCTCGTGCTCACCAAGGCGACAAGATGCAAGCGACCAAAATTTGACCTCACCGCGGTCGCCTGAAACCGGTTTGCAGTTCGCCGCGTGGAGTAGCCCAACTTTCAACTCCAAGCGGTTTTTCACTATGCGTAATGCTATTTCTGACGTTTCGCTGTGAAGGGGTCGAAAAAATTTGGTCACTTGCCTCTTGCATCTTCGTCTCGCCTTGGTGGGAACGAGCC
>BPLQ01011509.1:0-15446 GCA_021605075.1 Caerostris darwini
AGAAACACGAAAATCGATGAAAAAGGCCTGCTGAAATCTAGACAATTATTTGGCTATCAAAATGCAATATTTCTCCTAAAATAATGAGTACAAATTTTGAATATTTCAGGTTTTACCAGGTACAGATTTATGTATATTTTTCTTTTTTAAATAAGGATAAAAAGATTTTCTTTGTCATTTATTATACTAGTAATTAAACTGATTTCGGTAAAAAGATATTAAATCACTTTCAATCAGAAGATATTAAACCACTTTCGGTGATGTCAAACATAATGAATTGCTTTTAATGCATTTTAATCTTTAAATTTCGTACATAGTACCATTTTCTTATTTTGATTTAAAAGCATGAATGTATGCATGAAGCTAAGTGATTCAAGAATTAAAGTATTCTGAGTGATTCAAGGATTCTAAGAGCGAAGTATTCTAAGAATTTAAGTATTCTGAGTGATTCAAGAATTCTAAAAGTGAAGAATTCTAAGAATCCATTCCATAAAGTTAAGAAAAGCTATAATTATTTTTTATTTTAAGAGATAAAAATTCTTAGAATATTTAAAATTAATTTTTTATACATATATATCTGTATAACAGAACACAATAAATACACAGAAATTCAGAAAATAAAGGGAAAAGATCAATTTCGTTCTGTAATAGTATTAAACATATTTATAATTTGATATTAAATCACTTTCGCTGATGCCAAACAGCATGAACTATTTTTAATGCATTTTTCATCTTTAAATATCGTACATCATACATTTTTATTTATTTTCTTGGGAAACTATGAAGAATTCTAAGTAATTCAAGAATTCTAAGAATTCAAGTATTCTGAGTGATTCAAGAATTCTAAGAGTGAAGCATTCTAAGAATCCATTTCATAAAGTTAAGAAACGTTATTATTATTTTTTTTATTTTAAGAGATGAAAATTCCTAGAGTCCTTAAATAGTAATTTTCCTAGAGTCCTTAAAAATTCCTCAAAAATTAATTTTTTAAACGTATATATTTGTCTAACAGAACACGAGAAATACACACAAAGGCGAAAATAAAAGAAAAGGAACAATTTCGCACTGTAATAGTGTAAATCAATTGCCTCAATCGCTCTAAAATGAGCATATATTGCTTTAAGGGATTGCTGTCCTTACTTAGAGCCAACTTATGTATATTTTACGCTGTGGAGCGAAATTATTCTAGACTGAAAAAAAAAATACTATCCTTTTTGCTTACTTTGGATATAGAAAAAAATTATAAAATCGATGTTTTAAAAATGCAATATCAAATTTTTAAATCCAATTTTCAATTAAAATAAGGTGTAAAATTTGATTTCAGTTTCTTATAGAAAGTCTAAAACATGTATAAATTATCAATTTCGATGAGTGAAATTAATAGTATGAAAGGAAAGATTTAATTATAGCTGTTTTTTTACAAATTAATTTCGTTTAACTTTGAAGCCCAACCTCTATCGAATTTCAATTACTCTAAGCATCAATGGCGAAATAAAATTACACTTTCCAAAATTCACAATATTTTGAAATTTTTTACTTAAACAAATGTAATGTTTGAAGAGGATTTAACCATCCAGACCTTTTGAAAAACTAGACATGAACCGAAATGAATGCAATCGAAATGAAATGAATGAATCTAAAAATGAAATATTTGCACAAGATTACTACTGTACCCAAAAAATAAGACCAATTACTTTTTTTTTTTTCAAAATTACTTTCCAATTACTTTATTTATTCTTCCCCGTGAATTTTAAATTGAAAATTGGTCTTATTTTTTGGACATGGTAGTAGTCCAAGTCGATAAATTTAAAAAGTTTGTGTCAGGAAAAATAAACTTTTGGTTACCTGGAGTTTTTATTGTTTTACGATTCATTTGTAGAACTGCTGTAATCTTTGCACAAGATTAAAAGTAGATTACAGTAACAGCAAACGAAAACTGTTCAACAAGGGTTTGCCAGTAGGATCAAAGCGAAGAACCTTTTTCTCAGAAAAATATTTAAAAAAAAAATGAAAGTAACTCATTTATATCAAAAGCAAAAATACAATAAAAACATGTGCATTTTGTTAAGCACATACTTTGTTACTAAAAATTGATTAAATTAAATTATTAAATCATTTTTATTTATCTTAAATTAAATTGAGATAAAAATTCAATTTGCTCTGTTATTTCTATTCATAAACACAGATAAAAAATTATTATTATAATTCATTGCATACATTCACATAAGAAATGCTAGATTTATATACGACCAATGAAAAATAGATAATGACATTTTCTCATTCAAGCTAATTGATTTCTTATGCCAAGCACAACGGTCTTTGGTTTTGAATCAAGCTTTCCATTGATCTCAAGTTTATTGATCAGCTTAATCATTGTAAGCTTTCTCAGGGATGTAAAACCATTCGAACGACAGGAAATCATTTGTTACGTTTGCCTCAGCCAAACGTAACAAGATTTGAACTATAAACAAAAGGTTTTCACAGGCACAGGTACCAGTATTCAACTTGGTAACTCAGCCATGTGCACCTTGTAACTCCAGTCATTTTAACTTTACTTAAAGATTTAGAAGAACATATTATAATCTGCGACTCGGGGTTGTAAAGAATAAGGATTGAAAACAAACAGCTTTTATATGCACATTTAGGCACTATTTTTAATTTTTATATTTGTCTTGGTTTAGCACAATTTTCTTTTTAAATTACCTAAAATCACGTTTTTCGTATTTCGGCTTATATACGGATTTTGAACTTTGTGTGATTTTTTTTTTTTAAAAACTGCCATTTCGGCTTATATTCGAAAATGTTCCCGTAAGCGACTGATGACTAATTCATTTTTTTTATAAAATAGAAAAAATTAAATAATTTTTTGAGTCTGTCAAACATTTTTATTGCGCAGATAATATTTTTCCTTTATGAATGATCTGACTAAATTATATACCGAAATAAAACTGATTTCAAATTTTTTTAAAATAGCTCGCAACGGCTTCAGCCAACCGTAACAAGACTTGAACACCAAACAAAAGAACTTCGTACATCTCTACCACCAGTATTCGACTTAGTAAACCAGCCATATGAACCTGGTAACGCATGTCATCGTAATTCTACTTAAGGATTTAGACGAGCAGAAGAATAGCAGATTAGAGATTTTTTCTATCTCGGTCTATATAAGTATTTTAAACTTTAAGTAAATTTTTTGATGAAAAAACGCGTTTTCAGCTTTTCTTCGAAAAAAAAAAAACATGTCAGCGACATGTAATTACAGAAGCGCTGGAAGCTTATTAATTTTACAGCTCTTATATTATTAAACATTTTGCTGATGCCCTTAGAAGCTTGATTTGGATTAGTAAATCAGGCTTCTAAGAAATCTGCAAAAGGTTCAGATGTCTAGATGGTTAATGACAAGTTTTTCAAAAAGTCTAGATGATCTAGAAAAGTATGGAATCATTGTAGCAATTTATTGTATTGGAAAGACCATTTAATTTCGAATTATAACTAATATATGAAATAAAATCGTTTTGAATGTTAAGAGATTTTCTAACGCTAGCATTTAAAATCTAGATTTAAAATATACATTTAAAATCTACTTAACATGCGTTTTATTCTTTTTATTTTTCAACATGTCAATATTTCTGTTGAAATAATGGTCATCATTTCTTATAAATATTTGCAATGAATAGAGATTTCAATAAGAAAAAAAATGGAATACACGCTACCGAAATCTGTACAGATGGGAAAACCTTTGTGTGATTCAAAGACAATTTTCGTTATTCGTAAAAGAATATGCTAAAATTTAGAAATATATTTTTTTTGATGATAAAAACGAACACGTGTAATAAAGAAGGTCTGGCATTAAAAAACAGAGCAATAAAATAACGTATTTCCACGAAATGTTTGCCGAATAGATTTTGAATAGCGTGACGTAAAATTGAGGGTATGCAAATTTC
Source organism: Caerostris darwini (assembly GCA_021605075.1). Classification (NCBI taxonomy): domain Eukaryota; kingdom Metazoa; phylum Arthropoda; class Arachnida; order Araneae; family Araneidae; genus Caerostris; species Caerostris darwini. The sequence continues at coordinate 3,945 of BPLQ01011509.1, forward strand.
CGGTAAATCATGTGATTCCTTCCGACTGCATCTTATCAGTAATACGCACGTTAAGTCGTTTAAAGCAATTTTATTCCGTTTTAACGTTTCTTTTTATAGTAATTTAGAACTTCTTATGGTGCTCTATTTTTCGAAATTTGGATAATATAGCTGATAAAATAAATTCAGGTATCGATATTTTTTAACCGCAAAAGTAACTACAGGAATTATTGGCATGTCATTAAAGAACAGCCGGTTTAAAATGTTTCGGAAAATGTTGATCTTAATGCAAGACGTATAGGATTTTTAACTAATAAAACGTGCTCAATCTATAGCTCATAATAGATTAGTAGACGAGTTCAGTGCAATTAATGCCATTTTGCACTTAAAGCACTTGTCAGGAGCTTACTCCAAATTAATTTTTTAGACATAGCTTGATGTATTTAAAGTATGTAAAAACCCAATCTACATGACATAATCCTAGTCCCCAGTGAAGACATTGATTAACGTATCTTATCGTGGGCCTACTCCAAATTAATTTTTTAGATATAAATTTATGTATTTAAAGTGTGTAAAAGCCCAATCTACATGACATTACCCTAGTTTCCAGTTGAAGACATTGATTAACTTATCGAGTCAAAAATGATTTTTCAAAATTTAAAACTAAGATGTTATTTTGATATCTTTTTAATCAAATTAACTCTTGCAAATTGCTCAGTAACTATATATATATGGAACACAACATATCAATACAAAAATCAAAGGAAAACTGACAAGCAATGAGCTAGAAACAGGATCACTTTCTACAACAAAATCCACAATAGTATTCACTACATGTTAATTATCATGTATTTCATAGAATCACAATCAAATTTTATAGGAAATTTGTAATAAAATTCTCAACACAAAAACCTGAAAGTGCCTCATATATATATAAATATATGTGTGTGTGTGTATTCTTTTTGTTGAATTTTAAATGTTCTACTAAATGTTAATTTTCATTAATGATTACATGCTTAAAAATTGATGTTATATTATTTTGTAGATTTAATTTAGATTTAAATGAATCTTTGAAATATTAAACATTATTTAATGCGCTACACAACAGATTGCCAATTTTCAATTGCATTGATAAGTAGAATTAAATTATACATTAGACACCAGGAGGAAATTTCTATTAACCATATTTCCATTTCCTGCAGACAAATCTATTTTGTCAACATTGTCTCTCTGAACAGTCCAGACAATAAACATCTGTGTGAGTAAACCCAGACAGATCCAAATAATGAACTGACAAACGTAAGCTGATAAGAAAAATATAAATTTGCGAAAGGAGGTATATTTATCCTTGATATTTACCTATTGTGGTGAATGATGATGTCACTTTCATTGTTTTTTTCATAAAGCAATATAAAACATTTAGCATCATCACGGAATGTTTGGCGTTATTTTATTTATATCAATATGAATTATAATAACAAGATAAAACAAATAATAAGAAACTGTAATATCTGTAAGCATTTCCAGAAAACTCTGAAAATAAAATTTAATTTTGAAATAAAAAACTTGTTGTCTTGCCTAGGACTTAATTGCCTTTTTTTTTTTTTTTTTTGTCGATAGATTAAAAATGGAAGTAAAATACTGAAAACCAGTAATTAGCAAACAACAGAAAAAAACTCTTAACAAAGAAAAAATACGTAAAGAACTAAACAAGCTAAATGAAATTAGTAAATTATAAAATAAAATTTCGCATTTGCAAATTGTACAGCATGCTACTTCTGGTGACTCATTTATGTTTCAGGTTTCATTTATAAATATTATTTTATTATTAAATAAATATTGTTTATTTATGTTGTTTTTTCTTCATGCTTGTTATCATAAACATGAATAAAACAATTTGTTTGCAATCATGAGGCTACAAAATAAAATGCTCAACATATACTTAATGTTCTGCTTGAGGCTCACAAAATAAACTTTATATCATTTTTTAAAACGTTAAACGTTCAGTTTCATGCTTCTATTTATTTTCTTATTAAAAATTTGAATTTCATCTTATTATTCGTAATTTTATAAAACGGTCAAATTATAACTTGAGTTACTTATTCTTTATAGATTTTATTATTTTATTTTTATATGTATTTTATATCTGCTGTAAGTAGCGTTTTATAACTTGAATTACTTATTTTTTTTATACATTTGATTACTTTATTTTTATATGTATCTTATGTACTGCTGCAAGTAACGTTTACGGCACAAGAGGGCCAAAACTACTTAATTTTCTGCTTGAGGCTCACAAAAGATAGAAACTTTACATCATTTTTTAAAGCGTTTAACGTTCAGTTTCATGCTGCTATTTGTTTCCTTTAAATTTTATTTTATTTTAATATTCGTAATTTTATAAAATGCTCAAATTATAACTTGATTTACTTATTTTTTTATACACATGATTACTTTATTTGTATATGCATTTTACGTAAAACTGTAAGTAACATTTGTTGCACAAGAGGGCCAAAATTACTTAATTTTCTGCTTGAGTGTCACAAAAGAAACTTTATAGAATATTTTAAAATGGTAAACATTCATTTTCATGCTGCTATTTGTTTCCTTATTAAAAAATTGAACTTCATTTTATTATTCGTAAATTTATAAAAGGGCCTGAATGGCCGAGAGGCTGGCGCTCTGGCTCTCGGTACCACAGGTTTCGGGTTCGAGTCCCGACGGTGCCATGGTTGTTTGTAGTGGTTCGGAATCCACTTTAAAAAGTAGGTCCCGGTCTAACAGGATCGTAGAGCGTTGCGGGGGCATTGTTACTCCGCGTCCGGGGCTTATCTTCAAGCGACACGTGCCTCCTGGGTAATGCAAAGTGAGTACGTCTGTGCAGCGCTTGCCTTAAGGCATCCAAGACCAAGCTGTCTAAGTGTTTGCCAGCTGCATTAGAAAAAAAAATTATAAAATGGTCAAATTATAACTTCAGTTACTTATTTTTTTTATACGCATGATTACTTTATTTTTATATGCATTTTACGTAAAACTGTAAGTAACGTTTGCGGCGCAAATTTTGAAATCAATTAAAAAGACTCAAGATGACATAATTTTATGTGATTAGTTAGAACTGGATAAATTTTAAATTAAAATTAATTTTTAAATAACCTTTCAAAATATCTTAATTTAAATAGGTAGATAAATGTAAAAAAGAAATCAACTACTCTAAATTCAAAATCCAATTCACAGAAATATTTAATGTTCTTTCAGGACTAAAACTTTAGTTATCTCAGCACTTCACTTGAACATTACGGCTGCGAGTTCAGATAGTGCTAATGTAAATCACTCTCAAAGCTTAATGGGAACAGATTAATTCGATGTCGATAACCTTAACTAAGAGTAAAACTGAGCAAATGACTCTTTCGTTTGTTTTTTCCTCCCACCTCTTTTCTGGAGAGGTCGCTTCCCACTGAGTTAATGATTAAATGGCAAAAGTTAGATAAAGTTAAGAGCAATCTTCGGACAGGTAGATTGTAATGGTTAACTGACACGAGATCGCTATCTCATATCCCCTTTGTACTCTAGATCCTTTATGTTTCTCCTTACGTTGTTTAAGCGAGAAAAGTATAAGGTGGCTGCGGAAGACGCTGGCGAAAAACAGCTTAAGAAGAAAGGAGAAAAGAAGTTGGTACCTTTCAGTTTGAGAACAGAACTTGAAGTTGTTTACTCTCAGTTTGTGCTTATCTAGAAGAAGAGCAACGTGTGGATATTGAGAAGATTAAGAACAGCCTTCCTTCCAACAAATCCAGTGTCATGGGTACTGGAAAGGAGAGTAAACAAACTATTTAAAAGATCATTTTGCGAGGTCAAATATTTCATTGAGGATAAGTTTTTGATTAGGTTTTTTTTTTTTTCTTTCTGTAGAAATAAACAGTTTTGTGTATTAAAAATATGGATTTTGGTAATTTTTATTTATTTAATTTTGCATGCTGATGTGGGAAAAAATTAGAGCATCTCTGAAGTTTGTATTTTCGAATGTATTTTATTCATGCAAGTAAATCAAATCTGTTTCTCTTGGATGAGTATGCAAAGGAGTTTTTCTAGAAGGAAAATTTTAATTTAGAAGGCTGGTTTTGGAAGAGTGGTAGTTTTGAAAATAGATTTAGTTTATTACGTGTAAAAGAAGATGTTCTTGCAATTCATTCTTGTCCTAATTGTAAAAACCACTCATACACAAACATGGAAATATTTTTAAGAACTATGTTCTGAAAGTTGAGAAAAATTTTCGAATAATGTGAATCACATATATTCCAAAAATTTCTTCTTCATCTTTGACTTTATATTTGATATATCAGAGAACACAATTTAAATCAAATTTAATGCTTATCACAATTTTGTAAAGACTACAAGATATATAAAATCCTATAATTAAATTTTCTAAATTTAATTATAGGATTTTATATATCTTGTAGTCTTTACGAAATTGCTGTAATTAAATATTCTAAATTTAATTAATCATTCATTTTTATACGATACTTATTTAATGTAAAAACATAAATTTTCTCAATTATACAATATATTTTGACCTACTGTTAAATTAGTAATCAAATATTTACTTCATAACGAGTTTACGATGCAAAGTTATGCTACGGAAATTCTTAAGATGAACAAAAGGAAATTCAATAATTTATTTATTTATTCAAAGGGTTGTTTGTTTTGTTTAACCAAAATAATTAAAATCCTCAAGAAAACATTTTCTTTTGTTTGAAACTTTTTTTAAGTCCTCTATGAAATATAATATTTAATTAAAATTCTTTAAGGTGTTCTTTTAAAATTTAGTTTTATTCAATTTATGATAAAGTCGTTTTACAATTGATATTAATTTTTCAAATTAATTGGATTTATATCCGATTTTATATAATTCTAAAATTTCATATTAACAATCTTGTAAAATATTGTAGGCTTTTCATCGTTACAAAATATTAACTACGACTTCGTATCGTATTCATATCGTATTTTTCTTTTTTAAAATACTGCTTTATAATTTTTTTTCCTTCACTGCCTTAATTATATCAAAGTATTTTTTGTAATTCCAACTCCTAAATAAACAATCTTTAAAAATTGCTTGATAATATTTGATCTGATATGAAATGTATTTTACGTTTAGTTTTATATAATAGCTTTATTTTTTATATTTATTAATAACTTTGAAAATTCTGTACTCAGAATACTAGAAAATTTTGAAATTATTAAAATTAATGATTTTTTATGAATTAATTTTAAAGTGACTTTTTTTGAGACAGGTTCTTCTTCTCATATGCAACGAATGTGAAATGAGTCTGTCAATAATTCTGAGATTCCATTCAATATTCAAATATTTACCATTGTAACCGTGCTCCCTGCTAGGTACTGCAAGAGCGTCCCCTGTGGCATTCAGTAGAAATGATAAGTAGGCATTGAGACTCTCACCCGAGAGGAAGTACGGCGCAACCGGCGCTGCCGCTGAGAAACGTTTAATTTACAATCTCTCATCCCAAGAAGAAATATCTTTATATATGATTTAGAAGTAGAATCCTTCCACGAATGTATAATTATATGTCTTTAAATGTGTTAAATATTGTATGTGTGTCGTGTTTGTACTCGTGTAAATAAATCTGTGGGTTCACAAACCTGTGTCCAAATCCAAGTCCAAACCCAACCACACTCTAATCAGTTGCACAAACAACCGTCAACACAACAGCATAAAATAAAGAGCTTGTTGCTTCTTTTACAGAATATGAATGTTAAAGATAATATTTCAAAAATATATGAAGTTTTTTTTTAATTTACAAGTACTCTTATGAAAGGTCATCATTATGCTATACTTAATTTGACAAAGTATATTTGTGGGGAATATCCAAGTGTTAATAAAAAAGTTTATGTTTTTTCTGTTCTATTTCAAAGAAAAGCACTATTTTTCATTGAGCAAAAAATATCTTGCATGGTACATTATTCGAATTCATAAAAAAAAAAAAAAAAAAAAAAAAAAAAAAAAGAACTGAACTTCGAGTGGAGAGTCAGCAATTTTTTTTCCAGAAATGGTTGATCGACGACTATTGGAATATTTCCTTATTTTTTATCAAATTCTTTACAAATGCTTCTTTTAGTCCAAAATTGTTCGAATAAGATGCTGTTTTATGTACTATGACGACAATTTTTATATACTTCAAATTTCCGCTTCTTTTTCACTGTATTTAACTATTGTTTAAATCTGTAACATCTGTAACATGATTTTAGTTTTAAATAAATTTGAATGTTTATTTTTAATATATTTTGTGTACTGATATAAGGTAAAGAGGAATTCGAATAATTAAGAAGCAATATTTTAAATTTTATTGTTTAAAGCAAATAAATTATTATAGCCTTTTGTAGTGGGCAAATTGGACAACCAAATTGTAACTGGGTATGGTTTGGTTGAGATACTTGAGGCACAGGTTTAAGAACTCACAGCTTAAACACCAACACACACAATTAGAGACATACAGTATTTAATACATTTAAAGACGTAATTATACATTCGTGGAAGGATTACACGAATAAGTAGAAAATAAAGATACTCGGATATGCGCTAGATGCGTAAAATATATTTCCTTTTCAGGTGAGAGTCTGTAGGCCAACTGACCATTTCTCCTGAATGCCACAGGAAGTGCTCACCCATGCATAGGAGGAAACATGGTTACAAAACAAATAACACAAATTTATCACATTCAAAGACATATAATTAGAGATTAGTGGAAGGATTCCATTTCTAAGCCAAAAAACCGATATTCAGCTGCACACACTACAACCGATATTGAGCTATATTCAGCTCCTTCGAGAAAAAAATACTTCCTCTCCGTGTGAGAGTCTTGAGACTTACTGATCATTTCTCTTGAACGCCACAGGAGGCGCTCTTGCCAGTTTGTAGGAGGGAGCACGGTTACAATTCTACATTCTTGACAAGACTATGCAAGACTAGAAGAATTGATTATTGAGTGCTCAAAACATGTTAATTGAAGAAATTTTTAACGATATGTTTTCTAATTATCAAAATATTTCATTTTTATGAAATCACGCATAATGTTTGTAAAAGTTTATATATATCAAATAAATAGGAAATAACTTAATTTAAATAAAAGACGAGATTATTATTTTACAGTGGCTTTTGATAAACGCATATCTATGTAATAATTTGTATTATTTTATATCTCTGTAGTAAAATTTTAATTATTTTCAATTAAATTTTCTTTAAATAAATTATCTTTAACTTAAAGATTCTCATCTTTTCTTAAAAACATATTTAATTTTTTTTATTCGTTGTATTCTTCAGGAAAATTGTTGTTGATAAAATATATTGAGAAATAAATAAATTTCAAGGAACATCACTTCTAAAATTTGCATATATTTACTTTGTATCACTATTTTATTTAAATTCAAAACACCCTGACTATCGAACAGGAAAACTGTTCGACTTCCGTAAAAAGTATGTGTAGCGATATAAAAAATAATGCAGAATACCTATCATTTTTAATACTTACAAGTGAATCTAATTTCCGGCATGTTTTCAAATGCAATGTAGTCAACAGGGATGGACAAATCACGAATGCAAACCACGTGTTTTCCCAGATGTTACGACTTCCTTATGCATTTGTGACGGAATACTTTCATAAATAATTTAGTATTCGTACTATAGTCCATATATCACAGCAAAAGGACCCAAGAAATAACATACTTATGTTTCCCAATTCACGAAAAAACCATAAAATCATTTTAAACACGACATCGCATTGGCATGAATCAAATTACAATCGAAATTATGCCAGTCACAGTCTGTTATTTTACCAACATGTTGCTCTTTTGTTTCAATCCAGATATGTTTTACACTGATATGCTCTAGGTTGAAGGTAATTACATTTTGAATATTTCAAAATAATTGAAAAAATCACTCTCGTGTGGTGTGCACTCGTGCGTGATAAAACGTGAGGATAAAATTTAATCAAGATAAAACCATTTTTTTATATATATTTTACCTTTCGAATCGAAGATCTGTTTCCTAAAGTATCGTTGTTATAAGAATGTATGACATCTGAGGTAAAAATTCGATTCCTTCTACTTTTTATCGATATTCTTTCGGTGTTCGTTCACCAAGTAATCTTTACAATGGTGAAGGATTATAAAAAATCATTAAACTTCACATTTTGAATCATAGCTGCATTTAATAAATTAATTAATAAGCATTGCAAAAAATTAATCTCACGTTATCAAAATAATTAAATGCGCCTTCCTCTAAAATATTTCTGTTTAGTGTTTTGTTTCTTACGTCTATCAAAAATTTCACATGGGATTTTAAGAACATTAAAACATTTGCTAAATCATCATAAAATTAAAGGAATTAGTATTTCTTACATATATACATAGATATAAATGGAGTGCAACGTAGATCTACCTCTTCGTGGTACACTCCGGGCAACGTCTAATATTACAGAATGATCTAAAAAAAAGGGCTTTAAAAATCTGGTTCTCAGTGTGAGTTTCCTAAAGTTCTGCAATGGAACGCTGGTGGATTGCCCCAAAACAAGAGAGAGGATAATTGAAAAGAACCTTAGGTGCACCTTCTTTGAGGATGCTGCCGCTAGAAACAGTCACAAGCCCTGGTACGATGATATTCATGACATCAAATGGCCTAGAGAAAATTCGGCGGCATTGCTACGGCTTTTCTGTGGTCACGATTGTCTCCGCAAGCATCTACACAGAATTAAACTGACTCCTGACCCTTTCTGTCTCCTGTGTGATAACCAGGAAGAAATGAATATCACCTTGCTTCCTGTTCTGCACTGCCTCCTGTTTCTGTATGGAAGCGTGTTTGGATTGCCACACTTAAATTGATGGATTAACTGATGTCATTTGTTTCTATCTTGTTTTTTGTATTCATTTTTTATGACATCTGTTGTCCTGTAAACTTGCCATTGGAAATAATTCATTCATATATATATTCTTAACGAAGAAGCATCATTTATAAATTTAAGTTCAATAATAAAACAAAGAGTTCAAAAAATAAAACTTCATTAAAATGATGATTGTTTCAAAGTATTTAATGAAATAGATATTTTTATTGTCAAAAAGTCTGAAAATGGACATTATTCAAAATAATTTGTTAAACAATTAGACGACCTTTCCTCAATAACCCATTGACAGAAAAACAGTTTATCAACAATTTAATTTTAGAGCGTACTTCCTCAAAGCATTTGACTTTCTAAAATTATTTTAATTTTTTAAAATTCATTATTCAGAGTACTTAAGATAAGGCGTCACATTAAAAGAGGTTGAATATCTTCAACTAAATATCAGCCGATACGGCTTATGCGTATATGTTGTGACTATTATTTTGTTCTGAAACAGTTTCATAATAATAAAGAAGAGGAAGTTAAATAACAAAGTCATAGAAAGCGAGATTGTTGTATCTGACGTCATTATTTTATCCTACGGCCATCTTATCTCAAGAGTCACAGATCAGTGAATTTGTTTTTGAAATAGGACGTGAGTAGTTCTGCACATGTCCTGTAGATGTACTACAACCAACATCTTGCTATCTAATATTTCGGCTGCTTTTCAATAATACTGCATTTCAATGGACTTTTTTAAATTAAATGTTTTTCCTCTTAAAATGTTACACCGTAATCAACGAGAAGATATTTTTGATTGTATACCATATTTCATTTCTATATATTTCTATATTTACTAATAATATCATATTCGGTCTTTTCATGTTTTATAAAGAACACATTAACGTAGACAGATATGCTGTGGTAATCAATTGAAGAATATTTGAAGAATACTTTATGAATATTTTATATTTGAATATTTGAAGAATATCTGATTTGAATATTTTGAATTCTGAATATCAATTGAAGAAAAAACACCCAGTCAATTTTTCTATTTTTTATCTCCAGGACCAGTCAGTGGCAGCAGGAGACCAAAGGTACAAATCCGCTTGTGGTTTATTGTGCAGACATTATTTTCAAAGACAAGTAGGCTCAATGGCAATTATGACAAGATATGTGAGCATATCACATCGACAATCAGGTTAGTGGGCATTTTCCGGGTTTTCTCCCACAAGACAAATGAACGTTGTCCAGTTATTCCTCAAAGCTTTCTTGGCAAGCAATAAATTTCTCTTCCTGTCGGTAGGCTGTTCTTGCATGTTTATTCACTAAATGCAACACGAAGTCCTCAATGCATAAAAAATAGAGGTTATTTAATGACTTATTTTATTATATTCAAAATGATACTACGTTTTAAATACAAATAAAAAAAATCGATGTTTCTGTTTCGAGATATTTCGCTAAGTTAAATAACAGAAATTTTATTATCAATCATTTAACATTGTTGAAACAGCAGATTGTATATTCTTCAAACCAGCATTTACTATTTTATAAAGATATAGATGGAAAATGAAATTAATAGGAAATATTCCATCTATACACTTAAAATAATGCAGAAAATACTAGCTTTAGCTCAAAAACATTAAAAACCAATATAAACAGATATATAGGTTGAAGTTTGGTAGGGGCATATACAGGTAATTTACGTATAGCATGTTTCTTTTATTTATTATAAACAAAATCAATGTTTCAATAATATCAATTTTTAATATTATATAAAAACTTCCTAAATAAGAAACTTGATTTATTTTCGTTTTTTAAGTATGCCAACGAACGATCTACTCAAAAACGGAAATATCAAACCAAAATAGAACTGTTGAATTTTATTGGAACATCAAGAATAATGATTTGAGACCAGTGTCGCTGAAGCGAAAAGTCTGGCCTTTTTTTTCATGGTGAGGTTAGAGGTTTATTTCGAACCTTCACTAGATAATATTTCTGGCCGTCTGATTCATTTTTTTTTTACGAATAGGCGGTACAGATCTGACCTTGATAAGTTGCGTGACAATGATATCGTCTTACCCTTGAACGACAAATAATAGCCAAAAGAAAGTAGCGTGAAAGTGAGCTGCATGACAGCAAAATTTGATGCTGCAATACGGACGATTAAATAAGGAAAATGCCAACAGAAAATGATATACTTATTTGGTCAGTTAGATGCTCTAGAACGAATGGCATACAGAAATTGAGGGAATCATAATAGCGTTTCTTTATTGCATTATTTCTTGAAGCTTATTTTTTGACTTATAATAAAATGTTGATATTCAATGGTGGTATTTTAAGAACTTTGTTATTATAAGTTTTCTAAAACTAGGCCCTAAAATTTTCTAAATTCAAAAAATATTTACTAATTATTTTCAAAAAGAAAACAAAAAGGTGTAGGCTATAATTAAAGATGAAAAAAGCTGTATGAACTTGATTTTTATTCTGGAACTATTGTCTACAACATTTCCCCAATACATATAAAAAAGTTAATATTTGGTAATCAATCTTTTCAACTTTATTATTATAAATTTTAATAATATAATAAAATGTAAATTTCATAATTTTATAAATTATAAATTTTAAATTTTATTATAAA
>BPLQ01011509.1:19918-32592 GCA_021605075.1 Caerostris darwini
ACGTTGCTACTTATTAAATATGCTATAATTCTTCCAAAAAGAGATAATGATTATGTACGCAGTTGTTCTGCTAAACTTCACACATCTTTCTTTTACGAAATTACCTAACGACACAAATAATTCTATTTATAAAAAAAAAAGATGAAATGAACGCACGATACTGATGTCCTTAATCTGGTGTAATAAAACTTGTAGTGATAGCGCAGCTAAAATAGCGAATTTTATTATACGTTTATGACGTAGAAAATTCTACATAACATACAGAATAAATAAAAAGCTCTTCAATTGCTTCCTTAATGATTCTTAAATGTATGCATGAATTATTTAAAACGTTCAGTTGCTGTCACTATGATTGTTTGATTTTCGGTCACTGAATAAATAGTTGCAATTCACGTACTTCGTGTAGTCATGGCATTATAAAGGGATATCTAATGCTCTCATAATGAGAATGTGCATGTATTCACATTGATAACTTTTAAAAATATTTTTTGTTAGTGGAATTAAATAGATTTATGTATATTTGTAAAGAATTGGTTAAGTTTTCTGTATTTTAAATAATTTTTTAAAAATGATTTAGATTTTTGAAGAATATTTTAAGTCTTCATTAACGAAATTAGATTTGTTTATTCTTCTTAATGTGAAAACTTTCAATTATGGTTTCAATGATTTAATGATTCATCCACAACAATAGACATAACAATAAATGTGCATATATTTCAAACTGAGAATTTAAAAAATATATTTTTTTGAGCTGAAATAAATATAATCCTGTTTATTTTGTAAAGAATTAGTTAAGTTTTCTGTGAGATTTTAAAAAATGATTTAGACTTTTGAAAAACATTATAGGTCTTCATTAACAAAATTAACTTTGTTGATTCTTCTTAATGTGAAAATATACAATTATGGTTTCAATGATCCACTCGCAACAATAGACTACAAAAAATGTGCATATCTCCAAATTGATAATTTTTAAATATTTTTTAGACGGAAAATAAATATAATTATGTATATTTGTAAAGATTTGGTTATATTTTCTGTATCTGAGATTACTTTTACAAAATGAATTAGATTTTTAAAGAACATTTTAGGTCTTCCTTTAACAAAATTAACTTCGTTGATTCTTCTGAATGTGAAAACATGCAATTATGGTTTCAATGACGCAACAATAGACATTACAAGAAATGTGCGTTTATTTCAAACTGATAAATTTTAAAACTAATTTTTTTTATTTCAAATAAATAGAATTATATATATTTGTAAAGAATTTATTACGTTTTCTGTGTCTGAGATAATTTTAAAAAAGGATTTAGATTTTTAAAGAACAATTTAAGTCTTCATTGACAAAGTTGATTCTTCTTAATGTGAAAATATGCAATTATGGTTTCAATGATCTACCAGCAACAATAGACATTACAATAAATGTGCATATATCTTCTTCTTCTTCATTGACGCAATAGCCTCATGGTGGGCCGACGCCTTCTGCCTAAATGTGCATATATTCAAACTGATAATTTTTTTAATATTTTTTTTTGAGGGAAAATAAATAGAATTATGTATATATGTAAAGAATTGGTTAAGTTTTCTGTATCTGAGATAATTTTAAAAAATGATTTTTGTGGTGCCCCATAGCTGATTTATTGAATAAAAGCATTTAACTTTGAAGTTAATAAATAAAAATATTCATTAATCCTAAAAAAAATTTGCAACCAGCAACTATTTTTCAGGATTAAAAACCAGCTTCTAATCAACCTTATTTGTAATCAGCAACTTTTTTCAGGATTAAAAACCAGCTTCAAACCAAACTGAAATGAAAATTGCCTGATTAATTTCGACAAATATTTTATATAATACCATGAATCCTATCTATCCTTCTCCAAATATACAATTTAGAAGAAAATTAAACTTCTACAAACAGAAGAAAAATTTTAATGAAAAGGATTAAGACGCTTTAAAGTCTAATTTTAACTCTTAAACATGAGCAGCTGGTCTTATGAAACAATACAAATTAGAAAACAACTGTAAGCAATATATTTCTACACAATTACCTAACCCAGAACTCGTTAATTTTATAGCACCTATTTATTTTTTATCCTCACGATAAAATATGCCGGCTTACAGCAATTCAATTTCCAGATTCTTTTTCTAATTGCCTTTTCAAAGATCTAAAATTAATTCAAACACTTTCCAAAACCATTTCCCTAAACAAACAAGCAATAGTATAAGCTCTAGTCATAACAAAAACAGAGCGTAAAATATCAAGGGTAGGATTTACAGCTTTCTTTCAGACTATTTTTACTTATGTTTTTAAAATGTTATATTTGTATCGGATAAATAATTTGAACGTAAATACATCTATTAAATAAGTATATCATTAATCTTCATGAGAGTTTTGATGGCAATTTTAATTTTTTTTTTCAGTATTTTACATTGACGTGGCTCAAGATCGGCAAAGTTAGCTGAATAATGAGTTGAAAAAAGCGAGACCACAATTAGTTCTCATTTTATGTTTAATCCCAAATGAACTAATGCTTATTACATTATGGATATATATAACATATTTATTTATTTTTATTTTTTGTGTGTGAACAATAAATCATGACGGTAATATACATAAAATCTTAATTTAAATTTTTTGTTTTGCTTATAACAAAGTGTTTTTAAGTATTCTCATAATATTCATTTAACTCAATTCAGACCTACTTCAAGCCTTGAGTTGTTTTAAAAAATTTGGTTTTACCTGATACAAAAGGAATTGGAAAATAGCATCTCTCGAGAAATTCAGCAGAAAATTTATAAGCTGAAAATATGTCATGATGAAATATAAAAAGTAGGAATTAGAAAAGAAAAAGGCAACAATATACTAAGCCAGTTCTTCAAGTTCCAATCATGAAATAAATAGTATAATAAGCTTAAATCATATATTTTTTATTTTCCACTTTTTAAACAAAAAAATGGTATTAACTTAAAAGTATTAAAAGGTATTATTTTATTTGTACATGTTATTGGTTTTGTAGCCATGCTTCCTCCTACGCATTGGCGAGAGTGCCCCCTGTGGCATTCAGGAGAAATGGTCAGTTGGCCTACAGACTCTCACCCGGAGAGCAAATATATATGTCGTGCATCCATAACGTACCTGAATATTTTTATTTTCGGCTTATTTGTGAAATTCTTCCACGAATGTATAATTATATGTCTTTAAATGCGTTAAATATTGTCTGTAGTTAATTTTCTGAATGTGAAAAATTTAATAGATAATAATTAATTGCAGCAAAGAAATCCTAAAAGAAAACACGTCCTTCTATCTTACAAACTTAGATAACTTTATTTCCCTGATTTTTTATGTATAATAATTGGATTATTTTTGTACTAAGCGCTTAGAAGATACAATAGATTAACAAAATAAATCAATAAAAAAATTAAAAAAAAAAAACAATTTTAATTTTCTGAATGTGAAAAATTTAATAAATAATTATTGATTACAACTAAGAAATAAAAAAAAACATATGGAAACACATCCTTTTATCTAACTCCTGGTATTACAAATTTAGATAACTTTATTTATCTATTTTTATATAATATTTGGATTATTTTTGCACTAAGCGCTTAGAAGATACAATATATTAACAAAATAAATCAACAAAAAAAACCTTTAAAAAAACACATTTTAATCTTCAGTATGTGAAAAATTTAATAGATAATTATTAATTGCAATTAAGAAATAAAAAAAAAACCTAAAAAGAAAACATCCTTTTATCTAACCCCAGTATTGCAAATTTAGATAACTTTATTTACCTGTTTTTTTATATAATATTTGGATTATTTTTGGATATTGTAAAAATTAGAATATTGGTGCCACTTTGAAATACAACATAAAATACTAAGCAAAAGTTTTTATAATTACAATACATTAACAAAATAAATCAACAGATAAAATCTAAAAAAAAAAATAATTTTAAGATTGTGAAAAATTTAATAGACATTATTAATTGTAGCTAAGAAAACCTAAAAAGTAAACATATCCTTTTATATTTAGATAACTTTATTTACCTCCTTTTTTATATAATATTTGGATTATTCTAGTATTAAACGTGTAGAAGATATTAATTCAACCTCAAAAATATTATACCATAATACGTCACTCATTATAGTGGTTTCATATCACAATCACGAGAACTATACTATAAACGTACTTCTATTTCCGGCTATCTTTATTAAGATTCACTATGAGCTATAAATAAACTTAAGAAATCGTCAATATAAATTTGCGGTTGTGATTTTTTTATCATTTCTTGCAAATTATCTGCCATCAGCTTTCTAATCCGGCATTTGACTTCCGAACTCCTACGAAGTAATGCGTTTTCCTACGTCAATTGTCTGAATCATCGCACTGAAATGATGAAATCTTGTTAATTATTCCGTACAGCAGAATCGGCCTATAATTGAGGAAGTTTTCATTCGAGTATTCGTCATCTTGACAAAAGGAATATTATTACTGGTATTACGTGGATAATAGATAAATTTACGTAAATAACGATAATAGGGATCCTTAGTTTTGTAGTTTCTCTTTATTTGCTTCTTAGAAGTGTGAAGAACTTTTATGAAAAAAACAATGGAGTTTTTTTCATTGCATATAATCTTTTGTTAATGTCGTATGAGTGCTATTATTTTTTCTATCAGGATGTTCTCAATAATAATAAATGCTTTTCATTTTTTTTTTTTTTTACAAATAAATTTTGGGAAATCTTTTAAATTGATTATGCTTATTCATATCGCTGAATATCTAATAATAACCACGCAATTTTACTGAGCCAACAATAATTCTAGTATGACCAGTCAAAAATAAATATATATTAGCTTTTCTACGTGAGTTCTCAATTGTATTATTTTAATAAATAATGCTTTTAATGATCAGCAATGATTATGAAATCAAATTTTTCATGATCATCAATGATCATGAAAAATGAAACTGAAATATTTAGAAATATCACTGAAAAAATGATCCACCGGAAGCAATTGAAAAAATTAGAAGTTGGTGAACAAAACATTATTTTTCGTTGCAATGGGAAAAAGATGGAATATAACCTATATATGTAAAATATTGTGCCAGATTTAAATACTACTATTCATAAAACAAAATTAAATCAAAGGTAAGAAATAAAACAGTAAAGAATAAAGAATGAAAATTAAATTAAATTAAAGGTTAGATTTTAAATTTTGACTTAATATAAACTATCTGTGTAATGTCTACAAAGCTGTTTATTAATAAAATCGATAACGCTTGTTTAGAGTTAATTAGCAAAATTAAATTAATATATAAAATCAACTACTCAAATATAACATAGCGTGACTAATGCCTTATATGTGCGTGTTTTACAGTACAAAAGATAATGAGATTTAAAGTAAAGTACATTAGATAGTCTGACTGTATTGAAAATGATGCCTTAAAAAGGACTAATCACTTCTTACAAAACATTTTTTTTCCCTGATTGTACTCAATAGCGCTGTCCTAATGTCCTTATTTACGAGCAAATGGATTTTTAAGAAATTGATCTGCAAAATGCATGCAATTCTAAATTCTATTCTTTTTGTGAGTATAGTTTAAATAAATATTCGTATTTTGTAGAAAATTATTAAAAAGAAAATAGAATGATACTTTGCCGCATTCGAAAAGTTTGCCACTGGCCTCAGATGGTATAGTTACGCCAATGATGATCTGATCAAAATATTTTAAAAACTAAAAAAAAAATTAGATATTTTATTTATTAAATACGGGCACGTCTTTGTATTTTAATGAATTTTCAAAATTCTGAACTTACTTTCTTAGACAAATAAATATTTTCCCAAATTGGAAAACTTGATATTAATCAGGCTCAATACTCTGAATAAACACTCGATTGATCAGATGACTAGAAATACAAATAAATAAAATTCAAACCTTCAACCTCTGAATCATGCGATTTCTATTCCTAAAGGTCAAAGACAGGTTGTTGTTCTTTTTTTTTAAATATCGCTTTACGATTCAGTGAAAAGTTACATGTCTTGTCTAGACTTTATTTAATGGATCTACTTGTAATAAAAACTCAAACATGGAAAAATAAAATGAGTAGTTTTCCACCTACATCATCTTGTGTTTTGCAATACGTAATGAAAGCATACCGAATCT
Organism: Caerostris darwini; assembly: GCA_021605075.1. Classification (NCBI taxonomy): domain Eukaryota; kingdom Metazoa; phylum Arthropoda; class Arachnida; order Araneae; family Araneidae; genus Caerostris; species Caerostris darwini. The sequence continues at coordinate 26,082 of BPLQ01011509.1, forward strand.
TGAATACAAAATAGAAAATGCTGATATATAAAGTTGTATGCCGTAAGAAAAAGTTTCAGTTATATTGAAACTGGTTACGGAGAAATTTATTTTAGAACTAAATTCTTTCTTTATTTATTATAACCTTGAAGTCCATAATGAATCAAATATAGAACGAAGAATGAAATTCTTTGTATTCCCTTTCCAGTTAGAATAACGAATGTGAGATCTTCGTAATTATCGTACTAAAATAACAACTTGTGAATGGCAATATTAGTTTGTAGGAAATGTTCTTTCTGTTCGTTAACGTCATAAATCGAAATAAATATATTTTTAACTTCATTAGCAATAGAAATAGAATATCTGTGATTTACAAAAAAAAAAAAAACCCCAAAAAAATTTCTAATGATTTTGATTGATCTTGGACAATTTTTGGCCGATTAAATTTTAATCGTCCGTCATTAAAATGCCCGTTTTCGCATAAAAAAAATAGATACATTTAAGATAACGTTCCATTATCTAAAATTAAACTGTTTATCAACGGCCGTTTGTCTAATAAATTGCTTGAAATACAATATAAAAAACTGTAAAAGAAGTTTTTTTAAACAAAATATATCAAAAGTGACAGGGGATGACAGTAAAATCTCACGTTATTGTTTTATGTGAACTGAGTTGCAAAGGTTAAAGAAATATGACACTTATCAAAGGAAAAACAAATGTTTAACTACTGTTATCTTATTTTTAACATTTTGAAAGTAAAAAAACATTTTGAATAACATTTTGAAAGTAAAAAAAACAATTTTAAATATGCTGTTTGTGAAATTTTATCAGTATTTTGGTAGATTTTAGTTATCACACAATAAATTTGTTAATTAATTTGAGGGATTGATTTTTTAACAGTTGTGTATGGGAAATGCTGATGCCGTGTGAACCATATTTTCCTCTGAAAGATTTAGAACTACATTCATATGCTGAAATCGACAGACTTGACATCTCTAAGGTAACTGTTAGAAATAAAAACGTGCCAAAGATTTATATGAATATGTGTTATAGTCCTAAATTACTCTTTGAACCTGGAAATTTTAGGTTAATTATAGGTAACAACCATTAGAATATCTAAGTCCAATATTCCCTTCCGCAGACGTGCAATTAAAGCACCAAAACCTTGGGTTTATCCCTTGGAGGTGGGTGGCAAGCCTGCAGAGTCCAAGCGTCCAAGTCCAATATTTTTAAATATAGTAAAACACCATTGATATAATCTTAAAAAATATCTTCATCCCTTCAATCTGCAATGGACTGTCTGAAAAAGACATAAAAGAAAAAGTCATTTAATCTGAAGTCTTACTTACTCTAACTTACATACTTACTTTAGTCTTACTTACTTACTCTTACTTTACTCTAGTTCGACATTTGTATTTAAGATTACAAATGTGAAAGTAAAGTATTAAGAAAATAAATGAAAAATAAAATAAAATGCATGGACATGCAATTATAAATACATCATGCAATTATAAATCTAAAACTTTAAAAACATTATTTCTGAAATATAATGCTTTGAATTTCAGCAATGATATTAAAGTTTTTTAAGAGTTTTCTACTTTTTAAAAAAGCTCTTAAAAACTGGTTTCATTAAACAAGTTCAAAAGTTTTACCGATTTTGAAAAGCTTTTTTCAAAAATAAAAAATTCAATAAACCATTTACATAAAATGGATAAAATCATATTCATATAACCAACAAATTCTGTTAGAACCTTAAATAAGCTTTTATAAGAATATATATATATATATATATATATATATTTGGGGGGTGGGCTTTTTTGTTTTTTGAATGCATTACGTTTTTTGAAAAACAATAAAAAAATTACTAAATAGAGTAAGTGATGCTATTTAAAAGGGGCAGAAATTAGAAAATGAAGAGTTATTTATTTTTTAAACCGGTCTGGTAATCCAATTACGTATAGTTCCTCCTACTCAACCATCCGGAATTCGCCTTAGGTAACTATCTCCGGTGTTCTACTTACATCGTTATCTATTTCCATATACACCCACATTTTTTCGATTAAAATATAATTTCAACCTGCTAAAATAGATTTCGTCGAATAAATCTAAAAAAGAAAAAAAAAAATGACGTATAATAGCTTCTTTTGCATAAATGTCTAACTAAAGGAATAGAACTGCATAGGAATATCCAGTCCTGATATTAGAGAGTTTTTGCATACCGTAGTTTGAACGTCCGTTAGCTTTTTCTCCCCAGCGCGCATGCTCATAGGAAATATTATTACAGATACGCATACGCAATTTCCTATGAGCATGCGCGCTAGGGAGAAAAAGCTAACGGACGTCCAAAATACGGTATGCAAAAACTCTCTATTAATTGGGGACACCTTTAACTTAGGAGCCTTGTTTGAAATAAATTATATGTAAATCTAATTTATAAATACGTTTAAATTTAGTAACACATTTAATTCTATTGGTCGGGAGAAAGAGAATTATAATATATCTGTGTGTATCCCAAAGCGAAATACATTTATAGTCAAAATTTTTATGCTGTCCTTTTTTGTGCGGTATCAAAAAATTACAACAAATGTATATTATGAATAAAAATTAATTAAAAATGTAATGCAAAAAGAAAGCAACAGATGGCTGTTAAAATAACATGCAAATAAAAAAAATCCAACAGATGGTCCACCTGATATTATATCATCTCATTACGACAAATGTTGTTAGATGCGAGGTAGTGCTACATCGTGAGGTTTCGATTTACATATTTTCTATGTGGGAACTTTTTTATGCTGTCCTTTCTATCACGTAAAAATTTTTTTAATGTGTTGCAAACAATATATTTTATAGCTACTCATAAAATATTTTCTACCTCAAAATATTTGTACGTCAATATATCTACCTCCAAATATTTTTTATGCGATTTCTTCTATGCGGTCCCTATCCTCAGCACAAAAACAGGTTTGACTGTATAAATGAAGCTTAAATGAATAATTCATAATAAGGTTTGACTGTATAAACGAATTTTAATTAAACAACATAACAGGGGGTGACTATATAAACTAAGCTTAAATGAATAACTTACAATAAGGTTTTACAGTATGACAATTGGTTCTTAGAATTAGTAATAATAGGAGTTGTTATTATTAACATTTCTACATAAAAATGAATGCGTATATATTCTAACACAACTTAAAAATTATGACACTCAAAAGTTCAGTATTTTTTTCTGAATTTATTATTACGTTCCAAAAATTGGTAGCTAAAAATTAAGAAAAAATTTTTATTAAATTTTTTTAATTAAATAAAAACTAGTTTTTGTATTGCCATCAGATTTTTCAGCTGCCTAATGGTCTAAACTAATTGGAGCTATTAGTTAAGATATTGTAAAAGACAATTATAATAAATAACATTAAGGTCGAGAATTTACAATATTAATATTCAATATTCATATTAATATTCACAATTTATTTCAGAAACTAACACTATTACTTTCTTAAAAAATAAATGTTAACAGATTGAAGATGAAAAAAAAATTCTCGGATGAAAATGATTGCTTTATTTAGCCAATTTATATTATTTAAGGCGAGTAATCTAAAATCTCAAACCTTTATTTCTGCATAGATATTTTTGGTAATAAAATTTACCAAAACTAAAAATGTTTTATCTTCTTCAATATCTTTCGGGGGGTCATACCTGCTAGTTTCGGCATAAAAATTAAACAATTTAAATTAATTCAAATATACTACACATAAGTAATTCAATGAACTCCTATCTTATACTGCAACATTTCTGACCTTTTCAGTTCATTTTCTCCCACCATTTACACATCATGTAACCTAATTTAGAGTGCATTTCAATTGCAGATCTGTCTATATAAAGATTTGTTTCACCAATAACATGCTTCATGATAAAATAACTCGACCCCAAATTTATAATCATTAACCCTTGTCTGGTATTCATTTCTTCGTCATCCTTTACGTCAAAGCATGTTTGATTATGCTATAACACTTATCTGGTTTCGTAAAAAGTATTTAAAAATCAATTTTCTTAACTCGTATCTTTCGAGTCATCTGGTTTCTAAACGTCGTAATTTTTCTCAACTTTTAAGGACAATTGAATAAGCGTTTTGAATAAATTAGCATTAGGGATGAGATATTTTGAATAGGATAATCTATCTTCATTTTACAGCGTATAATTTGAGTTGATAATTCGATTTGAAACTTCTTCAATCAATAACAATCATTCTTTTCAGTAATACTCCAAATTAGATGTCTTTAAAATGCATATGATAATTTTTTTGAATAAATTTAAATTAATATCAAAATAAAGGACGTCATCCTAGTTGTTTCCAATTCTATTCCTGTTATATATATGTGTCTGTGTAATCACTCACGTATAATTTTATTGAATCAAAAATATTAATACAGTTAAAAACTGTATGAAAATTATCTTTATTCTTTATTTATTTATTAATGCAATCCATGAGAGTGATTCTTGAGAGCCGGAGTATATCATTGATAGCACTGGAGTCAATTAAGTTGATAACTCGACTTGAAACATCTTCAAACAAATAACAATCATTCTTATCAGTAATACTCCAAATAGATGTTTTAAAGTGCGTATGAGGTGTTTTTTTAATAAATTTAAATTAATATATATATATATATATATATATATATATACAAGATTTAAAAGTTATATTTGTGTATGTAACACTCACGAATTCTTTTATTGAAAAAATACTAATACAGTTAAAGACTGTATAAAAATTATCTTTATTTTTTTAATTTATTAATACAATCCTTCAGAGTGAATCTTGAGAGCTGGAGTATATCATTGGTAACACTGAAATCAAGAGAAATGCAATGCAATTTAAGTCTGAAAGTGATTTTAATTTTAGATTTATGAATATGAATATCGGATTAATACAACTTCGTCCAAAATGTTTCCAAATCTATTTCTGATTTTTTATATTTTTATATATATATATTTTTTTTTAATTTTTACAAGATTTAAGAGCTATGTATTTGTGTATATAACGCTTACGTATTATTTTATTAACTGAAAATACTAATGCAGGTAAAGACAGTATAAAAATTGTCTTTATTTTTTATTTATTAATGCAATCCAGGAGAGTGAAACTTGAGAGCCGGAGTATGTCATTGATAACACTGAAATCCAGAGAAATGCAATGCAATTTAAGTCCTAAAGTGATTTTAATTTTAGGTTAATTGTGAATATGAATATCGGAGTAATGCAAAATCATCCAAAATGTTTCCAAATCTATTCCTAGTTTTTATTTATTTATTGTAATGCTTGCAAGATTTAAGAGATATGTATTTGTGTGTGTAACGCTTACGCATTATTTTATTGACTGAAAAATACTAATACAGATAAAGATAATGTAAAAATTAGATTTTTTTTTTAATAATGCTATCCATGAGAGTGAATCTTGACAGAAGAGCTATATTATTGATAACACTGGGACCCAAGGTTGTGAAATGCGACAAAAGTCCTTAAATGTTTAACTTTTAAACTAATTATTATTACTGCTGTACTGTACTATATTATTGTTGTTTTAAATAAATTCATTTAAAAAAAAACATTATTATCTCTCTTAGAATAGTATTTAATAATAAAAATTCTTCGAAGTTTCAAACTATATCAAGAGTAAAAGAGATTGATGAATTATACTTCATTTGCCTGAATCAATAAATTATAAAAATGTTGAAATGCTTGAATCAATAAATTATGAAAATTATAAAAGTTATAAAATAAACATATTATATTATTATAATGAATAATAAAATTAATTTAAAAATAGCAGTCTATTTGTTGTTAAGTTTTTTTAAAAACATTTAATATATATTTTGTGAATAAAATAATTATTGTTGTTTCTTATCCCACTTGGTCAACAGTAACATCTAAACCATGGATGGCCAACCAGCGGCCCGCTTTGAACATTTTTCCGGCCCGTGAGATTTATCACACTTTTACAAAATGTATTTATTTTATAATGGCCAAGTTAGTGAAAACCAATGTATTAAAAAAATACATTATGTATCAGGCATCCATATATTCAAAAATGAAATGTCGAAATAATGACAAAAAATTAACTTTGATTTTAAAATAATATTCTTGCAAATATAGCACAGATATTGCCTGTTTTATTTATGAGTTTACAGTTTTGAGTTATTGAATTGGTGTTTATAATTAAATTATAAACACCAATTACGATGCAACACCAATAACGATAATCACCAACTACGATAAACAGCAATTACAATTACGATTGCAACACCAATTACGATGTGCAAATACCAAAATTAAGATCGATTTGCAAAAGCTAAGTAGAAGAGTGAAGAAACAAATATCGCACTAGTAAAACAAATATTTTTTAATGATTTCATTTTTTTATTTCTTTTATAATTATATATATTTTTATATTTCAATTTTAGTGTTATATGTTTCTTTTCAATGTGTGTTTAGTGTCATTATTATTATATTATCTATGCTTACATGTAAGAAT
>BPLQ01011509.1:32992-56889 GCA_021605075.1 Caerostris darwini
CCCCCCCCCCCCCCCAAGCTGAAGGAGTTCCAAAAAGTTCTCAATGGTTAACGAAAGATAAATAGAGCTTAAATGATTAAGATTGGAAATTTGAATATATATATTATTCGACTTCTAGTTTTGGCAAATTTTTCACAGTTGACGTAATTTTGTACGCTGTTGTACTCTCTGAGTTTTCGAACTTTTTTTCTGATCGGAATTCTTCATTTCCTCGTCGCCGGATGTTCTGAAATTTAAAAGCAATAGGACTGCCTAGTCTATCCCAGCATGAGGTTGGGGAAAGAGTTCATTGAATCTCACGTTAGTTTTTATTGTTAAATTTGCAATGCCGCCTAAGAAAAGAAAACTATTAAATCAGGCCAAAATTGGCTCTAAACGAAGAACAACACAAAGGTTTTTAGAAAATGTGCAAACATCAGGAATTAGGAATGAATATAATAGGACGGAGAATAGTTAGTAGTTTTGTTCTCTGAAACCATGAAGCACCGGTTTATAATAGTTTTTTATATATTGATGCTGGGATGTATGCTTTTTTTCCCTAAAAATTTCTATTGTTGACTAGTACTTAATCAAAAGTACATTTTCTGGAAATTTACTAATTAAATGAGGAGTAAAATATTTATTTAAAAGCATAAAAAATGTAATTATTATTTTTTTTGTAAAAAAAATTTAAAATTATTTAGAAGTAATAATTCCGCCTTAAATTTTACAATTTAAACGATTTCATCAACTAAATTATTTATTATCATATTTTTTGCCAAGGCCTTAATCTATAATAGATCAAAAATCAATAAATTTTGTGATACATTCTCGTCTCATCTTAAAAATAAATAAAACAGTAGTTTAACAGTTTAACTTTTTTTCCAAGAAAGAAAATGAAAAGATATTTAATATCATATCTTTCATTTCTTAATATAAAGTGTCATAAGGTTATTAGATATACTTAAAGTGTGAATATTTTTATTATTTATTTATTTTTGTTTTAGTCACTTCAATAAGTTTGAAGTAAGTTTTCATTGCAAGTTTTTAATGCTTTTTAAAATAATATTTGTCTTGAAGTTTAAGACATTTTTTTCTACCTTTTTAATATCCCACTTTATGAAAAAGCATTTCTTTATTTTATGAATGTAGGAGTCATCTCAGTTATAAAAATAAGCATTCTTCTAGTTTTAATAATAAAAAAATTATCTTATGAAACTTTTTTTTTTAAATTTCACATGTTCGTAACTATCTTTAAAATAAAAATAAACTGACTAATTATGAATCACAAATGATAAAGCCTGACTTGTGAAGGCTCCTACCTGTCAACAAAATTCTCGCAAAATATTTTATCAGGATTTAGCAGAAAAATAAAGCTAAAAATAACTTAAATTTTTCCGATAACACTTGTAGATTAGTTGATCTTTCACCTATGATTGACAAGTTGTCAGAATCTTTGTACGTCATTCTAATTCAAAAATGTGTTATCAAATTCTATCTTTATGTAAACCGTCACAGCCGATTTAGGAAAGGATAAACATTTCCTCCCTACCAGAAACATCGCTGTTTACAAACAGAAAAAAAACTTGCTGACTCGCATTGCATAAAACCTAATACAAATTTTCTCTTCCTATGTCTCTTATGTGCATAAACACGTATTACAAAAACGCTTTTATTTGTGGTGTAATATTAATACCTTTCTATTTGGTACACCACGCAAAAACAAATAGTGCTATCGCTTTGTGGGTTTGGTCGTGAGGACCGCTTGACGTCACAAATCGGGCACCAGAAAAATAATCCTTCCAATCTGAATCGTCTCAGAACGTCAGGAGCTGTGAGTCACACGTTGCGAGGTTTCCCGTGACTTTGTGACGCGCGACTGCCGAGTTTCGCGGCAAAAGTTTCGCCGCCAGCTGCGCTCTGCTGACGTCATCACGTGAGGTCAGTGAAACAGCTTTGCCGTCACTCCGCTAGTGCGGCTACTTCACTGCTAGCAGCCGTGTACTTCGCTCGTTTACTAAACACTTCCCGACTTTCGGTGAGTTTAAGTTTCGGCCGCACCAATTTCGCTCAAGCCACCAGTAAAATATGCGCATTTAGTAAGTATTTCTTTTTACTCATACTCGTTATTTAGCATTACTAAAAATTCTTTTAGTAGATAATATGCTTTGAATCTGAAGTAGAATTTCTTTAAAAGAACATCTAGGATTGTTTTAAAACATTAAAAGCTGTTTTCGTGTGACCTCGATTTTGGTTCATAAAAGTGTTTTATTGTTTTAGAAAGGATAAAAAAATGTTTAGTAAATTATTTTTATCTTTATAAAAGTAGGATATTTTTTGAAATTTAAAAAAAAATTATTGCAAATGCTTTAGTTAATTTTTTATGAATGGTGAAGTTTTAGGAGATTGTTCAATAATTCATATTTTTGTTGTTGCACTTTCATTCGGTATGTTTGTCATTTTATATATTTAAGAATTGTTTTGTAAAAAGAAATATGCAAGAAAATTGAAATGTTTATTTGTTTATATTTATAAAGAAGCATTTTATTTATCATTTATTTAATATAGCATTTTATTTATCATTCATTGATTTTTGCACATTTAAATTGTGTCTATATTAACATACTTCAAAACATATTTTTATAGCAGCGTATTTGGAAAGAAAACTATAGTATTAGAATTGTTTTAAAACTTTGGTGAAATCGCCATTTTATCCTTTAAGCACATTAATAATTCATTGCAAGTTTTTCAAATGGTTTATTGGATTCTTTACTTTGCTTTTCATAATTTATTTAAGATGTAATCAAACTACTTGTTCTGTTTAACATATTGCATTAAAGGACTACAAAAAAACTTACTAAAATATAATGCACATGTTTTCTAATGTATTTTTCTCACAGTTTATGCGACTTTTCGTAATTTCGATCAGTGTTTGTATTTTTTGCAACATGTAATAACAAAACAATTTCTGCGACAGTATTTTTAAAGCAAATATTTTCGATTTCGATGAAAGATTAATTCAGATGATTATAATTATAGTTATAATAATTAAATTGAATCTATGCTACAAAAATTCTAATCATTGTCAATGATAAATTTTTAATCTGTTTACTGTTTTTTTTTAAACTTCATATTTTATAATTTACGAAAGATCTATTTATCTCATATTCAATTACATATGAAACAGATTTGTTTTAATTAAATTGTTTGTTTTTTTATTAAAAAAAAAGTATTAAAACTAGGCTGTAAATTTTTATTTTTTTTATTTCGCTATCTTAGGGCACTTTAAAAATCTTTTTTTACTCTTAGTTGCCAAATGTAAAACGCATCAAGTGAAGTACTTCTAAGAATTCAAAGCGTTCAAATAGAGTGATGTTAACATTTCTGGAACAGAGTTGAAATATTTAATCCTATAATTAGAATTATTGAACTAATCACTAGCACGTCCTTAATTGTAGCTAATTGGGAAACATCTATAAATAGGAACTCATTTAGGAGTCTCCATTGTTTTAAGAATTCATTGAAGTTGGCACTACTTAAAAACTTCAAATGTATTTCATATTTTGATTTAGTAATCTATTGTGATATTTTATTCTTAAAAAGTCATTTAAATTAGCTCTAAAAGACACCATTAGCACCATGTTATTTTCCAGCACAGTAGTTGATCGAAATACTTTATTGTCAAAAATTGAATAAAGTATTCCTCACTGCTTTACTCATTATATGTTTGTGTAATATTTAAGAATTCTTTGATAAATTTAATGTCATATGCTCATATTGAAACTAATTAGAAATGTTAAATGGTATTGTGGTAATTATTAAATGGTAAGATTATATCTTATAATGTAATTGTACTTAAGTATTTAGAATTGAAGAAAGATATTTATTATTTTTATTTCGAAAGAAAATAAGGTGCTTAAATTATGTGTTATTTTATATTGTTTATCTAAATAGTTTACTCTTTTCCCATTTTGAATTTATTTTTAAAAAAAGCTTTATAACTTTCTATAATAAAAAGAAATTTAATGCTCATTTCAACGAATTGGTTGCATTAAAGAAAATAGTAGTCAATAACATCGTTATTATTCTGTTGTTGTTGTGGTAGTTTTTTTTTTTTAAATACCGTAACATGGTTTCATTGACATAACAGAAAATTTTCATTTGTTTTAGAAGTTTCGCTTTTGTATTTATAAATAAATTTTTAGAGAATTTCAAGTTCATTAAAATGAATATAAATATGGTTTTCTTTTAGTTGCAAAAACAGCCCTTAAAACGTGTGAAAAACTCTTCGGCATATTGAACATGCTATTTAATGTATGTTCAAAAAGGAGACGTCATTTTTTCCTGCTACTTATTACACAAAACCTGTCTAGACAGTAAATAATCGATATAAATTGTTCTTAAGAGCTATTTAACAAGAATTTAATCATTCTGAACCAATCTCTTAACATAGAAATCGCATAAAAGGGTGATTCTTTTACAAAATATTCCTTGGATAAGTGTGAAGGAAAGATCGGGCAGACAAGTTTGCAAAACTTTTTCGAACTTCTCTCTCTCTCATTAAAAATCGAAAGAGAATGTGTAAAGAATTCCTAAAATTCCTGATAGCTTAGACTTTCCCAGTAAAGATCTCCCACGGGAGACATATCTTCAGATGAAAGTGGGAAGATCGGAGGAAATCATGAACTTTTCTCTTCACTTCCTACAAGTTAGAAATTCTCCTGTCTAGAATTATTTATTTAGGCGTATTATTATAAGCCCCTGGCTAGATAAAATATGATTTAGTTCACTGTCTTGCTACTTTAATATAGTCTATGCTACTAACTTCAAAATTTTCTATGGGTGTCGTTTTTATGTTGAACAGAAGTTTTATGACAGCATCTAATTTTTTTAATACTTTTTTCGTTTTTCGGTAGAAGAAAAACATTTGTAAGATATTTTTTTTTTCTATTTCTGTTGTCTTTCGAGAAGATCGGCAGTTTTTCTACGGGGTTTTTTTTTTTTTTTTTCCTTCCCTCTGTCAATCAAATTCTAGAAGTGCAGTTATTTTGAGAGTTTGCTAAAAATATGCAAAGTAACGCTTAAGTTGAGCAAAAGTTATCGACAAATGCTTTGTTTTGTTATTTAGTGTGATAATGTTGTATACGTCGCAATTTGTTCTAAGCGATGCAGTCTGCGATGTTAGGAACTTTTTTAACACCTTGTAATTGAGTCTTAGTCTTCATAGTTATGTCATCTTCATAATTTTTTGCATCGTCTTTAATCATCGTTTGTTTCTGTTTGTTGAGTGTTCATTTTCTTTGTTCTTTTTTTAATTTTTGTATTAATTAATTTTTTTTTTTTTTAACAATATTAGGTGAAAAACTACTTTTAAAATACGTGTTTCTTTTGCCTGGTTTGATACTAATGTTGTTTACTTTTATTAAGTTTGATAATAACTTATTGTTTATTTAATTTTAGAAAAAATATCATTGTTAAAATGTAGAGTAAAACTTCATCAACTTTAATACAATATTCATATTATCGAAATGCTAATTTGACTAAACAAAATTCTTTATAGATTCAAAATCAAATATCAATTTTTTAAATGAATTTTTATTCACTTTATCATTTAATGATAATTTAGAATGATTTTTACTGTTTATAATTGGTTATTTATGTTATAATAACTTTAACTTTGAATGTAATTGTCTACATACAAATTTGTTAAAGCTCAGTTATCAATACATGCGATGCAAATTTAAAAGTTAAAAAAAAGATCTTTGTAAATGTTGATATTTTTGTAGCAACAGCTAGTGTTGAAAATAAGTTTATAAACTTAGGTTGTTTTGTTTATCAACTTTAATCTTATTAAATTTATTTAGGCCTTGAAATAAATTTAGAAATGAAACATCAAAACATCTTTTTGAAACATGAAATATGTGGGGAAAAAGTTTTTTTTCCCATGAATGAATAACATGCAAATTTATCCGTGTCCTTTTGAAAACTATTTCAATTTCTTAAAAAAATAAGCAATTCTCTATCTTCAAATTTTAAATTTTTTTTAAGTAAGATAAGAGAAAATAAAGTAGGATAAAGAGGATTGTATTTTTTTCTAATTTATTATGATATTTAATAATTTAAACTAATTAATAGAAATGTTGTTTTTCAATAGAACACTTTATTAAGTCATCAGAAAATAACCCTTATAGCTCTTTTAAAAGTACAATTAAGAGTAACAGAACTGTTTAATGTCTTTTAATATTTATTCATTCAAACATAGGATTTAAAAACAAGTCGTGTGGGAATTATTAACGTTTTTGTTTTAATTGATGTGACTATGACCATATTCAAAGTATTTAGAACATGTACTTCACCGTATTTATTATCTCCTATGTGTGAATAAAACAAATAAATTATCTGTTCAAGGCTGGACATAAATGAGCGAGTTTAGAAAAATGAAATAAACATCTGTCATTATCTTTCACTGCGAAGTTGAATATAGAAAACATTCTAATGCTTAAAAAAAAAAAAAAAAAACCTTTAAAAACAGTAATAAACGAAAAATGAAGATAGCAATAAGTTGATCATTCGTCGTATTGTGTAAGAAGAATAGCAGGTGAAATTTTTAAAGGAGCAACACTGAAACATTTTATGATAATGGATAGTTGTTGACTCAAAAAAGATTAAACAAAAAAAAACTCCAGTCATCAATTCTCAGTCACATATTATATAAACTGTCAACAGAAAAATAAAACTGAAATCATGTCTGCTTTTGAAATGGAAATAGTCAGAAGGAAAATAAGTTAATAAGATTTAAAACAAAAAGTAACCTGATGCAATATCACATGTATATGACTCACAAAGTTTGGGTTTTTGAAAAATGAAATTGGAGGAAAGTTTAATACTAATTAAGAAAAATTCCACATGAAATTCTTGCAGGGAATAAAATCGAAGGCAAACTATAAGTGTTCATTTGTTATAATGAAAGATGTCTTTGATTATAGTTGTTTTGTGTCCAATAATTACATATCCGGCATAAAACATTTTATTTTTTATCTGCGTTTTATTTTTATTTTATACTTTACCATTACTTATTATTAATGAAGAAACCATAGATAAATATTTTTCCTTAATTGGCAAAAATTTTATTTTTGTAAAATTCAAAGATGTAAAAAATTATTAATTATTTAATTTTTGTAATAAATCTGAGATATAGAACATCTCTTTGTTCAATTAAATAAATATTTTATATACTTTTATAGGAATGGATGCATAAACAATATTGGTTTTATTTTCAAAAACAATTAAAAGATAATCATAATCTCTTTTTTATTCTATAATCCTGCAGTAAATTTTGAACATTTAGATGATCTTTAAAATAATGTAAATGAAGGACAGCTATGCAAAATAATATTAATAATGCATAAATATTTCTTTCTTTTTATAAATCGTTATTCCTTTTATTTGTTAAAAGCATATGAATCTTATGTAATAATCCTGTAAAGAATCAATATCTAAAAAATCACCAGAAATATCAATATTTAAACTTAATTGCAGTGCAGTGCAGTAATAATTTAATATACATATCATTTTAAAACTATATTTTTAGTCTAAATATATATATGTATTCCTTAAATATATTCAAATATACTAAACTTCTAATACAAGAATTAAAATTTTTTACCAATTTTATGACGTTTTTAGAAAAATACAATGATAAAAATGAAAAGTTTTACTGATTATAGTTAAAAGAAAAATTGTATTTCGTTAACAATATAAATTCAAACAAAAGTTCTTTTTAACCTACAGTTAACCCAGATGTTTTAATGTAAATTAATAATAATGGGAATAAACAAGCACACGTTTCACTGGACAATTTGGCATAAAGTTTCTAACCTTTTTTTTTGTGTGTATTTGAAAACAAGTTGCTATTTCAGAACTTTATAATTTATCTTAATATCAAATATAACAGGAAATGGAAGTATGCTTACATAAGTGTCTCATGTATTAGATTTTATGGCAACAGATTAAAAAGATGTTTATAAATTTAAAGAAATAAAAAAAAAGATGTAAAGCAATTTATTCAAAAGAATCGATCTGATTACTATTTTAGCATGAATTAAGTATTATATTTCCTAATTAGTATAGAATTAAAATTATGTTCGGTTTATAGAATAGCTATTTTTAAAAATAGATAAAAATTTTATATATTAAAAAATAAACCATTTAAAACACAGAGATGCTTATTAATTTGGATTTGATCTTTGGGATTCTCAAAGCTTAATTGTTTATGATTTGGAGAACTATTTGAATGCTCCAATGTCTAGTTCTGTAAAAACTGAAACTGTTGACTGCTTTAAATAATATTAATATTCATATTAGATATCTGTTTTATAATTACAAAAAATGGATTATTTTTAGTTTCTTTGGAGAATTGAAAAAAAAAATAAGTTTATGGCTGTTCAAAATATTCAGCTTGATTTTCAGTTAGAAATCTGAGTTGTATCATTGATTTCAAAAAACAATTTTCATTTGTATTTTTACTAGTACTTTTGTGTTGAAATATGCTATCTAAAGATAATCATTAATTTAAAACGTGTTTATATTTCTATCTAGTTAAAAGGCTTATTAAGAGGAATATGTGGAATATTAGATACATTTATTAATATATGTTATACCTTTTTTTTCATTATTCGTGTAGAACACTAAGCAAAAACTACTTTCACAAGCAGGCATATGCGCTATTGTGTAGCTTTTATTTCACTCTTCAAAACACTTAAAAATAGAAATATTTATTTACTCTTATTGTTATTTGGCAACCTTTGAGAGATAAAAAGTTTCTTTTTTGTAGTATAGATATATGGAAAGATAAAAAGTGAATGATTCTGAGAGAGATAATGAAATGGTCATGATAATACCTATGTGATGAATGGGTTTACTAGAAAGCAGTTTCATGTTCTTTACAAAAAGTACCAAACGTTTTGATAACAATGAGAGATAATAAATAGATAAAAGGTCAATAATCTTTTTGAGAGTTAATTAAATAACTAAAAAATTATTTAATTTTCTTCAATAAAATAGTAAATTGATTTCGCATTAAAATTAAAAATACATTGAAGTGTGTCAAAAAATTATTTTTAATGTATCAATAAATATTTAATATCGCTTAAACTGTTATACATTTAAATCATGGAATAAAGCAAGTTTGAAGTGTTTCTATTCGAAAGTTTTCCAATTCGATTAGTATTTCATTACGCTTGAATAATTTTGTGTTCAACTGAAAATTCGAAGAAAAAATTATTTTTCAGTCAGGCAATAAAACTATACAGTTTTTATAACAGTTGCCTTGACTCGAATCGTATGGCCGATTGATAACAAAGTAAGACAGTCAGAAAATAAAATATGATCACTTTTTAAGGAATGTTTAAATTTATTTTATATTCAATGTTGCATGAAGTTTTTGACACACTCGTGGCAAGTCGAATGTTTTCAGTAATCGATCACAATTGTAGAAATAGTTATAGTAAAAATCAGTGAATCGCATGAAATACTTATTTTTCATCTTGTTCCATTCATAAGATTCTGGCATTGAAGTTTCTATTTTGGAAAGTTTCTATCAGCTGAAAAAAAATATATCTTATCCCTTTAGCCTTTAGAATTCATTGCGTCTAACCTTATTTCTTAAAACGAACAATCGAGTGATTAAAAACAAACAAACAACCTTATCAGACTTCACATTTAGTTTCTAAAGCCAAAGAACTTAGATCTAGAACGTTGCAAAAGATAACATGAGAGGTTATGTATCGTTAACCATTCGATACTTTCTTACTCAGATGCGTTGCAGAAGATAACATGAGAGGTTATGTGTCGTTTACCCGTTCAATACTTTCTAAAATTTAGAATCCTTGATTGATATGTATTCCACATTGTGTGACAAATTGATAGGTCAAAAGACGAAGAGAAAGATTTTATGAATCAGATCAATTTCATTCCATTGAAGTTTCTCTAAGTTCTTAACTAGACAGTTCTAGAACTGTGTAGAACTCAGTTTGTTTTACTGATGGAAAACGTTTTCTAAAATTCAGGTAATATTTGAATTATCTAAGTAATTATAAAAATTTTCCGTGTATTGAAATTTATTTATGTGTATGGAAATGTATTTATTCAGATAATATTTTAATGTTTGTGTATTGTATATATTTCATACATAGACACTTACATGGTTAGCTATAGAAGCAAAAGTAATTAAAACTGAAAATAAACTCCACAAGACTTAAAAACTTCGTTATTAAATGCAGTGCTCCCAAATTTTTTTAAATTGCTATTTTTATAACTCCTAAATTATCCGGAAGATTATAATTCATTCATGCATAATATGATGCAAATATTTATTTATGTTATATAAGTTTTTTTTTTTTTTTTAAATTACTATTTTTTTTCGCAGACATATAAATATGTTTTCCATTGATTGAAATTTTATTCCTATTGTTTATAACTCAATTCATTTCTTATTATTTAACTTTCCAAATCTGTTTTGGAATGATTTAACTTTTCAAATCTCTTTTTTTAAATATTTGAGTTTACTTTAACTGAGCTGTAATTTTTTTCTCTGTTCACCCAACGTTCTTTCATTTTCTGCTTTAGTCTCAATTCAATTTTATTTCTATTGTTTATAACTTAATTCATTTCTTATCATTTAACTTTCAAAATCCTTTTTTTTTTTTTTTTAATATTTTAATTGAGCTGTAGCTTTTTTCTGTTCACACAATTACTTTCCTTTTTCTGCTTTATTCTCAATTAAATTCGAAGTCGAAGTTCTATAGCGAAAATAGTCGGAAAGTTTATTCACGTACATTCGATCATATTACACACTTAATTAATATTCATAGAAGTGTTACTATCGTCGATTTCCTTTTATTATCTGACGGTTATGGTTGCACCAACTCCACCTGAAATATTTCGGAAATTTTAAAAGATAACATTCAGTCAGTAGTAGAACCGAAGATAGTATATTTTGGGCCATTTTCACTTTCGCATATTCAGTGTTTAAAACCAGATGACCATGAAAAGTTTTAGTCGTAGAAGTTTCGCTTCAACATCGTAAGGAACATTAAACTTGATAGCGGTATTTAATCTTACATATTCTGTTGAAATAATATCTTAACTTTCCCTCATTTTGGACATGAGTTTTAAATCTATGTAGTTTCATTCAATAAACAGAAACTAGTACTTATTTTTGATGCTTTTTCCACATTTCTTTTACAAAGAAATTGTCTTTGTTTCTAGATAGTTTATGATGGATTTACATGTTTAGATCTCAATTATTAGCAGTCTAACTAGAAGATATGTGTTAGGAATAAAACAAGAATGTCCACTTTTTAGCTTTGACTACATTTGCAGAAAAAAAAATTATTTCGAGCCACAAATAAAATGTGCTTAATGATAATAAATAAGCAAAATAGTTATTAAAGAATGTACATTCTAAGATGTTGGCCGTGAGAAGTAATCAAACATGTTGTTGCAAAATAATCTTTGTAAATTTTTTTTAAATCGCTGAACAAGTTAAGAAGTTTAAATCATTCAAATAAGAAATAACTAAGAACATAAAAATAACAAATGCACATTGATATTTAGATCAAATAAATCCTCATTAACTTCATTTTTAAAAATATTTTTATGTCGCTAGAATTTTAAAAATAAATGAAATAAGTACATAAAAATGTTAACTGTTTTAAAGAAATTTGTGATTTTTTACTTTGACAATCCTGATATAAAGTTAATTGTATAAGTTGCAATAAAAGTTTAGTAATGCATTGATATTTAGATAAAATAAGACTCTATTATTTTTTTTTGTAAAAATATTTTTATGTAGTTAGAATTTTAAAAGTAAATGAATTAAATACATAAAGGTGCTAGTGTTTTAAGGAAATTTGTGATTTTTTTACTTGGACAATCCTGATATAAAATTAATTATATAAGTTGCAATAATAGTTTATAGTGCACATTGATATTTAGATAAAATAAAACTTCATTAACTTTTTTTAATATATTTATATAATTAACTTTAAAAGTAAATGAAATAAATGCATAAAAATTTTAGTGTTTTACGGAAGTGATTTTTTTACTTGGACAATCGTGATATAAGTTAATTATATAAGTTGCAATAATAGTTTAGAAATTTGTTGAATTAAAAATTAAACGCATATATAATTAAAAGATGATTTTTATATCAATATTTGTTGAAGTACTTCTATAATGAAAGATCCATTATCTTATTGAAAAGAAAAGAGAAACACGAAACTAGTACCTAAATTATGCATACGAGAAAGTTTTGCACTTTTAAAATGTGGAATATAAATAGAGTTAAACAGAATGCATTAAGTTTTGCGCGTCTTGAAAGTGTTTTATCTTTTATAACATATTTTTCTAAACACGAGCAAGTGCTGTTCCCTGCACTTGAGAGATGATTACTTTTTACATAATGTTTCTCTTCTTCCGTGAGAAAGTTTGAATCTAATGCGTCACTTTTCACAGATAAGAATTCTATGTGGAATATAGTTAAAAATTAAAACGTCCGCATCAGATTTTATCTTCGGAGTAAAAAAAGTTCTTACGAAACACTTTTTCATTCTAAGTAAATGTTGCATTCAATCTATGTATAAATGTAAGTTTATAAAATATATAGAAGATGCATGTGTGTGCTTGTTCTTTAATTATGCTTCCTTAATTCAATCATACAGAATGTTAAAATATTATAATAAAATAATAAATAAATAAATTATTTTTTGCATTTATTTTCAGTAAAAAAAAAAAAAAATCAAAGATACTTTTTCATAAATTTAAAAATTTTTGTCTGCATTTCTGAATTACTTTCTGGTTTTTTAAGTGCTAGTATAATACAGAAGAATATATAATAATAAAGTATATAACCTTAGAGGATCAAATAAAACTAAACAATCGAGTCGAAATTTTATAGATTTAATTGTATTATAAACAGAGCCACTGCAAATGTTAATTTCCTTTCGAACTAAAAGACGAACGCTTTTTTGTCTAATTTGGCTTGACTCATTTATTACTTAAAATAATATAAAGACTTAATATTATTCAGTAAGATATTGTATACTTACTTTTGTGTATTTGTATTTTGCTAACTGTTTTGAATAATGTAATTTCATTTTCACAAAATTTCTCCAGAGAAAAATAGCAACTACTTATATATATATACAATGCTTACACATTATTGTATTTTATGTCATGACAGAATCAAATAAAAGCAAAGCTAATTTGGTGGTGATTCGATATTTTGACATTTTAAATTAAGTATTGATTCTGTGTGAATATTTTGATTTCTTGAAATTTCTGAAGAGCAGTTCCCTGAAATCTATTTATTACACGTATTAATAGCATGGAGTATCGTAGTATTATATCATTTACAGTAATCCTATAATACAATGCTATTAAAAAGTATATATATATATATAAGTTTTTTTCCGTAATTGGTAGCAACTGGGCAATTGGGTTTGGTATTTGCCATAATCTACGTATGATATTTTTTTTTTTAAGTACTTGGTTGTTTTGTATAAGGACATCCCCCACTTAAACAACAAATATGTAGAAGATTTAGCGTTACCTAGGGTGAGAGGAATGAGCTGCTATGTGGCAGCTGTATGTTTTATTAAAAACGTCCAGGTGTAGCAAATGTGGGAATCAAATACTCTTCTCTCTTCTTAGAGCCCAAAGAAATAGGAAATATTTTATAGAACTTTCCAGTCTATGAATTTATTGCGTCCTCATGCCCATCCTTGGCATAAATTTGAAAACTTGCACTTCAATAATCCCACATGCTATTTATTTCTCCACACCGTTTCAAGCCCACATAGCTTTTTGTACAGGCGTTCATTTCATTTTTTTCTAGTCTTAAGATTTCAAAATAAAAGATTCACTGTTAACAAAAGCTTATCTTTATACAATACCCTATGTTTTCTATTTTTGTTGATGGTCAATTTTTTTTTTAATGTTTTGTTGTAAATTTCCACTATAAAGTCATGTGCTAGTAATAAAAATGGCTCGATTTGTTTGACAGACGGTAAGGTTTATTATTAAGAAACTTCCATGATGAAAATGAAATTGCTGTAAAGAGTTGGTTGGGAAGAGTGGTATGGAAATTAGACATTTTTTACCGAAAGATATCGTGCTTTATTTCTGATGCAGATGACTTTAATTCATGAATACAAATTTTCCTCCGAAGTAAAGCGTTAACACTTATTTCTATAGGAGGCATGATTCAAACATTGCTCTCATAGAGAATATTTACAACTAATCACGAAAATGTGTTCCGAAAAATTAAATTACAATTTTAAGGTTTTAATATATTGAATGAACACTTAATTCGAATGAACACTTAATTTTTGAAAACCTACTCTAATTTATTTATTTCCATTTTTCATTCGAAAATCATTCAAAGCAATTTAAAATGAGAATTTTACCTTGGGTAGGCTTCTTATAAAATGAAAAAACTTCTTCAACTTCTAGATTCGCCTAGAAAAGTTTATGAAATCTATGGGTTAATTGATGAATGCATTTTTTAAAAATTCTAAATAAATTTTTAAAATATTAATCCATTTCAGCAAACGTTATTTTTTTAATTATTTTAAATAATCTCCTACGTTTAATATGGTTCATTTCATAGTTTTGTTTCTTTGATATTCATAAAAGTGTATTAGGCAACATAAAACTAAATACAACCAATTATGTTATTATAAAATCAAATATTATTAACCATTATAAAAAAATTATTAACCGAAAAAATATAAATAATAAAATTATTAACCATTAATATTATAAAACCAATTTAACCAAATAAAAGTACCTATGATATGTTTATTCCAGGAAAGAGTGATTAGTATGATAGTTTATTCTATGATAGTATGTTTATAATTCATTGTAGCTAAAATGAGGTACTCTGAACTTAAGTCATCTTATAAAACGTTTGTTTATTTATATTACAATAATCACAATAAAATATAATAATACAATAAAAATATTAATCCATTTCAGCAAGCGTTTTTTTAATAATTTTAAATATTCTCCTACATTTAATATGGTTCATTTCATATTTTTTTTTCTCTGATATTCATAAAAGTGTATTTAACAACATAAAACTAAATAACCAAATAAAACCAATTTTATTATTATAAAACCAAACATTATTAAACAATATTATTATAAGACCAATTATTATTATTAATATAATTTATTATTATTATAAAATCAATTTAACCAAATAAAAGTACCTATGATATGTTTATTCCAGGAAAGAGTGGTTAATATGATAGTTTATTCTAGTATAGTATGTTTATAATTCATTGCAGCTGAAATGAGGTATTCTGAACTTATGTCTTCTTATAAAAAGTTTATTCATATTGTAATAATCACACATAAATATAAATATCCAAAAAAGTTTATAAATGGATAGAAATTCAGTTATTATTAGATATTGTATTAAATTTATTCAATAAAATATAATATACTTAAGTACATTAGATTTTCCTAAGTTGAAGAATTTTTTATATCTTAACTAATATATTCGCCAAATTTGATATACACAGCTGAAAAAGTTATGAATCCAATTAGACTTCCACCAAAAAATAAATAATGCAACGCCAGACGCCATCGAGATGAACGTGACTATGATCATGGTAAATAAGAAATTTCCAAATGTACCCTAATGGCCGAAAACGATCCCACTGAATATAAGAAATATGGCAAATCAGCGCAGAGAAAGAAATAAGCACGATCGAGCTTTAATCAAAAAGAAATGAACGTTTCCCAACATCAAGAGGGAAAGAAATAAAGAAAAAACCGATCAAGAAGCAAAATAAATAAAATTTCTGAATGCAACTCTATTAAATTTTGGTGGTAAAACATTATAAAATTAGATAGAAACTTCATTACTTTCTTTATATGAAATTTAAAGACACAAAGCGAGTTATAATTTTAGAACTATTATAAATATTTAAAATCCTTCCAATTGTGATTTTTTGTCTGTATTATTTTATAAATTTTGTTTCATTTTCTCTTTTGTTATACTTTATTTGTATAACAAAAGAAAAAATGAAACAAAAATCAGACTTTTACTTTATTTGTATTAAGTCTGATTTTCCTTGGAAATCTATCAAAAAAATGTAAGCGAACCAAAATGCATTGATAATGTTATTAATAAAATTATTATTAATAATAATTATTTTATTACATGATTCCTGACAACTGAATATTGGATAAATTCAAAAGTATGAATTAAGAGTGATCCAGTGATAATAAGTTATTATACATTACTATGATTACAATAAAATTATATTTATTATTATATTCAAAATACCAAAGAAAACTATAATTATTATATTCATAATACTAAAGAAAACTATGTTTATTATTATATTCATAATACAAAAGAAAACTATGTTTATTATTTTATTCATAATACAAAAGAAAACTATATTTATTATTATATTCATAATACTAAAGAAAAATTTTTTGAACTAAGAGCTACAACAAATCTATGATTCGCGTAAACATTTTTATTTCAAAGCATAAGAAAATGTCCTTTTTCACGAACATTTGAATTATTTAACTGATGTATAAATGCTATTAAATTATCAATGTAACTGAATTGTATTTTTTTTTATATTTGTCAAACATTTTTAATCAATAAAAAGTTGAGCTGTTAGTAATAAAGATTATATAATTTAATGACCGACTGAGTCTTTAATCGTGTTTACTTGAATAAAATCCTATAAAATTTGCAATAGAAATGCTGTATTGATATGGATTGCAAATTCGAAGCTACAACAACATTGAAAGACTTAATTGATTTAAGAGAAATATATTGCGTTTTAATCTTTAATCTTTGAATGATTTTTTTTATCTTGTTGGAATACGTCATTCATTACGCTACGGACGTATAACATTTCCTTGATATTTTGAACCACATTAAAATATTTTATCCTTTGTCACAAGTATAAGGCGCTTTTTACATTATGTGGTCCCTAACTTCTTGTTAATTAAAATACTGATTGTAAAATTTTCCATAAAAGCTTTAAGTAAAACAGGCTGAAACATTTCAAAATTCGTAAATGTAATATCTCTAAAAAATTACATTTTAGGTTAGAATTTGAACAATATTCAGATATCCATTTGATAGATATAATTCCTTGAAGTCAATCCAACACGTAGGCAGTAGTGTTTTTTATTTATTTATTTATTTTTACTGCAACAACAACCCAGTCAAGATAAAACATGAAAGTAATTTGGTCGAATAATAAAGTTGCTCATACTTAAGTCGTTCTTTCACTGTTGTACAAAATATCAGCATCAGCCACTTATATATTCAACTCTGAATACACTTCCGGAGCTGGTAATGGTATCTTCTTGAAGGTCAAATTCCACTCATTATAAGGTCGTATTTGATAGTTGTTTATATTCGCTTGAAAATACGATAGTTTTTGTTTAAAAAAAAACGGTATATATCGAATTGCTTTTGTTCTCTTTTTATATTTCATTATACCGCTTTCGGTGTTTCCTTTTTAATTTCAATCGTAAAACATTTTCCTTATTATTTCTGTAAGATATAGTCAAACTGTGTTTTCCCCCGAATAACTTTGAATCAGCATTAATCAAATCGAAGGCAAAATACAAATTCAGATTTCTAGAAATTGTATTTTGCTCTAGTGATAAACTAAGCTATTGGATTTATGCAGACTAAGATATTATTTGCGAAACAATATTTCATAAAACAATATTATTAGGCATAAGTTAGTTCAGATATTTTATATCTGTTATTTTAAAAAATGCATGGTAGTAAAATTTAATTTTTGAAAGTCTTAGCTTTGGTACCAACTTTAAATCAATTTAAATATGTGAGAAATTATTTGAATAGTTAAATATTTTTTTTAAAAAATCCATTATTTTCGGATTTAAACAGTTTACATAGCAAAAAATCTATGCAAAAAACTGCAGTAATAAATTTCTGTGAGTTTTATGAAAAGTAATTCTTAATATGATGTTATTAATTTATGCCTACTTTTAAATAAACGAATGAAATTTTTAAATTAATAAATTGTTATTAATTTTTAATTTAATCAAAAATTTAATACTTATAAAATCATAAAAATAACGTGCTTCATTTTATCTTTCAATCAGTTTTTAAATCAACCTATTCTATCTTTAAATGAAAAAATTTAAAGCACGGATAAAAATAGGTTTTGAATCGGCACATCGATGTCAAACAAATTCAAGGGAAGTAAAAATGGACATCTTTTTTTAAATGTTTTGTGAATGCGAAATAATGTTCTTTATTAAAACTAGCAAATGTTCATGCTTGCTGACTATAGACAAAAGCGTTTTATACTTGTTTTTAGAATAATTTACGTCAATACCTTCTACCTAAAAAAAAAAAAAAAAAAAAAACTTGATATTAATTACAGAAGCTTTTATTTTGTTTATTGTTATTTCCTTTACAGATACTTTCGTGAAATATCGGATGTCTAAAAAGAAAAAGTATTCCTTTTCATAAGATGTGTGAATGCAACTTTAACGCCATCTATGGACTAAACTCTTAACTTTGAAAATAATTAAATTTTCGAAGAGATCTTGGATATATTCCGTTAGATTTTTAATCGTTATTTGTGTTTATTATCTTATTTTGTGGTTTGATTTCGTGAATGATCAGTGTCAAACAATTTTTTTGTTTTAAAGTGCATCAAAAAATGTCAAAATTCATTTGCATATTTTCATAGTTTCGCTTTTTATAATGATGGTAGAGTGAGGCAATTATTATACGGAAGAGATATTCTTTTTACGAATTATCTCAGCTATTTAGCAATTTGTATTTCAGCGTGAGAAAGAGAGAGATAGAAAGTTTTAACTTGGTATTGGATAAAATGAAATAAAGCTAGTATCACAACATTTTCAAATCCAAGTTGGCTTAGTAAACGTAATGTTACTGTGTAAAGGATAAACATAATGTTACTATGTAAGGTTCCGTTACTATGTAAAGGATGTCACACATAAAAACATCGATACAGTTAATTGAAAATGACTTTTTCATAAAATTATATATATATGCTTTTAAATCTCTTTGATTATTTGTGAGATTATGGTGAATATTAAACAATTAAAACGGTATTAGTTAAATCAAAGTACATAAACTATTGTTATTTTTTTGTCATTAAAAATTTAAAATTAAGACATATTTTTTATATCCTTTCTTTCAATTTGATGAAAAATAATTCTTTTCATATCTGATCTTTTTTAAAGATATATGACTTTATAAATATACTTATCCTTGTTTAATAGTATGCAAAAACAATAAAAATAAAAGTTAATGATCCTTAAGAAGATTTTTTGATTTCATTATTAGCACATATTCAAAAATCAAAATAAAATTTATCTATTCTGACTATATATTTTATCGAATTATAAGAAATAATAAAACTTTAATAGACATACTTAATAAGACGTTCTTTTAACATTCTTAAGTGATTCTTTATCTGTAGATTATTATGATTCTTATTTTCATAATTCCCGGAGATAAATGCATTGCATTGATAGCATAAATCCTGGAGATCAATGCATTGCATTGATAGCATAAATCCTGGAGATAAATGCATTGCATTGATAGCATAAAGCCTGGAGATAAATTCATTACATTGATAGCATAAAGCTTGGAGATAAATGCATGTGATTGATATATTATATTCATTTATTTTAGGATTATTTTTTCAGTATTCTTAATTAATCCATCTTGTAAATTTGCTATCTTTAATCATAATGGGATAAAACTTAACGTGTTTGAATGGTAGGAAACACGGTTCTCATAAGATTATAAGAGATGATAAATTTTTATAATAAATTATTTAATAAAGCCGTAAACGCAAATGTAAAAACTATATTGAAAGAAAATATTTCATTAATATTAGCTATGTATGCAATCTATATGTAAATTATTTAGGTTTACGATTTACAGTATCTAAATTAAATTAAATATTCATTATATAATTTCCTCTAAATGATGATGAAAAAAATCTTGTGCAACTAATTACATTGAATACACTTGCTATTAAACATACTGCAAATACTAAATACTTTCTTCGGTATGTTTTGCAGATTTAGTATCAAACCTAGGGAAGAACATTTTTTCAATTAAAATTACACTACATACTTGTAAATATTTTTTTTTCTTTGATAGTGTTTATTTTGAACTTATTTCTCTTACTTTTAAATTTTTCTGAGTTATATATAGAATTTGAGGGAATACAGAATAATGCAGGAAGACTTTTATAATTTACACAAAGTCGTTAGTTTTAACAAAAAAGGGGCAAATCATAGTTGAAAAGCCATGCACGGTGCCTTTAGTTTCGTTTATTAAAACAAAGTATTATTACTAAAAACATTATTACTCTGAACATTATTATTATTATTACATTATTACTAAGAAAATATTTGTTATTGTCATATCAAATTATTTTGAACAAGTGTAACCTTGCTTGATCTTAATTTAAACAAAATTAGAATAACAAACAAAATTAATTAGTTTAAAACAAAGTATTATTACTAAAAGTATTATTACTATGAACATTATTATTTTATTACTATTACATTATTGCTAAGAACATATTTGTTATTGCCATATCAAATTATTTTGAGCAAGTGTAACTTTGTGCTTGGTCTTAATTAAAAAATTAATTTAATAAATTGTTTAAAATTTAACTGTTTACTTCACAGTTAATAATTTTAAAACATTTATTTTCTAATAAATTTTTAAGTGTCAAGTAATGTAATCGTCTAACTTAATTTTATATCTAATTTTATATATATTATTACATCGTAATTATTTTATTCAATTAAGTTCTTTTTTAATCATTTTAAAATTTTATTTTGAATACATTTTTCTTTATTTTATTTCATATGCAGCATCTATTTATAACTTACATTTAATTGAGTGATTAATTAATTATTTTTATATTTTAATATTAAAATCTTTTATGAGTAATTAAGTATATTAAGTATTAAAGTAATTTTTACATATATTTGTAAAATGTTTTAAATCATATATAATTCTTAGTAACTATTATTATTTGTCTTGTCCTTCATCATCATAACCTTGAAAAGGTATAAAAAATTCAATTTTGCTATTGTATCTTAACATTGGATAAAAATTGTTATCAAAAATTTCCTAGAAATTATGTGACAAAAATTTGATTAACAGTTAATACGTTAGTTACTGTAGTTAATGCATCCATTACCATCTAAAACAGCTAACGTTTTCTTTCTTATTATTAGCAATTTACATAAAAAGAATCTAATTTTTCCTTAAACAGCGATAGTGATCAGTGTAATTGAAGGTTTTTATAATCCATTTACATAATAATAAATATTATAAATAAATATATCATTTTATTATTTAAATAATGTGAATAATAAATCTATTTAAACTTTTATCTCTTTGTTAGTCATAAATTATAACATTTTTTATCTTGATTTCAATAAGTTTCCTCCGTCTACTTAGACATTGGTCATGCACTAAAGTAAGGGACAGCATGGAGAAGGGTGGGAGTTTCTTTCGAATGAATTTTATTTAAATTTTAACAATTATATAAAGCAATCCTCAGTGAAATGCGCAGTAACAATTTGGTTGATAAGCTCATATACACAGAAGTTTTCATTAAGACAGTAAAAACTTTCGTTAGATTTACCTTAATTTATTTTAAAACTCAAAGTTAATATTATTTTCTTTAATTTCTCGGTTATTTTTAAAGATTTTATACCCTTTTTATTAATTACTTTTGCTTATTGAGTGTATCATTATTATTACATTAATAATATTTACACTATATTTATTATTTATACCATTTTAAATTTTTCTCAATAAACTTCATTACTACATACATTCATTCCATACATACTACATTCATATTACTGCTGCCTTTATCTTGTTTCTAAATTGCTTATTTCTTTTTCAGGATTCACAAGTGAACCTGAAATTCGAAAACCTTTAATCCAGCACATGGGAAAACTTCAACACGTGAACAATACCAAATCTACTTCAGCCATGGACATCGATCCTCGTCCTACTTCTTGGAATTCACTCTGCCCAACTTACATCAACTCTCGTCGGAACAAACTTCTGCAAGAGGAATCTGAAGGTCCCGTAATTGGTTCGCCACCACCAGCAGGCCCTCCCAAAGTTTCGTGGGATGGAAACTACCCCACTGATGTGCCAAACCTCAAACCTTCTCACAATTCATCTGAAGAACAAGCATCCTCCATGGATACATCTGAGTTGTCCTGTCGCATTCAAAATATCCACCTTCAACCTCAGCAACCCATCATTATCTGCGAAACCGTGGAAGATGTAAAGGTGGATCTAAACGCAGAAGGTCCATCAAGCTCAGTATCTTTGGCTGTACCATCTGTGGATATAGCAAATGAGAAGAAACGACCACCATTACCTGCACCTTTTTAAATTTTATGTTGGTGTGCATGTCAAGAGATTCCATTGGCAGTTTGCGAAATGAAACGCACTGCTAATTTTTTTTTTCTTTTTTTTTTTTTCTTTCGGATGTATGAAGCAATTTATCATGACTTAGCTGTCAATGATAGAGCTTATGTAAAGTTGACTGTTTTTATGTTTTTACGATCGTAAACAAGTTCCAAAAGAGAAAGCATATGAGTTGTACTTCAAATGCAGTTCTACGTGATGAGTGTGTTTTTTCCTAGTGTACATTTCTGCCAGTGAGGCAAACTGTGAATAACATTTTTGTTGATGGTTAACTATTCATTTTATGCATGGGGTCCTATATTAAAAACCTCTTTCTGTAAAAATCAACCTAAGTCATGGGATAGTTAACGGCATTTATTTCTTGTACATTGTGTTTATAGTTGTATTGAACTAGAGTCTCCTAAGTTTTAGTTTCAAATTCCAGTATGTGTAGCACAAAGTCTTGTAGTGTTGTAAATGTTTTAACTCTGAGTGTTTTCACATTTGAAAAACTTGCTCTGCTTTCATTGGTATAACTTAATGGCTTAGACTTAGAACCCTACAATATTTTTATTTGTAGTGGTAGTAATTTTTCATTGAAACCTCATTTGTCAAAATATTGTAAATGTTTATGTGTAATAAAAATGTTTCCTGAATTCAAAATATTTTCAATGTCTGAATTTCTACTGAATACACTTTTTCATGGTTTATTTTATTTCTAATTTGTGCGGAAACAACAGCATATTCCATTCACTCTTTACATTAATTTATATTTATCGTCGCTTAAACTCTTAAAAAAAATTATGTGTATGTCATATAAAAAATTTTTTTTAATCATTTCTTATTTATGAGTGTAATTGCTAATTTCGAATGAGTGCATATTCCATTTTTCTAACACATTGCTTAATACATTTATGCAGGGCCTTCTTAATAGATAATTATGATGATAAAACAATTTAATTAATATTTTGTTCGATTTATTCTTAATGTATCAAAAAATTAACTGAACTTTTACTTTTACCATGATGCTACCTTAATTTTTTGCATTAAAGTTTTTTCTGATTTCTAAACTATATGAATCAAATTTCATTTAAAAAAAAAGCCCTTTAAAGTGAATATATGATTAAATATTAACAATATAACTACGTGTGAATTATAAGATGGTTAAACAATTATCTCAAAAGCAGGGATAATAATTCGTTTGCTTTCAAGTGTATTTAGTAACTTTTTCTCGTTCCTTTTTACAGGCTTCAAGATAATATAACACTTTAGCACTTTCTTTTCTTTTTTAATTAAATTCCAACATTAAAAGTGAAAACGAAATTAAAACTACTTATAAATTATAAAACAAATTTATATATAAAAAAATATTGATCTAAATTATAGCCATTTGATGATT
>BPLQ01011509.1:61695-99030 GCA_021605075.1 Caerostris darwini
GTAAAGTTAACTAAAATAAATGAAAAATAAATATAACAAGAAGAATTTATCCCTTTTTACTTAAAAACGAATAAATAAAATAATATGTAAGCAAAGTTTTGTAGCTATATATATATATATATATATATATATCTGAGAAGATTGCATTTCTCTCTTACTACCGAAATTAAGATGGTTCTTGATGAAGAATAGTTTTTTTTTTCTGGCGTTGCATGCATGTACAGAGAAAAAATATTGTAACTAGGCGGTCTGGATTAAATTTTTAGTGAAATAAAAATATTTGGACCGTTATGTTTTTGCTTTTTGTGCTAATTCTAATTTGCACAATTGATAGATGAAAGAGGTAATTGCAGAGAATATTTAACAATGGTCACTTGTTCAAAAAACTAAGGACAAAGATATATTGAGAGATTTGATTCGATTTACATTGCTCAGCTGCAACATAATTTTAAGTTACAAAGTCAGCTTCGCATTATTGGGCAACGGATTCCATCATAACTGACAGATAATTCATTATTAATCAAACAAAATAATTCTTTAATGATGGAAAATTATCTAGTTAATATCGTTGATCATAATAAATTATTAAGTCTAAGAACAACATATTTAGAAAAATTTAGTATTGTATCCTTTAAAAACTGTTGGTATAATAATTTTATTAAGATTACTTTTATATCAACTTTAGCAAAGTTTGAGAATTAATTAAAAAATATATATATATACGCCCGCCCAATGTTATTTTTATTAGTTTTTTTATCTTATAAAAATGTTTGAAAAGTTGTATTAAATGAAGAGAAGATGTAATTTTTATATAAAAGGCAGGTGCATCTAATTCAACATAAAATTTGACTTCAAACTATAAAATTTACTTTTTACGCAAAAAAAAAAAAAAAAAAAGTAGCACTTACACATAGAAAAAAAGAATAAGAAGGAAAATTTAACATTAAGTAACATGTTAAATACATTAGAAATCTCAAAAACGCTTTTTGAATTTTATTTTATTTTGACTTAAATTTCTCTTTAGTCAACCAAAAGTCTTTTTTTCAAAGGGTGTTTGATTTGATAAAATTAATTTTAAACTATGAATACCATAAATAACAATGAAATGCATTGACATTTAGTCAACACATAGCATTACAAGGGATGTTATTACAGTAAACATTTCCGCTACCTTGTTATATGTAATCATGTAAAGAAAAACAATGTATATATAAATTTGTATTTCTTCTAACTTAAAAACTACACTATTGAAAAATACAATTTTTTTCAATGAATCCATGATAGTTTAATCCAGCGTATAGTCAAAAAAAGATTCAGAATTTATCTAGAACAAGAAACCTCATATGGTTTTTTTAAAATTTATATAAATAATTCAGGTAATATTTAAAACTGACTGTGGAAAGTCTTTACTGCTACGAAGACATGAATACAACCTTGAAAGATGATATTAATTGCATATACACTCATGTCCATAAATTAAGGATAATTCAGAATCACACAGAAATTGAACTCTAAAATAAAAATTTCACCTGTAGAATTATCACACACATATTGAAGAAGAATATGCAAATGACAGGAAACCAACAGATGGCGCGGATAGTACGTCACAATGACGAGAGTGTAACGGAGGGGTATATAAGGAATGGTGGCAAAGAAGTAAAATTGTTCACAAGCGCTTTAAAAGCCTCTCAGTGCAATAACCGCATAGTTATGGCACAAAGGAAGCATTTGGATGATTTTTTACGTGGTAGAATTATCGGACGACTGGAATGTGGACGTACCCAGCTGGAAGTATCCGAGGAACTTGGAATCGCCCAGAGTGTCATCTCCAGGCTTTGGCAACGATTCCAAGATGATGGTAATGTGAGTAGATGTTACAGCACAGGTCGCCCCCGAGTTACAACGCCGAATGAGGACCGGTATTTAGCAGTTACTGCCAAAAGAAACAGACGGAGCACAGCATCAGACCTGTCTCGTCAGCTCTCTTCAGCTACCGGTACGACAGTTTCAAGGCAGACCGTGTACAGACGCTTAGGGCACATTGGTCTATATGCTCGTAGGCCTGTCAGATGTGTTCCACTTACCGCAACTCACTGTCGCCTGCGATTAACCTGGAGTAGAGAGCATGCATTGTGGACACCGCAACAGTGGTCAGGTGTGATGTTTTCCGAGGAGTCCAGGTTTAGTTTGCAGTCTGACTCTCGCTGGACTTTCATATGGAGAGCGCCAGGTACCCGTTACCACCAAAAGAACACCGTTACGGTGGTGCAGGATGGCTCGTTAGGGGAGGAATTATTCTTGGTTCCAGAACTGACCTGCATGTTCAGAGTGTAACGATGACAGGCCACATCTATCGGGATGTCATTCTGGAACAACATGTACGTTTGTTTCGGGGCGCCATGGGTGCTGAATTTCTGTTTATGAATGACAACGCCCGTCCTCACCGTGCAAACATTGTAGACGAATGCCTTCAATTGGAGGATATCACCCGTATGGATTGGACATCATACTCACTGGACTTGAATCCAATAGAGCATGTGTGGGATATGCGTGGCCGACGAATTGCAGCCCGTCAACCCCCTCCCACCTGTCAACCGGAACTTCGGAGGGCATTGCTTGATGAGTGGTGTAATATTCCCCAAGATCAGATTGATAATTTGATACTCAGCATGCCTAGGCTTTGTAAGGCCTGTATTGCATCGTCCGGGAGACATACTCCATATTAACCATCATACTAACCATGTTATACTGTTTTTTGTAACTAGGGTTTTTTTTTTGAAATTTGCTCCAGGGAGTAAAAATCGCAACTTCTATTAATTATGTCAAACATATAGCATCTTTTTTGCTCTTTACCTTTTGTTTAATAAATAGACTTTACAAATAAGTCAAATTTGTTTTGCTTCTGTCTCTTTCTTTGCCTGAACTTCATTATCCTTAATTTATGGACATGAGTGTTTTTATTTAATGCCATCAGAATTTGCCATTCAGTTTTGCCTTCCAAAATTTATCACCAAGTTTTCAACAGATATTGTAATATTGTGATTCTATATTGCTATATTGATTCATCAATAAATATTGTAACATAAGATCACAATATTACAATACTTATTGGAAAACTGTTTATGT
The DNA here is from genome assembly GCA_021605075.1 of Caerostris darwini. Classification (NCBI taxonomy): domain Eukaryota; kingdom Metazoa; phylum Arthropoda; class Arachnida; order Araneae; family Araneidae; genus Caerostris; species Caerostris darwini. The sequence continues at coordinate 64,822 of BPLQ01011509.1, forward strand.
GAATTGTATTTAAATTTTGTTGCTGTTCTGAAAATTATATTAGCCTTATCATTTATCGCCGCAACAGCAGAAACATCTTTTTCAAGATTGAAAATGATAAAAAAAATTATTTCAGAACTAATATTAGTCAAAAACGATTTACCTACTTAACTATTTTATCTGTCGAATCTGAATTAGCCAAAAAACTAAATCTAGATGGTATGTCAACAAATATGATATATAATCTGAAAAAAAAAAGCGTACAAAAATTATATATTGTTACCTTACTCTATTAAGTCACATATAAAATTATATTTTATAACACATGAAGCAATTATTTTGTTATTTAATTTATTAATGATTTTTTGTATAAATGAAATTTTAGTTTTATTTAAATAGCTTAATTATTTATCATTTTCATACACTCCTTACTATATGAATTTAAACAATGTAATACATATAAAAATATAATAATTTATTGTATTTTCAATTATTAGTCAGTTGGACGAAATCTGTCTTATGAACCTGCAAGTCAACTTTACTTCAATCCCTGATTTTGTTTCGACCGGCCTGATAATGTAGTTTTAAATTCCAGTTAAACTTATTTCTTTGTCTCTAAATGATGAAATTCAATTGTTTCATTTGATATCTCAAGAAAATAATGGGGAAAGATAAGAAAAAGCTCGGATTTCAAAAATTCCGGGAAATTACAAAAGAGCTGATTACCTTATTGATTATGATCTACAAAAAGTTTAGGTTGGTGTTCTCACACATTTTACTTTTGTCTCAACATTAAAATATAACGACAACTCACTACTATATATTTAATTTTTGTCTGTAGCAAAAATTAGATATTTTTGTCTGTTTTGAACCTTGAATAGATAGTTAAAAAGTAGACAAAATATTTTGTTTTAATACTTTGTGTGAAAGAGCTACGAAATTTTTGATCAACTTGTAACCAAAGTTTTAAAACATTTCTTTAAATTTACATTTTTAATGAATAATTTTACGTGAAATCACCCAGTTTTTCTTATTTATAAATAATTGCTATCAATGGCTTACTGAACAAAAAAAAGCGACTGACACTATCGATTTTGTTTTTAACACTTTTTGCAGTTGGAAAGAAACTTTTTATTAGTAATTTTGCGATTCATTATCATTAAAGCTTGGTATAATTCTACTTTATTTTTAACAATTTTCATATTGAGAGTAGTTCGATTTTTTACTTGTAGAAAACATAAAGCTTCCTTTTGGGAATTGTACCCCACAGTTTGAAAACCATTGATTGAAAGTAAAGGTTCTCTGTGAGCTGTGACACTCTGGAAAGCCATGACTTCCTTACAATGACGTCGCTGAACAACCCGAATTTTCAGAATTTTATATCTATTTTCAATTTAGTGTTATAGATTGCGACATCTAATAGTCTGGTTCAAATTTATAACTCGGTAATAATAATTGTTTGCAGAAACTTCTACAAATGATTACTATATCTGGATCAATTTAACTTGATTGTACAAAATATCCAACAGATGGGTAAGAATACTCTTGTCCCAAAAGCTGACGTTCTGATTTGATCTGAGTGATTTCATATATTATCAAAAATCTTGAAAATGATATATTTTTTAGCAATATTTATCATTTAAAATGCTCTGCAAACCCGCATGAGTCATAATATATACATAAACTAATTTTTACAAAATACTACATGGGGCCACAAAGCAAACATACACATCTGCAAAAAATAAATGATACAAATAAACATGATCATACACCACATTTAAAGTGGAAGTTTCAATGGCGACAATCATGAAAACAAAGCATAGCATCAAAATCATTGCAGAGGGGAAAAAAAAAAAAATGAAATTGGCTTTTTTCAGTTTAATCCCAAAATTTGAGAAAATATGCAGTGCTTAGCAAGTATATCCACGCCACTCATTATAAGTAAACAAATTTGCTTAAAATACACTTTTTGAAATGTTAAATGTGTGTTCCATTTCATTAAAGAACATTTCCTTGAGTGTCTTCTGTCATTATAAATCTTTGACTATCGTTAATAGGTCATAGAAAAATAAGCATTCCAATATAAAATCCACCAACCTGCTTACAATTATTTGAAAACGGGTTAAGATATGTTAAAACGTATTTATGCTTTATCGAGATTATGTACAGGCCTTTTTAGTCTTTTTGATTCGTGTAGTAGAGTGGAGTTCCAGTGGAGAGCTAAAATGAATAATTTTATTGCGCATTTGGTGTTTCATAGCACCATTGATTTGGCAACACTAATTCCAGAACTACAATATTTTTGTCTGCTATTTTTGACAGAGCGTAAACAGATAGTTAATCTTATGATTGCCCATAAATATGTAAAGATTGCGCAGAAATGAATTTAATTCAGTTTTACTTTTATTCATCCTAAATTAAATTTAATAAAAACCTCTTCTATAAATACACAGCTGTTTGATTGATACAATTAAATGGTATTTATTTAAATCATGAATTTTAAATTATATCATGTTATATATGCAATTAAACACCTCCTAACCAAAATTTATTGTAATTCTAAAGTTTTAAATTACGTTAATATTTGGTGTTTAAGTACCTAGAATGTTTTTGTTTTCTTCTGCTAATCTTAAAACATATGTTAGTAATATATATTTTGCACAGTAATGCCTTGCCGTATTTTCTCAGAATTATTTTCATAAACTGCTTGTAATAGACCAAAACAATATCAATATTAAAAAAAAACTTATTTTTAAGATTTTTATTATGTAACTTACGAATTTATTGTAAAATTTTGTTTATTTATGTTTTATTAAGATATTTATTGTATTAGCCATATCATGTGGTGCAAAATTTTCTAATAATAATTATTGGGAAATTTCTTGAATTAAAAAAAATAAATTAATAGACTTCTGTAAAGTAAAATCTTTTTTCATATTTATATTAAAGGGTAATTTATTTGCTAAAATAATCTTTAACATTAAAGCTATTAAATTTAAAAACATATTTTGTCTAATTGTAAAATATTACATTATGTGTTTTGAAATTATAAAAAAAATATCTAGTATTATTTGTTATCATTTAGTAATAATCCAATAAGATAATGCACTTAATTAATCAATTGAAAATTGATATAAATTAGAAAAGCATATCCATATAATGTAAAGTTTTATAATAAATTTTTAATAAAAAAAAAAGAATATTTAGTCGCAAATTATTCTATTTTAGGAATGAATATTATTTTAACATGTTCCATAATTTTTTCAAAAATTAATAAGAAACTTAAACATTTTTTGATTACATTTAATGAGGATCTTAGCAAATAACTGTTTCATTCTTTCATTAGTAGAAAATAGCCATTCAAAATCTATTTGATTCAATTATTAACTTCAATATTCTAAATACAAATAAATGATATTTTGTGTTATTATTGTCATGAGTTTTGTTTGAAAATTAAATTTTGGCAATTTCTATAGAAGACTGAAAACTGATAAGTAAAGTTTTATTTATTTATTATCATTATTTTTTTTTAAATACAGAAAGTATGCCCTGAAAAAAATTATCTTCTAACTTATGGAGAAATTATGTATGTACCGTATGTTTTAAGAGAGAGAGAAAGAGGAAAGTAACCTTATCAAAATAATTTTTACTGACATAAAGCTCATTTAGAAATAAAAATGTATTTTAGTTAATAATACCTTGGGATAAATATTACTTAAAAAAAATAATAAATAAATTTTTTTAAACGTATCAGTGCATAATTATGCATTTGTTAAAAATTCTGTAAATTTTTTTTTATTCATTTAACTGTTGACATATATTTTTCAAAATAATTAGCTTAATTGTACCTTAAATTTATCACAATTGAGGTTTAAAATAAAAATTTTAAATTATTGTACATATTACTTTTCATATATTTAAGTTTTTCAAAGTTAATTTTTGTTAAAGGAAACGGTTGTTCCAACATTTTCTGTCTGTTTTTTTGCAATGGTCTGCACATTACAGTTAATAAGCATGTTTGTTTTAAAAGAAATAATAAATAATAATTTGAATAATAGATAGCATTTTTACCATGCTGTTTATTATAGTTACATAAGTAAAAAATTGCTGTTTGGGAAATTTTCTTTTTAATAATTTATTACAATAAATTGCTTGAGAAATTACTTTTGACTATTTGGGATTCAATACAAAATGAAAATGTATGAGGAGATAAAGTGATATATTGAAATGCAAGAATTTTTGTAGAAATTTCTTTCACTTTATTTGACATGTATGTTTGCAAATAAAATATAAAAAAAAGGAATTATATGCATGTTTAAAAGAAATATATCTTTTTAAGTATATCTTTTTAAGTTTATCTTCTAAGTATATCTTTTTTTGAAGTATATCTTTTTTTTTTCTTTTTTATTATTATTATTTTAAATCTTTTTAAGAAGTATATCTTATTATTTTTTTTAATATATTTTTTTTTTAAGTATATCTTTTAAAATGTATCTTTTTTTTCTTTTTTGAAAAATCTTTTTACGAAGTTTATCTTTTGAAGTTATATCTTTTTAAGTATATATTTTATCTTTTTAAGGATTTTTTTTTTTTTTTTTACAGAATAATACATAATTATATTTCTTGTAATTCTGATAGGATATTTGGTACTTACGTATTAACGGTACCTTGGCGACAGACTTGGCGGATTTTAAGTGTCGCCAATCTTTATTATATGGAATAAAAATATTTTGAAAGCGTTTTGATTTTAAATGAAGTGTTTCATATATATTTTATTATTTGGAACAAAACTTTTAAGTGTAGATTGGCGCCAAATCTGTAACTGCGGTTGGCGCGTGTGCTCTTTATTGGTGCAACTGTCGCCAAGGTACCGTTAATACGTAAGTACCGGATATTTATATGAGAAAAATTAAATTTTAAACTGAACAATATATTTAATATGCCTAGTTATTTGCCTTTTTTAACCTCTTTTTTTTTTGTTTGTATATTTGAATAGACTTAAAATTCTATCTTGAAGCAAAAATGGCTCTATAATTTGTCCTGTGCAATAGATTACTTTTTTATGTTCTTGTAAAAATAATAAAAGGTATAGTTATTATATGAATAATAAAGTTAATTTCTATGCTTATTATTAATAAAAAGATTGATAAACATAAAGTAAAATGCTGTCAAATTGTATTCATTATACAACTGTTAAAAATAATTTTTAACTTAATTATTAAAAAAGTTTATTTTATTAAGTAAATTCTTGTATGGTTTAATTATTTGATATTAAAAGAATGTATCTTTTTAAATGCATACCAAATACGGATTCAGCGTTAAAGTTTGTTATACTTTTTTGCTCTATATTTCTGTTAAATGAAACTTTTTCTATTTTACTTAGCACAGTATAATAGTTCTTTTTTTTTATTTTAAAAATTTTATTATTTAGAAAATGCTTATTTTTTTTAAGTCTTAATTAAATTTAATTGTATTTGTTATGAAATTTCAGAATTAATGTAAATTTTAATAAATGATAACCATTTGCAGTTGATACAGAAATATAACTTACAAAAATTTCTTCTGTTTATTTATATTCTATAAAAACACTAATTTTTTCATTGTATTTTTTGTTTTTCAGTTAATATTTAAAATGGGAAATAGTGATATGCATCATTATATTTCAAGTTTTCATCACACTCTTGTTTCTGATGATGATAATCCTTCTGATAACGATTCATACAAATGCAGTGTTTTGAAATCAAATCATTCAATATTAGTTCTGTCTGGAAAATTTGAAGGCATACCAGATAATCTTGCTATAAATGTTATAACATGGCTGGTAAGAATAATTTTAACATTTATTTACTTTATATTTTGACACATTCTCCTGTAGTCAATCTATAGAACAATTGTTGTGACCAAATGCTTATTATTATATATAATAAGATAAGAAGTTAATTATTTTGAAAATGTTAACTTTTTAATAAATTTATAACTAGTAGTTCCTGATATAATGTTGACTTTTATTTAGTTATATTGCATAAATCAGATTTTTGCCAATTAATGAGTTGTTTCTTTTAATTTACATACGAAAAAAAGAATTAAACCTTTAGATAATTATTAAATAAAAATTTATCTAAGCACTGCATTATTAATTTATATGATAGAATAATCCCTCTAAAAAAATGTATAATCAATAATTCATCGTGTTTGAAAAATAAATGAGTGATTGTAAATGTGTAATATGAAAGCTATTTTTTTAACAAGATGTTTAAAATTTGTGAAGTAATTATTTAAGAAGATGTTTAAAATTTGTGAAGTAATAGAAGAATTTTTTTTTCCTCATTTTAGTATGGGCATAAAATGCAACATGTGTTCTTTTCAAAAATAATGCTTATTCAACAATAATCTTCTAATTTAAATATTTTTGTTTGGTTTTTGATTTGTATGTTTTGTAAATATAAATTTCTGACATTTTGTATATGTGCTTATTACTTAAGTGAAATTCAGTACATTTAATTGTGGAGTTCTAAATTTTAATTAAAAATTGAATAAGAATGCTTGTTCTTTTATAAATCAAACGTTTCTTCCTAAATAACATCATAATTGAATCTGCATATGATAATGGAATCAAACAATTGTTAAAAATTACTGTGTTCATTAAATAAAAAATAAAATAATTTCAGTGTTAAAAAAATACTAAGAATTCATTAGAGTTGACATTGGGATAATTTTTCTTAAATATATTGTAATTTATTGATTTTGTATATTAAATCACTAAATTTCTTGCTTGTAATCTGCAGAAATATATAATCAGTTATCAATTAGTGCTTGTGTTTTTTTACATGCTGTATACTAATCAAAATCTATTTTTATGTCCATGGCATAACACTAATAAATTATTTTTCAGTTTTTAGGAACATTTTTATGTTACAATAATCAAACAAAATATGTAATAATTTTAATATAGTAAAATCACGAGAAAAGATATATGTATATAAGAAGTACAATAAAATCAAAAGAAATTATATTTTTTGACAGTTAATAATCGTAATATTTACTGGAGAAATTAAAGTATTCAGCAGTATCACAATAAATAATTTATATTTCCTTTAAGGGTTTTTCTTATGACTTCATTCCAAGCTTTTTTCATTCACCAACACACACTGATGTATGTTAGTTATATTTTATCTACTTTTGTAAAAATGCAGATGCACTCCATTGTCCATACCTCTTTTAAGTTTTTCTTTAAATTTGTGATGTTATAGAATTGATTTTTTGGAAAAATAATAAGAAGAATAAAAAACATTTATAAATTGTTTGTTGTAACTTATATTCTTCTCCAAGAAATTTTAAAGATTTTTATTATTTAATCTACAAACTGTGTAAATACAAAATAATAGAACTTTAAATGCTTTTAATACTATTTTATTTTGTGTATGTAATGTATAGTAAGTTTGTATCATTATTGTTTATTATGATCTTTGTTGTCTTAATTATGATGAATATTTCTAAAAAATTACTAATAACTTCAATGTATTAAGTTAAGTAAAATTAGTTTTATGCATGTAGTTTATGCTTTTAGTTAACTATATGTGTTGCTAGTTTTTTATACTATCTTTAGGGTGGGAAAAGATAAAAAGTATATCATAAAAACATTTGTAATACGTTTGATTTTTTTTGTATAAAAAATCCAATGTGTCAGTGTAATTTAGTATTTTTAAATGTGTCAAAATATTCAATTTTCAATATTTAAATTTGTATTGCAGCAATATTTCAAATTTAATACATTTTTTTATAGAGATTAAATATATTTATATACATTTTTCACAATTTTTTTTTTTCCTCCATTTATTATTTTTAAAGCAATGTTAAGATAGAAAATTGAAAATTTTTACTGTAATAACTAACCTCTTTTGCACTCTATTTCTAACTTCTAATTTAAACTCTCTAAAAACACATTTTGCATTATGTTAATGTGTTTTCAGTAGAAATAGATTGGGGTGGGGGGGATTCATTGCCAGCACATTGATTGCCTAGTATGAAAAATATAGAATAGTTAAGTTAAAAAACCCTTTGTCCCTTTAAAAAACCCTTTGTCCTTGTTAAAAAACCCTTTATAAAGGTATGCACATTCCATTGCATTATTACTCTTTAATTAAAAATTAGTTATTCATTTAAATTAAGTGGCATCATTAAATTTGAGTTTCAATTATTTTAATTATTTAAGATAGTTTTTAAATGATATAATTATGATTTTGAGTTTTTATGAAATATTATGTTCTAATTATTTATTTTATTCTTTTTTAGCTGCTGCTAATAATATTTACCCTCTTAAGAAAAAGAGCTTGGGATTATGGAAGAATAGCTTTAGTGCAAAAAAATGATCAAAGGTATCGTATATTATTATTTTAGTAAACTGATATGTTTGTTTTTTATTTCTGAATATTTTTCCTTCTACATATTACAGTAGTTTAAGCTTGTGTTTTAAATATTTAAATTTAAAAATCTGACTTATTTTACACTTTTTAAATAAATTGTGTAGATTGCTAAATTTGATATTGTTAAATCTGTTATTTCAAAGTAATTATTGGTATTTACAAATTAAAATTATTTATTAAAAATATTTAAGTTTTTTATTTCCGTATATTTGGATTATTAAAAATATTATATGATATAACCTATTTAAGTAAGTAAAACAACAACACATTAAAGTGGCATTTTTCAAATTTCATTCTTCTAAATTTAAGACAAATGTATGAGAAACTTTATTTCTTGTGTGGTTTATTGGAATTAATTAATTATAATAATAAAGCAGTATTATTTTCTTTCTAGAAGCAAAAATTTAAGCTAGAAAAATAAAGTTAACTTTTGTCAAACTTTAAACTAAAATTTTCATTTACAACCTACATAATTGAGATCTATGAAAATATACCCAGATTCATAAAGTTAAAATGTTTTCATTAAGAAATAGAAAATCATGGCAAAGATTTTTTGACTAGGATAAAGTGTGTTACAAAGGTTTTTAATAATTTAATGTGAATAATAATAGTTAAAACATTGTCTTGCCTCATTTATTTATAAAAGGTAATATAATTAAACAGAAAATTACATAGCTTGTTAAAATTATTTTTATTGATTACAATTTATTCTCTAGAAATGCATTTGGAATTTTTGACACTTTTTCATTAGTGATACTTTAAAGTTATATAAATTAATGTTTACACTCTTCTGAGTCATAGTTTATTTTCACTGGTGATACAATTAGGTGAGATGATTGATATACAATGGAAGGGTTGTGGTGCACCAATTAAATTTGATACAACTGAACTATTCTACTATCTTCCAATTTAAAGTTACCCAAATTCTATTTAAGAATAAAATTGTCATGTTGCAAATATTTTTTTCATGTTATGATTTAAATTTCATACTTTTATTTGAGCTAATAGACAGACATGTTTTTTATAATAATCAATAATTTAAAATAAATATCTAGTATGAAAGTAATAATTGATTTTAAAATAAAACTGTTAACATGCATGGTTTTATAAAATATTTTATTAATCATTACAGCTTTTGCATTTTGATTAAAAATCAAATATTTGAAAGCATTTCAGCTCATAAAATATAGTGTGTTATAGGAGTAATTATATTTCAGACATTTTTTCCATATATATAGGGTGGCCATAAAATAACTTTTCGTGTTTGGAGGCATGTGCAGCTAAAACTAAGGAGCTGAATAAAACCAAATTTCATATACAGATTGTGGAAAACATGAGGAAATGATTACTGCAAAAGAAAAAAAAATGTACTAGAAGTCGCCGATAATGGGAGATTTTGGCGTCTCTGTGACATATGCATTATGAGATATTTGCAATATAGGTAGTTTTTGTAAATTGCTTAGTTCATACTGTGTGATTTTGGAGCTGTTGGAAACTAAAATAGTCAATAGTTATAATGAATCCACAGAAAATGAATTATATCAAGTTTCGTTCTAGTTTTGAATAATAATAAAAAAAAATGCACACAACAGAAATAAATGACAACGATATGAAACTCACAGAAAATAATCTTTTATTATGCAACTTTAGGGTCCCCAGGACAATGAGCAATATTTTCAATGTGCTGACTTTTCCTGTATACAGGATATTGCATTCAGTGTATGGCGTTCTCTATCTTGGATATGTGCAACAGCCTGTTTTATGTTCTTTTTCAAGGAACTCAGGTTAGTAACACCACCAGTTTACACAGCAAATTTGAATTACTTCCTCACCGTACACTACATGGGGTGGTGTTTGGAGAACAGTTGGCCATTCTGTCAGAAAATATTGGTTGATAACTTTCTCATTACGATAATACAGCCCTAAAAGATTCTGTACTGAATTAAGAATATGTGGTCATGCTCCATCTTGCCTAAAAACTCGTCGTGTCCAAGCATTGTGCTTGCTACAATTCAGGAATGACAAAAGTTTCCAGCATATGCCGATATTTCTCAACAGTAATGGTGCGGGTAATATGACCTTCTGTCACTTAAGTAATAAGAAATTTTTAAAATCTGCCTTGATTGTACAAACTTCAAAGTGCGTACATGACAGCAACCCCAAAATCTCCCCTATTGATGACTTTTTTTTTTTGAAATTATTTCACAATGTCTTCCACAGTCTGTATGTGAAATTTGATTTCATTATGTTCATTAATTTTAACTGCAAAGGGCCAAAAAGTTAACTTATTTTACGTTTTTTATTAATGATAAGCTATTTACTCCAAAAGGAAAAATTATTTTATGCCCTCATGTATAAACAAACTACTAACATCGAAATTCAAACTTGTCTGAAATTAAGCATAAATATCCTATGTTTACTGGGTCCTATAATTAAGGTTCATCTTTTTAAAGTTGTCTACAGCCTTAACTGTCAATGCTTGAAATTTTAGGTACCCTTTCATGAATGATTGGAAAATACCCTTAGCAAAATATCTAACAAAAAAAAAAAAATCATATTGTTATCAGGGAACTTTTAAATTTGCTCCACACTATAAACAGTCTCTTTCTTTTTCAAATAACACTTGCTTTGTATTTCTACTTTGACATACATGTTTTTTTAATTTTATTTCTATTGCAACTGCACTATCGCAATAAAGGCATTTTCAGTATACATATAGTATTGAATTTTATAATAATTATGATTATTATTACAAAGACTTCTTTCTTCCAACAGTTTACTGATATTGTATTCTTTAGGATAATTTGGATCCCAAAATATCTCTGAGAATATGATATAGAATTTAAGCTTAAATATGAATTTATTTTTATTAGTTATATTTTTATCGATAAATAATGAAAGAAATTTGAAATGATTTTAATCCAATTATTTTTTAAAAAAATTAGTTAATTATTTCTCTGCTCATATTAATGTACTATGAATAATTATTTGAATCCAAGTATATTTTATAATCCATCTTATAAATAATATTTTTTAAAGATAACTATTTTGTTAAGTTTTCTTATATATTTTTAAAAATTTCCATTCAAAACAGCTCTTTATTTAACTGTACACCATTAAATAACTTCATTATTTGTTAAGCAAAATGTATATTTGGTATTACTTAATAAAATTATGTATTAAATGTAATAAATTTATTTTAGTTATAAAATAATTTATTTCATTTACCTGTATTACAAATGTAACTGATTAAATTAGTATTTAGTATTTAAAAAAAAAGCATAAATCAAAATTACATAATTATCAATTGCAGTTTGTTTCATATGGAAATTTTCTAATTAATTAAAAGGAAATATTTAGTTATATTGCAATATTTATTAGTATTTAACTAGTTTTCAATTGTTTCATCAAATAACTTTAATTATTATGATCCAAAATTCAATGACAATTTTTTGTGGGGTATTAATTTTTCTAATCACTAAATTGTATCATATAAAGAAATAGTGTATCATTTTTTGTTGATATGATATTCCCCTTTTTTGAGATGTAGTTTCATAGCCGAAAAAAGTTAATATCACTTCTTTAAAAAAAGTTTCTTGAGCTAAATATTTTAATATATTTTCGAAAAATATCTTATTGATATATTGCTTATAACTTATTAAAAGAGTTATCTTTTGGCATCTCAGAGATAAATAGAAATAATTATAAGCATGCTTATCAAAGGATATTTTAAATTGATTACAAATTTTTGCACTTTCTCCTTTTCACTCAATAAACAAAATAACTTATAATATATATTTATAAAAGTAATATTACGAAAATAATAAATTTTTAAGTTGTATTTTTCAAATATTGATTACATATTTAATCTCCCCATGACAGAAAATTTTCATTTAGGTAAATTTTATCTTCAAAAAAAGTATCTAATTTCTTTGGAAAACTTCCACGTTTATTTTATTTTTATTAAATTTTCATTTTGTGATTTATGTTATTGAGAAAAATTAATATTTTAAAGATTTTGTTTAGATGGACACAGTTATTTTATGGAGAAGGTACTGCTTCTTCACATCGATTAAATAATGAAGATGGATCAATTGATTCAGTTGAAATAGCCTTACATATGGATAAAGTAAGTGTGTTATTCATTTTTCAATAAACTGAAAAAAGATTCATTTGTTATAGTTCTTGATTGTTCTTATTATTAAATTTCAGGGTATATGTTCTTGGTTGAGAGCAATTTTTGTGCTAAAGTAAGTAGTTTTTATTATAGTAGTTGTGGGTTTTGTAATAATTTTATCAATAATTTATGAAAGTATTTGTTATATTGTACATTTTTTTTCTCTTCAGAGATGAACAGATATTGAAAAGAAATGGTCCAGACGCCATTCAATATTTATCATTTCAAAAGCATATTATAATTTTTCTGGCAATTATCTGTATAATATGTTTAACAGTAATTTTGCCAGTGAATTATCAAGGCGATTTAGGTAAATTGTAATTTAATTCTTCTTTTTTATTTCTTCATAGTTTGTCAAGTAAAGTTAAAAAATATATATTTAATTCTATATTTTAAAAATAATTTTTATATTAAAAGATGTGTTAAAATAACCCTTTTTAGAATCATTATCAGAAGAATGATAATCCATATTTACATTATTTGAAAAATTTAAATTGACTTGATTGTTAGTCATTTTTTAGTCCAATATTTTATTATTCTATTGAAAAATTTTGCTTCAATAGAATAAGTCTCATTTTAAAGAGTTAACTTTTGTGGATTTTATCTCTAAAGAATAATCATATTATGTATATTTTAAATTAATCATAATTGCTTCAATAAAAATAAGTAATAATTCTTGGTTTTTGTAAGAATTTATCAGTAAAAAGTATTTAAAAAAATTTCTATAGTTAGGAAGTTTCTTATAATTATTAAAAATTAAGCCCATAACTTTCTCTACCTACAAAACTTTATATTTATACTTATGTTTAAGTAGATTTTTTTTCATTACTCTCAATTTCCTCTGTGGTATGTGGTTAATAATTGACCATTTAAAGGCTTTTGCTGGCATATTTTTTATTGTCATTTTTTATTCATTTAATGTCGTTTAATTTTATTTGTAGGAAATCTTAAATGTTTTTCCATCTACAGTTTTAGAAAAACTATCTTAACTGTTTTTTTTAATTAATAAAACATGGAGTTTTTATATTTTTATTATGTATCTAAGGCATTTATTTTAATTTTTTTTATTTCTCTGCATTTTCTGAGCTTATTTCATTTCTTCAATTATTACAGTTGATGAAGATAGCAGGTTTGGACGTACAACATTAAGTAATTTAGATCCTGCGTAAGTAAAGATAAAGAATTTTTTATGATGAATTTGTAAATTCATTCTAGGATGTTTAACTTTTCTTTTGAATAAAGAAATAAGAATAATGAATGCATATTTGTATCCATTTTAGATATATTGTAGTTCTCTGTAGAAAATACATTAAAATTCTATAAATACTAATATTCTCTGAAATGAAATCATAGGTATTATTGTAAAAACTAAAATGGAAACATTCATTTGCTTAATGTGTTTCAAAAATCTTTTAATTATATTCTTTGAATTTACAATCAAACAAAATATTTATTTTCAAATATTTAACTTGTAGCTAATCTAGTCTTACAGTATTGATAACATAATACACCATAATTTAAATATTTAAAAGTATATCTAAAATATTAATAATAATAATAATAATCTTTTAAGGAATATTTTTAATATAGAATGTTTTTTTATAAAAAAAATCTAAATTTTGATATGTTTAAAATCATTATTATTTAAACAAGAGTAAAAAACCAGGATAGGGGGTTTAATTGATTCTTAATTTGCCATTTTTTAAAGGTCTTCCTATCTATGGATTCATGTTGGTTGTTCATTTCTGTTTCTTCTTCTGGGTATATTTGTGATGAAACATTTTTCTGCAAATTTGAAATTAACTGAAAATGAAAGCTTGGTATGCTGAACTATAATTCTTTTATCTGTCCATAACAACATAATAAAATGTAGAATTCTTGTTGTAATGTATAAATGCTATTAACTAATAATTAATACTAATGGTATTAAGTAATCTGTGTTCTTGAATAAGTTTCAAAATCATCCATATTGATTGTCAGTTGTATACTTTATTGTCTTTAGTTAAAGTATATTGAAAATACTAGTTATATTTTTCCAAATACAACTTTTGAATAATTACAAATTGTTTTGATTTTATAAATAAAAAATATGTACAAAAATGTATGTCCAGTTAATGATTAAAAATTTTGGCTTTTGATTTCATTTTTTAACATAATTTTGGAAACTTTTGTTTAAATAATGTTTTTTTTACTGTATTATATTGGGAATCAAATACATAGCTTTTAATTCTCTTTTCTATTTATTTACATAAATTTAAAGAACATAAATTATACATAAATGTATGTTACAATAACTACAAAAATAATTATTAATAATCTTCAAAAATAAAATCTAAAAATATTTCAATTGATATTGATCAATAATTATGTTAAGAGATTTTCTGTTTACCTTAAAGATGCGGAAAATAAAACATTGCAAATTAATTTAAAGCCGAAATGCCTAATTTTAAAGAAAATGCTTTAGATATAGAGGATTAGTATTAAATTATTGTTGCTTTCTAATTTGTTTGAATAATGAAATTCTCATATGAATGTTGTGATATAATTGTTTTTTAGACACATAATATTTAATGATTAAACATTGTTTATTTAAAAATACAATATTAAAAATGTAAAACTTTTAATCATTAGTAATTTAATACATTTATTATATGAAGAATAATTGAATAAAAAATTGATTTAAAAATATAATGTATGAATATATTTAATGAAAAATGTTTTTTTATGAATAAGTTCTAACAAACATAATTCAGCGTAAAACTACTATGCATAAAAAGAAAAAACTGTTTAAAAGCAAATATAATATATTTTTTCAGTATAGTACAAATTTTTGTAGTCTGAGTTTTTATGATATGTATATACTAATGCTCACTTGTTCCTTTATTGATAATGACAATGTAAAAATGAGAAACTGCTCCATTGGCAAGTTTTCTTGCAGTCACGTTGGTCTTCTGTCATTGTATGTTTAAGAATATTTTATTAGCTATTGGAATTTTAAAAAAAATATTTGCTCCTTTTTTAATTATTATCTGAAAATTACTGATAATTTACTGATTGTATTTGTGTTTTTCTAAATTCATTTAAATAGTTCATGTTTATTGATCCATTTTGTTTTCCACATTATAATGTGCTGTAATTTGACAATGGAACAAGATTTTTCTATATTATCACTATAGGGAAGTGTTGTATGAACTAATTTTAATTATCACCTGCTTTTTAATTAGAATGTTAAAAAAATTTTAAATTCAATTGTACTTTTTGAAAAAAAATATTGATTCAAAATTCCTCTTAATTAGTATTATATACTGTTTGTTATGAGAAAGAAGAAATTTTTTTGTGTTTTTGAATAAAAAGCTATTATAATTGACTGCAAGCATTCCTAAATGAAATTACAGTGGATTATTGATAATCCAAATTAAGCAGGATTCTTAAACTTGGATTACTGAAAGCTCACTCTGACTCTTACATCAGAAAAAGAAAATGACTAAAAATATACTAAAATCCAAGACATAGATAAGTTTTAATGAAAAATAACAATTGAACTGGTTGCTCACAAAAATACTTTTCTATAAATTCTGGAACATAATGACTTTCTTGGTGGAATAAATCACCTCTCATATGCTAGAACAAGCCACATTGCTCAAAAATTAAATCAATTAATTCAAACCAGAATGGAGAGCAAAAAAATAATAAAAAGCTAGAAATTGTGAGGAGACATGCATGCAGAAAGTAAAGTCATATTTAATCCAAATTTTCATGTTAAACATTACTTAGTGTCTTGGAACTAGGTTTTTCCAAGACTATCTTGTTTTAAAAAAATCGTTGAGTTGAAATAAATTGCAAAATTGAACTACAATTGTTACATAGTACTACATTTCTAATTATGAATCTTAAGTAAAAATTTTCATTGTTTAATCTAAGCAATGACATTTATAAATATTATTTAAAAATTGAGTTGTATAAAAAGTTTTGAAATTTGTTTTTAATGAGCATATATTTTTAAAATGTTTAAAATCATATCTCAGTTCAACAGAATTTTTTGTATGTTTATCTTTTAACACTTACACCCTCACTAAATAACTCTTATGCTTTTATTAAATAAAATTAAATTTTAATTGTGAAGTAAATTTTAATTTTATTTATAAATTTAAATTTTTCTCATAGGTGAACCGTACATTAGTAATATCCAATGTACCCAGAGAGCTTTGTGATGAAAGTATTTTAATATCTCATTTTCAGTAAGTGTTTTTTTTTTTCATCCATGTGATAATATTTTAAATGATTTTTTAATGATCAATCAAAGTTGCTTTTTTCTTTGTGTTCTCTCTTAACAATTTTCTTCATGTTATAAAGTTTAATTTATATTTATATTATTCTGTAATGTAATTTTGTCTTTTAGTAATTTTTTTAATAAAAATGAATTTCTACTGAAATGAAGTTTTAAAATTTAATTTTTTTTGAACTATTATATACACTGTTTTTTTTTTATAATCCATCAATGAAAAAAATAAACAATTTTCCTTGTGCTATATTTTTTCTATATTTTTCTTTCTAAATTGATAGATGCATTTTAAAGTATAATCTGTTGTAGTTAGTCATAATATTTAATTTTTTCCTTATTTTTCTATGAACAATAGTTGAAAATGTAATTGAGAAATTTTATAAGTTAAAATTTTTATACCTTTTTTAATTTATCACTTAGTTTCAAGTAATGTTAAAGCTATAAATCAAGAATTCACAGACTTTATAAGATCAGAGGTTGCATTTACTACCATAACATAATCTGCAAAGCCACACACACACAATGATGTTGAAAGTTATCTATTGTATATTTATTTGTAATATTAGATAAATAACATAATAAAAAGTAACAAGTATTGGATGCCTGATATTATATTGATTTAATTAGTGTTTGATAGTATTTGGCTGGATTTTTCAATAATCAAACATAAAGATTATTAATTAGATGGTTCCCATTTCACCATTTGTTAATATTCACGATTGGAAAAGTTGATTAAAATAGATTGCATATTTTAAAATATTATCTAGGTATGACCATAGCTATATTGTTTAGTGTAATTAAAAAAATATGTTTTCGGTTATCACATAAAATGCATAATGAATTCGTATAATGAACATTCACCCAAATAAAGATGCAATATCTTTATAGCTAGCAAAGTGGAGACTCTTGAGGACAAGAAAGAAATTAATATTGATCGAGGTTTATAATAGTGCTTTGTGGACAGATATTTGTATTTCCTAGTTTACAATAAATTAAAAATATTAAATAAAATATTCTAATTCAATTTATTTTTTGTGAAATAAGTACTAGATTATATCTATGTTTTCGTCTTTTACTGAAATCTGGAAGCATAAAGGGGGGAAAAATCACTTACTGTGAATTAATTTTTTAAATATATAAATAAGATGATAAGGCATGTCATTAACAATTCAACAACAATTTATTTATTTTTATATTAATTAATTTTGTGTTTTCTGCATGTTTGTGTAGAGAAGCATATCCAGAATGCAATGTTGAAAAAGTGCATCTTGCTTATGATGTGAGAAATTTAACAAAGTTAGATGCAGCAAGGTATAAAATTTTATTTTGTTTAATAATTTTAATTAATAAGATGTTTTTAAGTATTTAAGATAGAACTTGATTTCAATTACTTGCTTAAAATGATATATAAGTTATCAAACTTTGAAAATTGTTATTAATATATTTTTTACAATTTGAGTCATGTTATAAATTTAGTTAATATGAATTTGATTATCATTGATTGCATTTATTATGTTGTTTAAAGTAACCAGACACTTCAATTAATAGAAAAAAAAGTTAAATTAGTCAAATTTTTTTTCTCTTAACCGCCTTTTTTTTTTTTTGTTATAATTTTGAATATTTCAAAATCAAATCTGTAATCTATCAAATCTATCTCATTAATTTCTTATTCCTCCTTTAAATGTTTGATAATTTTTAAATATGGAACTTTGAAAAGCAGTACAACTTGTTGCTAATTAATGCTATACTATATAGACATTTAAATTAACTATGTATATTTTGCAATTTCTAATTAACTGTAAAACAGTTCAAACACATAAATATTTCTGTATTGAACCTTTTCTAAATTTAACAATTTGAAGAATATAATCAGCTAGAAAACTTACTCTATCTCAATTATGTCCATTTAGTTAAAAAAAACCGGTTTAATATAGGATTTATCTCCATTTATATAATAAAAATATTATTAAAAGTTAAAAAATATTATCAACAGAATATTTTTATTTCTTCCACAACCTACAATTTACAAACAAAAACTACTGAATTGCCTTTTATCATTTGAAAATTAAGAAATTTTTTGATGCTCATTTGTTCAAAGCACATAGAATATTATATAGCTTCAAACAAACTGACTGTTAGGTACTGACATTATTTCTTCTAGTTTAGAATAACAGTGATATCAAATTGATGCAACAAAAGACTGATTTCTTTTAAGTATTCTTATTAAAATCAATCTTAGTAATTGAATTTGGGTAGTAGTCAAGAAATTACTTTCTTGTCTTTCATCTTTGTGTGATATTTTCACAGTTGATTTTAGAATGGCAAAAGATATGTATGCAGTTTGCATATTTGAAACTGTTAAGAATATTTCTTCTAATACCAAACATATTAAAATTAAAAATTTGATATTATGTCTTATTAGATTTCAATAAAATTTAAAATTTTGTTATGGGATTGTACTTGTATATACCATTTAATGCATACTGTCATATTTTATTCTTACAGATTTTTTTATATTTACAGATTTTGAAGTGTCAAGTAATTTTTTTTATCTATTTTATAATCTAATGATGTCAATAGGCTAGTACTGTTTTTTAAAAATTAGCCATCTAATAATTTTTTTAATTTTTGAAAAAAATTTAAGACTTAAACTCAGCTGTAAAAGATATACTAGTTGTTAATATATGAAATATAATAATAATAATTTATTATTATTATTATAAATAAATAAAAAGAGTAGCTAAATTTCCAGCATCTAGCAGTTTTTTTTAAAAATTAAAACATTTTCACTTTCTAGTTTGGCTTCTCTCTTTAATTTTATGTAGACAAAAAATATTTATAAAATTTTTTAAAAGAAATAATACTTAAAAATAAATTTATAATTTAAATTTAAGTAATTTCACCTGTTCAAGAAACTCTTGGTTATTATAAGGAAACAGAATATTTTAATTGGAAACAATTTTTTTATTTTAGAGAAACTTCAACACATGCTAGAATGTACTGTGAACATATTTTAAAAGAAACTGGAATTCGACCAAAAATGAGGCCATACTATTGTGGGCATATTTGTGTATGTTGTAGTTGTGAGCAAGTAAGTTATCTATATTATATACCTTTAAAATAAGTTTGTATGCTTTCTAATTCAAAAAATTTAATTCTTAGTGTTAAATCTTTTCATCAATCAATAATATATTCAAAATGTATGTAACCAAAAATCACAAATAAGAAATGATTAGTTCTTTTTTAATTAGTAAAATTTGTAATTTGTAATTTCTAATAATCAAGATGAAATTGACCAAATTACTGCTTATGTTATTATTGACATCCATATATCTTGTTAAACAGCTACATTTATTTGTTGTGATTTTTCATTTTATTTGCTTTTTTTTTTATGCTTTAGATTAAATATTTTTATTCATTAATTTTTTGGTTTGCATGATAAAAAGAATACTATTTTATATGGATTATGTTTTGAAAAGACCTCTGTCTAAAATTTATTTCATATTATGAATTTTTTTAATGCTACGTTTGCTGTAAACTGATGGTTTCATGATTAATATTTTTATTTAGTTTTTATTTTGTTTCACAATTTATTTAGATTAAATGTGCTTATTTATTTAATGTTTGCTTTTTATATAATTTTGATTTTATAGCTTTGTTTATTTATTTATTTTTTTTGCTATTTATTTTATCCCCTTAACAATCAATTTTAGTTAATTATTATGTTACTATAATTTTTTTTTTTTGCAGTTACAATTATTTTAGTTGAGTTTAATTTATATATGAATTATTTTCCACCCGAAATTTCTTAAATTTTATTTTTCAATAGAATATAATCCTTATCAACAAATTAACATCACTTAGTTTAATTAATTTATATTTTGCTTAAAAGAACTTTCTAAAGTGAAACCAATTGTTTAATATATTCAAACCAATTAACCCTGAATCTTTAAAATTTCGTAATCTTGAAAGACTTTTTTGTTTGCTTTTGAATTTTAATGTATTTTTCACTTTAAAGCAGGTTTATTCAACTTTTTGCTTTTCTTAAGCTACTTGAAGGAGAAAATCTTTCTCAGGTTTCATATAAAGAAAAAAAAACTATATTGTACCACTCATAAAATATACTAATTCAAAATTAGCTTGCAAAAAAATTAGTGAATTATCTGCAGTCAAAGAAATCAATCATGACAAATAACCAAAATTTCATAGCATAATAATCTTTCAATTTTATTACTTTAATAAGAAATATTTTAGGAACATTCTTTTTTATATAAATAATTTGAATTTTAAGAAACAAATACAATACAAACCTTGGTGTTTTAAGGCTATTTACACAACAATTAGATTGCTCTGAGTCGCATATCAGGTGCCGGATTTGGATTTGACAGCCTTGCATTAAAAGACTTTACAAATATTCAATTAAGTTCTAGAGACTGTGGTGACCAGTCTAAAATATGACTTCTATTATCCTTTAAAATATTGTAAGTCACTTAATCCCTTGGTTTATATCTTTCTCTGATTGTTCAACTACATCTGACTAATTATTCTACCAACACAAATATTTGTATCATTATATACTAGATCATTCTTTTTCATACTAGATCATTCACTTTTTTTTTATAATAAGAATTCTATATTCTGGATTGTATGCATTTACCATTCTTCATTTCTGCAGAAACTATTAAACACTAAAATGTTATAGAAAAATTACTTTTAAAAGTCTGACTGTATCACTTTTTGCCTAACCTTTGATTTTTCATTGGTACTAAATACCAATAAATACTGAGAACTTTCAAAAATTTTATTAAGTTGATTAAATTTTTAAATTGACTTATTTCCAGAATAAAATATATTTAAAAAACAATGGTTAATGTAGGTTGATGCTCTGGATTATTATGCAGAGGAAGAACATGCTTTAGCTACTGCAGTTGACAGGCAAAGATCAGTTGCTTTGTTGAAACCTGTTGGGCTTGCATATGTTACTCTAGAAACCGAAGAAATGGCTGAACGGTAATAAAACTAATAATTTAAAAGACTTTGATTATTAATATACTATAGTACAGATTTCTTGAATTTTATTCCTGAACTTGAAAATAATTAACTTATTAATTACAATTATTTAGATATTCATCTAATATATCCCAAGTCATGTACCATTATTTGTTGCCTATAATCCAGAGATTACATGATAAAAATCCTGAAAATTTGAGGTTGTGGATTATAAGTTGCTGCATATAATCTGTTGTCTTACCGAAATTTTTAAAAATTATCACTTCAATGAAACCATTGCCTAAAATAATTTTGCTGGCAAAAACTGACAAAATTTTGTATGAGAAAAAAAAACATTCTTCTTTTTTTTCTTTTTTGAAATCTTTTAAGCATGAATAAATAACAGTGTGGATGATGTAAGCAAGCCAGATTAAATGTAATGCTTATCATACATTGTTGAGTGCTAATGGATAAAAAAGCCCTAGAAATGGTTACAGATATGAATGAAACACTGTACTGAAGATTAAATTAATAATTAATTGTAATATTAATCAAGATTTTCATCTCTTTAAAATTTGAAGATTACAAATTGTGGAAACAATGTCTCTTTTATTTTGACCATATTTCTTAAATGTGTATCTTTTTTTTCTGGTTTCCACTATCAGAAATGTATAACATAATTTCTCTCTCTCTTTCTCTCTATATATATGTAATTAGGGCATCAGAAACACTCTTTAAAACTGGCAAACAGGGTTAGGGGGCAAACAAGGCCTTTTATTTTTTTTTGAGGTCGGAAAGTAAGTCTTAATTGCAAGTTATGTAGTGCTGTGGATTAAAGGTAAAAAAGAAATTGTGGTACATAATTTTTTTAGAAGAAAATTCCATTAATTTTATACTTTTCCACTGTATTAAAATGCAGAAAAAAATATATAATTTAAAAACCTTGCATTGAAGTACTCTAAATTGATAAAAAAAATACATTTAATTTTAATTAACTTGTATTTTAATGTTTACAGGATTTTTATTAAATGTTCTTACATGCACAAAATATATTTCTTGTGTAATTATTATTATATTAGTGAATTTGATAAATTTGAATAAATATTTTCTATCTTATATGTAAGTAAGGACAATACTTTTATAATGTTTGATAATAAGCATAATCATGTGTTTGAATAGATTAAAATGAATATTTTTTAAGAATGAAAAATTCTAAAAGGTACTACTTTTTAGGTTTTAAGTACTACTTTTTTTTATTAATGGTATTGTGTTCCATAGTTCTTTATATGTGTATTTTTCTTTCTGATTTTTGTTGTTTTTAATTTATATGTTAATTTTCTTTATTTTTATAGTAACAAAAACATTAAAAAAAAATATATAAAAAAATATTATGTTAGTTTAATACTATAATCAGAGGTACAAAATCTGGAATTTTATTGGTTCATGATATGCCAAAAAACAAAAGTGAACAGGCATAAATTGTTTTTGTATTATACATCACTACAGGTTTAACAGATCTTTTATTTAGTCCTACTGAAAATTAGAAATATGCTCTGAATTATAGGCAGGAAATTATGGTCTTATAAATATGAAATAAAAAAAAATTACTGTCAAAGATTTAAAATCTAAAACACTGTTTTTCACCATATTTTTTACCTCTTAGTATACTTGAACCTATAGTTTAAATTTTACAGCATACTTAAATTATGATGATTAAATAAATAGAATTTTTAATTTTTTTTTAAATTTTAACATAACAAAATGCCACATTGTAGCCTAAAAGTAAAACAATATAATTTATTGTTACTCATTATAAAAATTCTTCAAAAAGTATATTTCTTTTTTTTTTATACTGTAACACTTGATAATATGGTAAGGAATAATTTCTAATGATTCTAATCATGATAAATTTTTTTATTATTCTTCACTGCAAAAATATTGTTTTATATAAAGTATGGTGAGACGAGTATTTTATTATATTGATGTATATAAAGTATGGAAAAAGATTTCCATTTATTTGATTCCAGAACTTCTCTGTGACAGAAACAGTATATTTTTAATGTGCATTATAACAAAACCTTTTACATTTTCAGAGAAAAGGATTCATAACATAAATACTTATGTTGACAAGTTAGAAATAAAGTAATTATTTATCAAATCAAAATTATGCCTAGCCTTTTTGTTTTTAAAGTGGCTGACAAAAGAAAAATTCTTATACATTAGAAGAATTTTCAAAACTAGGTTTGCTAGATAATTGTTTCCATTTTTTGAAGTTTAAACAGAATTATATTATAGATTTAGTGTTAAATACTTTCCTTTCTGCTTCAGGCACAATGAGATATTTTTAAGTTATATTCATTCATTTCTGATGATTTTTTCATATTTGAATGTTTATGTAAATGCTTGTTAAATCACACCATTTATGGACATGTTATAAAATCATATTTTTTAAAGTTGTACCCATCCTTTAAGCCAGTAATTTAACTTCAGAAGCCAGTAATTAATAATAACATATTTATTTATTATTCATGATATGCCTCACACATTTATTTAGAATATGCTTGCTTAACCAATTAAATAAACTTATTTAAGTTTCAATATGTACCTATACTATACTTTGAACCACTTTCAAAAATAATTTAATTAGCTTTTAAAACTTCTGGCTACTCACTATAGAAATAGTCTCAGAATATATGAAAATGAAGTATTTAATTATAAAAATTATTATTTCAGTAAATGACTATAGTTAATTAAATATACACTACTGGCCATTAAAATTGCTACACCAGGAAGAAATGCAGATAACAAAATGATATCTATTGGATAAATATATTATACTGGAAATAACAAGTGATTAAATTTTTAAGAAATTTGGGTGCATAGATCCTGAGAAATCAGTACTCAGAACAACCACCTCTGGCAGTAATAACAGCACTTATACGCCTGGCCATTGAGTCAAGCAGATATTAGATGGCATGTACAGGTACAGATGTCCATGCAGCTTCAACACGATACCACAGCTCATCAACCTTAGTGACTGGCGTATGGTGACGAGCCAGTCGCTCGGCAACCATGGACCAGACGTTTTCGATTGGCGAGAGATCTGGTGAACGTGCAGACCAGGGCAACAGCCGAACATTTTCCGTATCAAGGAAGGGCCGTTCAATAGCGGCAACATGTTGTCGCGCATTATCCTGTTGAAACGTAGAGTTTCGCAAGGCTCGAATAAAGGGTAGAGCTACGGGTCGTAACACACCAGAAATGTAACGTGCACTGTTCAAAGTGCCGTCAATGCGAACAAGAGGTGACCGAGACGTGTATTCACTAGCACCTCATACCATCATGCTAGGTGATGGGCCAGTATGACGATGGCGAATACACGCTGCCAATGTAAGTTCACCACGATGCCACCAAACACGCAGGCGACCATCTTGATGCTGTAAACAGAACCTGGATTCATCTGTTGTCATCTTTTTCTGTTCTCATAAATTCACACACTTTCAGTTGATATATAAAGTATTTATTCACATTCCAACAATACGTATTCGAGCAACTCCCCGCCAACTACACTCGCGTTCCTTCTTCTGCCCTTGCTGTTACATTTTTCATCCCCGTATGAGCATTCGCCTTATATGGAGTTACAGGAGGAGTTATGGCAGAGCTTCTTGGTCGTGGCGCCATCTATTGTCATTCACAATGACAAATAGTTTACATTCGGGCATCCTGACCAAGCAATTTCCCTCAATTGCCACACAAATTTTACTTAGTAATTACACTTTACCACATACAAAAATAAACACAATATATATATACAGCACATAAAACATGTAATAATAACAAAAAGATGTTAAAGTTCCAATATGATTATTGTCCAAATGAGTTCCTAAAAAGTTCAGATAAAAAAAAAAAGTTCAGGAACAATGTTTATAGTTATTGATGAATGGGGCACTAGTCGTTACATGGATTATCTGGAGAGACACTAGAAGATCCCAGGGGTTCCTCATCATCCGAGTCACAATCATCTTTATGAAGTCGCCATGGCTTGAGTTGACTCACGTGTGCTGTTGTGATGTAGAATCTGCCTCGTGTGTTTTTCACGAAAGGTCCTAAATGGTCTATGTGAACAACTGAAAAGGGTCTTTTTCCAGGATTAATCGGGTGTAGATATCCTTGTTGTTTTCCACCTGGAGTCTTGTTGACTAAGCATTCGAAACACATTGAAATATGTTTCCGTAAGTAACGCTTCATGTATGGAAACCAGTATAACTCTTTTATTTTGCTGACAGTCCTATCAACAGAAAAATGTCCCATAAGGTCGTGAAATTTCACAGCAGTACTTTTTCTCATACTTTTTGGAATCACATACAGAAGTTTCTCTTTTCCTTTTTCTTTGATTCTCCTATAGATTCGGTTTCTTTTGAAGGCAAAATTAACAACTTGTTGCTTTTCTTCATATGTTCTTTCATGCTCTTCCTTCTTAAAAATGTCAATCAATTTTCTTAAATCTTTATCAACATGTTGAGTGATCAAAATTTGTTCATCTTCACTTAGTGTTAGGCATACTTCAAATTTCTTTTCTATGAGGTTTGTTATAGTATCTTCCGATTCTGAAGCGGGAGCTCGACTCATCGCGTCAACATGTGTCATTTTTATGCCTGGTCTGTGGTGAACTTCAAAATCATATTCCTGAATAAGTATACTCCATCTTGCTATCTGAGGATTACATGATTTTTTGGCATTCATGTAAATTAATGCTTGACAGTCAGTGACAACTGTAAAACTTATTCCCAATAAAAATTGTCTCAATCGTTCTAATGTCCATACAATAGCCATTAACTCCAATTTACTTGAATGATAATTCTTTTCAGCTTCAGTCGTTTTCTTGCTAACGCAGTAAACTAGGTGCCACTTGTTATCACTTCCAACTTGAAGTAGCATGCCAGCGATACCTTCCGCACTTGCATCAGTATGAACTTCAGTTTTAGCTTCTGGATTATAGAGTGATAAAGTAGGTTGTCGAGTCAATTCACTTTTCAAAACATTAAAAGATTGTTCTTGTTTTTCTCCCCACTTAAAATCTTCGTTCTTCTTAGTTAGGTCAGTCAGAGGTTTTGCTTTTATAGCATAATTTTGAATAAATCTCCTGAAAAAATTTGTTAAGCCGAGAAAGCGTCTAACTTCATGCAAATTTGTCGGTTGGGGAAATTTAGAAATTACTTCTACCTTTCTTGAGCCTGGTTTAATCCCATTCTTATTAATAATGAAGCCTAAAAATTCTACTTCATCTTTTGCAAACTCACATTTAGACAATTTTAATGTTAACTTAGCTTCTCGTAAAGCCTCGAATACTTTACCTAATTTTTTAATCATTTCTTCCCAAGTTTTGGCATGTACAAGGATGTCGTCGAAATAGCATAAAACATCTTTGTTGCATAAGCCACCTAAAGTATGGTACATTAACCGTTGAAATTCTGCTGGTGCGTTTGTTAATCCAAATATCATTCTTTCAAATTGTCCAGTTTCATCTGGTGTGATAAATGCAGTTTTTAATTTGGCTTCTTCTGTCAATGGGATTTGTAGATACCATGAGCTAAATCGAGAGTTGTAAACAGACTGCAATCACGTAGTTGTTCTAAAAGATAATCAATTTTGGGAAGAAGAAATTTATCCTTGATCGTCTGATTATTTAGTTTTCTATAATCAATAACTAGTCGATCTTCACCAGTTTTCTTACGCACTAAAAGAACAGGGCTTGAATATGGTGAACGTGTTTCTTTCACAATACCATTTTCTTTCCATTCATTAACGATTTCTTTAATTGCTTTTCTTTCGGCTGCATTTGTTCTATACGGTTTCATACATACAGGTTTTGAACCCTCAACTTCTTTAATATCCATTTGTATCAGTCCTGTACATCCTAATTCCGATATGTTTAATGCAAAACAGTCTCTATACTCATTCAACAAATCAACAATGCCCTTCTGTTGTTGTTCAGTTAAGTGTTTATTAACTTTTATTTGTTCTAAGCTTATAGGATTTCGCTCTACACTATCTGTACTAACATTTAATATTTCTACTGAAGAAGTGTCATTAATCAAATTAACATAATTTAAATCTGGTTCCAAGTTGACCTCCTCCACTAATTCTACATTTCCAATGTTCTGATTTTCTTTTAAAATTATTTCCTTACATCCAATATTAATAAGTGGTATGATAGTTTTACCTTCTTTTATTTCTAACAAAGAATTAAAATTTCTTTCATTTCCTTGCATCATAATTAACCCATTATTTATTAGTTCTGTTTTCGCCTTTACAAAATTTATGCCATTATTTATTTTCGTAGTTTCCTCCACTTGCAATTTAATACGCGGCGTTTCTTCGATGCAGTTTAATCCAATAAATGGGTAATCTTTTGCATAACCGATATGCAAAATATCCCCGACCCTAGCATACGCAATATATGGTAAATCTAAATAGGTGCGCCCGACTAATAAATCAACTGGTTGAGCCGAATCTGGAACAATTAAAACGGGAATATCATTTCCCACTACTTCACCTATTTGAAAATCTACGACTGCTGCTCCTACTCTGCAAAACTGGACATTTTTGATTCCCAAAGGAATAAAGATCTTTTTTGCAAGGCGTCATATTAATTCCTAGACGTTTTGCAAGCGATTCTTTCAATAAACAAGAAGAAGCACCAGTATCTAGCAAACAACTAACAGAACGATTATTAATTGTAGCCTTTCTCAAATACTTGCCAGCAGTTACGGACGATTCATGGTCAATCACACTTAAACTAATTTCTTTTTTATTCTTTGAACAATATTTTTTTGAATGCCCCTTTAAACCGCATAAAGTACAAGGATTTGGGCAATCTTTTGAGATGTGTCCGAATAAATTACATGAAAAACACTTGGGTTCACCCTTTTCATTACGAATAGATGAATTAAATACTTTGACTATCAACATATGTACGCGAGTTTTCTTTCTCATTTAATTTATGATTTATCATAGCATTTTTGTTTTCCATCCTATTAGTTTGGAATCCACTTTATGGTAATTTGATAACCGCGAATGATTTCTTGCGTCATCCCAATGACCTCCAAATTTATTATTCTTGCTTTCATTATTTATTTTCATTCCGATACGAACATTTTCGTATTCGTCTAATATTCCTGCCAACTCTTTCGGATTTACATATTTAGGCCATGTATCAATAAAATGTTCTCGCATAAAATTTGGAACCCGTTTTTTCAACTGATCTGTTATAATTAATTCTTTTAAGGAATCGAAATCATTAATTTTTAATCCTTTCAACCATTCGTTAAAATAATTACTTATTTCGAAAACGAAATCTGTCCACGTACCTTTAGAATCCCTAGTATGATTGATAAATTTCTGGCGAAATATTTCTGGGCTTAATTTAAATCTCTTTAACAGTAGATTCTTAACAAATACATATTCATTAGCTTGTCCTTCAGATTCTCTAGCGATTAGTTGGGTAATTTCAAAGGGTAGCAATCCTAATAAATGGAATACAAAATCGTTTTCCTCTATACCCACTCGCTTTGCCTGCCGTTCAAATAAAATTAAGAATGACGTTATATCTCCTTCCTTCGGATTAAATCTCTGCATGAGATTTCTTAAATCAACTGATTTGTTTACTTCCGGAGCATTAGTATCATATTCAGTTGACGTTTGGTTCATAACTTTATTTTCGTTTTGCAGTTTTAATTTTTCCAATTCAAAAGTTCTTTGCTTTTCCCGTTCCTCCATTCCATTCCAATCCCCATTTGTCTTTGCTTTTCTCGTTCCTCAATTTCTATCTGTTTTTGCTTTTCATTTTCCTTTTCTAACCTTTCATTTTCCTCTCTTTTAATTCTTTCCTCAATTATTCTTTCGAAAACTTGCTTAACAAATTCTTCGTCATAATTTTCACTACTTGTTATTAATCTTTTAATATTAGTTATAACAGCTTCCGGTGGAATCGTTACACCGAGTTCTGTTCCTAATTCTATAAGATCACTTTTGCGACCTTTTCCAAGGAACGACATTTTGATACTTATACTTGAGTATACTTTAATACTTGAGAAATACTTTAAACATATATATCAACTTGAAAGAAATATTCAACACTTAAAAATATTTATACTTTAAACTTCAACGTAGAAAGGAAATCGTTTACCTTTTTTCTTTCACTACTCAAAACGTAATTCATGTCAGATTGTAGATCCTAAATCCCGCTTCTGATAATAACTTGTTGTCTTCTTTTTCTGTTCTCATAAATTCACACACTTTCAGTTGATATATAAAGTATTTATTCACATTCCAACAATACGTATTCGAGCAACTCCCCGCCAACCACACTCGCGTTCCTTCTTCTGCCCTTGCTGTTACATTTTTCATCCCCGTATAAGCATTCGCCTTATATGGAGTTACAGGAGGAGGAGTTATGGCAGAGCTTCTTGGTCGTGGCGCCATCTATTGTCATTCACAATGACAAATAGTTTACACATCTGAAAAAATGACGTCTCGCCATTCGTGTGTCCAGGTTCGTCGTTGATCACACCATTGAAGACGCTCCTGTCTGTGAAGCAGCGTCAACAAATTATACTATCAAAATTTCTAAGAATTTTCTTGAAAAATGTCCTCAGATTAGCAATGAGTTAATCAGACGCCTACCGACTTATCACCCTGGGGTGAAAAGTTCTGAAAAAAGACATAGAGCGATCTATGACGTCTCCTATGAGTGTTTTCATAAAGTTAGAGACAACATGGCTGTTATTCTGAACCAGGGCAAGCGAATTCAGATAACGGAGCGAATTTAAACGTTCACTGAGATGCTTTAACTCATTGTGTATCTGAAGAGTCTTTTGGCTTTAAAATTTGCAACCTTTCAATAAACAAGACGAACTGGCGCAGAGGTAAAGAAACGGATCTCCGACCGCGAGGTTAAAGGTTTGAATCTGAACTGAGCTCCTTTCGCTATTTCTGCTACGTTGTGCACCTAAAGTATATTTTTCCGACTAGTAGCATATTAGGTTTCATTTATTTATTTATTTTTTTTTTCGTTAGGAAAATAAAAGGAATTATTTAAAAAAAAAAAAGAACATCAGTTTTTATAAAGGGTTTTTTTTTTTTGTTGTTGTTGAGAATAATTAGTTGCTTTTCAGATCATCATTATGGCTCCCATCGTTAAGCATAGCCCTTTCTTTCATCACTATGTTTTTATCTACAATAGTTTTTGTGGCATCGAGAACTGGTCCCTGATTGTACCGAATTTAAACATAAATTCTTTTAATTTTTTGCTTTTATTTTATTTTTATTTTTATTTTTTTTTTAAATTTTGAGTACAATTTATTTAATTTTGAAACATTATCTTGTAATTTTTACTTACTAACCTAATGTAACCAACTCTAATTGTAATTTTATCTATGAATTAAGATGAGTAGGTTAAGGGGTATATCCCTCATTGGTACTCCGTATTCGGTACGCCTGTTGCCGTCAAGGGTAGCCGCATCCATGGTCTCTGAGCTGAGAGTCCATGCTGCTGTAAACGTCGTCGAATTGTTCGTACAAACACTTGTTGTCTTGCAAACGACCCCAATTCTTGACTCATGGCTCGTGACGTGGTTGCACGATCCATTAAGGCCACGCGAGTAGCATGCCTGTCTTCTTGGCTGCTTGGGATAGGGGGCCGTTGAGATACAGCACGGCGTTCCGTATTACGGTTCTGAACCCATCGATTCCATATTCTGCTAAGTCATTGGATCTCGACCGATGCGAACAGCAATACTGCGATACGATAAACCGCATTCCCGGTACGCTACAATTCGACTTTTATCAAAGTCAGGAACGTGCTGGTGCGCATTTCTGCTTCTTACACGAGGCATCACAACAACGTTCAAATTCAATTTGTGTAGGAGAAACCGGCTGAACAATTTCCTCACTTAAACACATTGTAGGTGTCGCTACCGGTGCCTGCTTTGTCTGAATGCGCTGAAATGCTAATCATTTGCATATCACAGCACTTTCTTCCTGTCGTTTAAATTTCACGTCTGTAGCATGTCGCCTTCTTGGTGTAGCAATTGTAATGGCCAGTAGTGCACATAAATTACAATTGTTGCAAATAAAATCTTTATTAATTAAAAAATTTATTGTTGTTATGAGTGATTTAGTTTATTTTTTGTTTTGCAAAAATTATTTTCAATTTTAAAACTCAATTTAGTAAAAAAAAATTTCATTTACAGTTTTATACTAAATCTCATATTTTCATAGGATTTATAAAGATCACCAAAAAAGATGCCAATGTTCTGCTAATCCACCTTCTTCTAGTTATTCTCGTCAATTAAATCCTTACAATTGGAATGTTGATTTTGCTCCACCACCTGAAGATATATTCTGGTATTTTTTTCTTTTCTGGTTTTTTTTTTCAATAATTCTGCTTTTTACGTTAAAATCGATATATAGATAAAAAATTATTCTTTTCTTCTTTTAGGGAAAACCTGAGTGTTAGTAAAAGTACATGGTATAGTCGTGCTATAACAACAAATTTAGCATTGTTTATTTTGTTCTTCTTTTTAACAACACCAACTATAGTATTAAGTTATTTAGATGTCCTTTATACTCCTGCTGTGAAAAAATTTGTAAGAGAGGTAAGTTAATATTTTATAATTCATTGGTTTTCTTTTGAATACATTCAATGACATTTTTTTTTACATTGTATTTAAAGTATTTAATCTTAATTCATGTTCTCTAATCAGACCTATTAACTTTTTAAAATAAGACTTAAATCAATTGATGTTATAGTTATGTATATTATTTATTTTATTTTGTTTGGTTTAATGGTTAATGTTTAAAAATGAAAATTTATATGTTCAGTGTTTTAGATATGTTATTTTAATGTTAAATATGCATTGAAAAGTTGTAATAGATAACAAAGTAATTAAATATCTATGAATGAATTTATTTTCAATAAAAATATGCTATTCATGCTTTATTGTTTTTAAACATTATATTATGAATATAAAGTATTTGTATGCTATTTTCTATTGGGTTTTTAAAGTGAAATTTAATTCTGTTGTTTAGGTTTATTTAATATCTTTGATTTTAGAAGTAATTCAAAACTAATTTAATCATACTTTGCATATGTATTTATTTTATTTGTTTACTTTTTTATATTACCTGTTATTTTCATTTTATTAAATTTGAACAACTGATTTTAAAATTCACATTAAGGAATACGTATTGTGACATATTTCAAGAAAATTATTAATAAAATAAAAGTAATAAAGTATGAAAATTTTTAACTTATCAAATTTTAGCTTACTCCTTATTTATTAATTATTAAAATATTTAAAAACACATTTATTTTGAATTTCTAGTCATATTTATGTAATATGAATGTAAAAGTTCTGATGACTTGTTAAAATATTTTGTTAATTATTATTAAATATTTCTTATTTAATATTGATTATTTTTAGAATGCTATTTCTTTAAATATTTTCAGACTCCTGTTGTGAAAGACTTTTTTTCAACTTTGATGCTACTGTTGTTTTCATCTTTATTACCTGTAATTGTTTCCTATTCAGATAGATTTATGCCTCATTGGACTCGGTATGTTACAGTTTTGCCTTCAGTTGTGTGCTAGAAAGTTGTATGTTTTGATTAAAAAAATATAGATAACACAAATTTTTCAGGTCCTCTCGAAATCATTCAAAAATGTTGCGTACATTTATATTTCTTCTATTTATGGTTGTTATTCTTCCTCTTCTACAGCTAACCAGGTAAATTTTTTGTTTCATAATTTCTTTTGCATCTTTTTTAGTTAATTTATTTAAGCATAAAATATGCATATGCAAACAAAATCTCAGCAATAATTATTTGCGGATATTTGATTGTCACATAAAAATTGTATTAACAAATGTTTTTTATACTGTTTTTGAATATGGGAAAGGGCTGTTGGTTTACACTCACAAGAAAGAAGGGTGTGGTTAATGCCTTTTGGGAAGACATTTTGAAGTAACTGCTCAGCATTTGTATGTTATCTTACAGAAAAACTAAAAATTCAGTTTAACTGTTAAAGGAAGTTAATGAATAGGAGAAAGTTTTATTATAACCCTTAGAGAACCAAAAATCAGCTGACAAGTTAAAATTATCAAATGATGAAAAATATGTTAAGTTTCCCTTATCAAACAATTTTATCATTAATATCTTATGTCATGCTCAAGTAGAAAAGATTTCCCTGAAACAAAATACATAAAGCACAAAATCTAAATTGAGAATCTTGTGACCCCAGTTAAGTTTGAAATAACCAAAAATCTAACATAGCCATTTGCTAGTGGAAGACAAGAGAA
>BPLQ01011509.1:104433-189433 GCA_021605075.1 Caerostris darwini
TGCCTTTACTGACAGAACGACATCGCTTGCAGCGACTCTCGTGGGCACGTGAGCATATCGGTTGGTCCCTAGTTGAATGGAAAACCGTGGCCTGGTCCGATGAGTCACGATTTCAGTTGGTAAGAGCTGATGGTAGGGTTCGAGTGTGGCGCAGACCCCACGAAGCTATGGACCCAAACTGTCAGCAAGGCACTGTTCAAGCTGGTGGTGGCTCCGTAATGGTGTGGGCTGTTTTTTCATGGCATGGACTTGGTCCTCTGGTGCGACTGGACCGAACTTTGACTGGAAATGCTTATGTTCAGCTACTTGGAGATCACTTGCAGCCATTCATGGACTTCATGTACCCAAACAACGATGGGATTTTTATGGATGACAATGCGCCATGTCACCGGACCACAACTGTTCGCGATTGGTTTGAAGAACATTCTGGACAATTCCAACGAATGATATGGCCACCTAGATCGCCCGACATGAATCCCATCGAGCATTTATGGGACATCATCGAGAGGTCTGTTCGTGCCCAAAATCCTGCACCATCAATGCTTTCACAATTATGGACGTCTATCGGGACAGCATGGCTCAATATTCCTGCAGAAGACTTCCAACGACTTGTTGAGTCCATGCCACGTCGAGTTGCTGCACTTCGCCGGGCGAAAGGAGGGCCGACACGATATTAAGAGGTATCCCATGACTTTTGTCACTTCAGTGTATAATCTATATAAGTAGCTTCAAGTTTCTGTGTAGTTCATGAGTTATTATAATATATTAAATTAATGCATAACTTTTTATCACTTTCAGTAAGTATGAAAATATATATAGAAAATAAAATAGACATTTGATCTCATATAAACACACATATATTAATTATATTACCTGATATTATTAATTAATATGAAATATTGTCAAGAGAAGCTAATTCTGATTTTGAATATGCAAAAATCATTTGTTTACATTAGCAATGAGAAAAGATAAAAAGGGGAATTGTATTATGAACGATTTATAAAAGGCAAACTGTAAAAAGAGATTTAAATCATTTATACTGGTAGGTTGTTTTGTATAATATGCAGCTCCATATTAAAAAATAAATGTGAGAAAGGATTTTTCATTTGAATCTTCTTCACTCTCAAATAATTGTCTATGAATATAAATGACATCTATGTCAATATTTTTGAAAATCACAGCTTCTCCGATTTAAAAGTTTTATCCAAACAAATGGAAACTTGATACTTTTCTAAGGATGTTTCTCTGCAGTGAATATTTATAATAAATGTATATGAAAAGCGGAGAAAGCATATGTAGATGCATTTAAAAGAAAAGAAATTTTCACACAATTATAAAATTATTGTGCTTAGCTTTAATATATTTCTCTTGTAAAAAGCACTGATTATATTAATAATGTTATCCATATGGCAATTGTACTTAAAAATTTTAATTTATTAAGATTTGTAATTTCTGAATCGTTGTCTTAAAATGTTTTAGATTATTTTTTTTCTTTATGAATTATCATCTAAATGTTTCTTTATTTAAAATAATGATAATTAGACTGTACATATTTTATTCGTAGTACAATGTAGGAGTTTTTAAATAAGGAATTATTTTATATCTTTAATTATATATATATACATGTATGTATATTTTTGTCTAGGCAATTATGTGGGAATTTGAATTTGGAATTCAATATGCATACTTCTTATTAATATTTTCAGTAGTGATTATATACAGTGTGCTATGCCCCTTAATTGCTCCATTTGGTATGTATTCCATTTTTTTTCTGTGATTGAATTATTTTTAATTTTGATGTATGAATTGCTGTTTTCAATTATTAGATATTTATATAATACCTTCCCAGAAAAATTGTTTCTCCAGTAAAGAGAATAATATAAATATGATAATAGAATATAAAATAATATATTTAAAAATAATTTCTGAGATAAGTTTTATTGTTGTACGCAACATTTTATGTGGAAAATAACTTATTAGATCTTTTATAAAAAGACATTGTAGTAATTTTTTACAAACATGTGACTAAATGCAAGTAGAGACTTTATTTCTTAATTTTCCACATGATTATATTAAAATGTTTTCAGTAATACAAACTTGTATTTATTTTATTATTTTCTTTTGAAAAATTAAGAAAGTAAATTATTAAATAATATAGATTTCGTACAACAATAAGTTTAGTTAATCTTTATTATTTTCTGTAGACATTTTACATATTAGAAACCCCCTACTCATTTTCAATTTAATTAAGAGTAGGCAAGATGCCTGGTAACTCTAGTAAGAAAATATTATTGCTATTTAAATACTTTTTTCTCTTAAGCTGTGTTATATGGTATTCTATTTTTGCATAAATATATAATTTTCATCAGCAGAAAACCAATTACTGTAATTAAGGTTTAATTTTCTAAAACTATCTTTCAGTGGTCTTGTTGTGTTATCTCTCGTATCCACGAATAATGAAACCTGACTTTTCCTAAACCTTCTCCACTTTAGACTTTACTGAATAACTATTTTGAATGTTTTCTCATCTTAATGTACAATTGGGATATCATTTTTCACTTTGAAAACTTTTTATATGAGTATAAACTTTAAAAAGTTATTATAAAGTTATTACATTATATATATATATATATATATATATATATATTGTGGCTAATGAATTTAGCTCTCATTACTAAAATAAGCCTATAGGAAATGCAAAAGGATTCTTTGTAAGTTCGCCTATTATGAATCAAAATAAGACATTTATAAATGCATAACATTTTGCTCATTCAGTCCTGTTATATTTATTTGGCAATTCTTGTCTCTTTTTTCAGTCAATTTCATGCTATTAACCGTTTTTTTAACATAACGCTTTAAGGGATTGATTTACTGTCCTTGTGAATATCTTATCCTCACTTTCCTTCAGTTCATTTTTATGTCTTTGATTGCTTTTCCATTTTTCAGAATTGCACTTTGTGTTTTCCATTAAGTATTTAATTTGAAAGATTTCTTTTCTTATTCCTTTGATATTGTGGCATCAAAGGAAGAATCAAGTTTTTTTCTAGTATTAGTTTTACTTTCTTAACAATTAGTGTTTACCTGGCTATTTCTCTCTAAGAACTGTTACCAGTATTTAAAAGAACTTTAATAATGCTAATTTAGTGAGAGAAATATCTGAAATTTTGCACATTAACAAAAATATTCAATAAAAATTAAAAAGTTAAGTAAAAGGAATAAGTAACTAATCTATATTAAGCTGTTATTGGATGTAATAAATAATTATAATTTTGTAATAAGCTAATCTTATTTCATTAACAAAATATTTCATTTAAAATTTTCAAGCCAAACTTGGCAATTTTGATATTGCTTGAAAAAGAACTAATTTGAATGTTGACTATTAAAAAAATATATATATATGTTGTGGGCATGTAATACAAATTACAAAAATGTTTTAAATGAGGTAAATTATAATGGTTGTTATGGTTATTTATTACGATTGTTATGGTACTTAATAATTAAAAAAAATCAATATTGGAGAAAGTAAAAATTCTAACTTTTTATACAGTTTTTATTCCTTGCAGTTATATTTAGTAAAAATTTACACTCATCCTAATACAAAATGTTTCACTTCTGTGCGATAAAAATTGACTGAGATATTAAATTTCAAAGTTTGTGAATTTTCCGGCCCTCATTGAGGGGACCGTTATAAAATTATTGAAACAATTCAAGATTAAAATCAAGGTACAATACACCTTTTAGCCCATGGAGGAGTCTCCGTTTTTAAGCGATCTCTGACTTTTAGTAAAGTGGATATATTATAAAGTGGATATTGCAGTTTGAAAATGTCTCCCAAATGAAACAAAGTAGACAAAAAAAAATGTCAGAAGATTGTACACCATCATCAAATTATGTAGAATGGACATCCTGAAAATGAAAATGCTTAAGAAGTTGGAACTCACATTCATAAATCAAAGGAAGCACATGCATTTTATATAAGTTTGTATTTATTTCACATACAAAGTTAAAAAAAAAAAAATCTTAAGTCAACTATTTTGTTTAAAAAAGTTTCTAATTTTTGTAAATTTAATTTATACATTCATAAGAATGTATTTATTTCATTAATTTGATAAACATCATCTAATTGGCAATTTCTACATGTTAAATTACATTAGTTATCAAATAACTTAATAAATATTCATTTTTAATTAACTATATGTGTAATAAATAAAAACACTAATTGATTATCAAAAATTTAAAAAAATTCAAAATCATAATTTTTTATTTAGTTCATGCTAAAATAAAAAATTGTATTTAAAAAAAATACTCTTTGTGTATCAGCTTTTACATAATAAATGGTCATTGTCTAATAACTAAAAAATCAAAATACAATGTTTGTAAGATTTGATATAAACAATATTGTATCAAAATATGCATTGATATTGTACTAAAAATTGAAAATTTAATTATTTAAATTTGATGAAATTGTTGCTATCATAATTTTTTTTTATTTTATAGAGGTTTATTTTCTTATTCAGGTAATTTGGATTATTTTTAAAAAGTGTTTAGAAATTTTCAATAATTATACTTAACATTAATTTAATTATATTGGTATAAGTATTTAAAATAGTTTAAAATGCTTTTAAAATTGTGTATTAAAATCAAAAAATAATTTAAATTATAGGATTTCTATGCGAGGGAATAGCTTTATTTGTAATGTGTAAGAACTATAAATTCTTTATTTTTAAGTCCTACAGTTATGCCTATATACATGAAAATCTTGGTTTGCATGATTATATATATATATGGTAGGATAACTTAAGTAAACAAAAATAAAAATTAATGAATTAAGTATATGTTCCATTGCTTTTAAATTATAATTGTTTTTTCTTCACATGTTTGTATTGCTGACTATTTTAAAGCAGAATTTTAAATAATGCAATTTTTCGTATTTTAGGCCTTTTATACATGTGTCTTAAGCATTACATTGATCGATACAATATCTACTATGTATATGGTCCATCCAAAATCAGTCGAAACATACATGCTACTGCAATCAATTTTGTTGTTATATCTATTATCCTTATGCAAATGTGCATCTTCTTTTTCCTTTACTTGAGAAATGGTAAGCATAAATGTAATTTATGTAGTTTATTAACTATTTTGTTTAATCAATGTTTTTCTTTTTTTTATATTTATATTAATGTGGGCATTTTTCCCCTCTGAAAGTATAATTTATAGAATTAATAATTTTTAACTTAATTTTAATTCATTTGGTAATATTTTGTATCTGTTTAAACATATAATTGTGATAAATTTTAGCAGTTGTAACGAATGACATACCTCCTCAAAATCAGATTTTCTCTGTCAATTTAATTTGTTTATATATATATAGTATACACACAGTCCAGTCACATTGATGTGACCACCTGTCAAAAGCCACAATAACTACCTTGGGCAGAAATATTATATAATCTATTCTTTTCATATAATATTATTTCATATTCTTTCCGATGCCCTAGGACATCCTTTATCACACTCCACTGCAATGTGCTGCCACCTGCCTTTTGTGATTGGTTATTTCACGTTGACGTCGAAAGTAGATGGTGGCCACATTAATGTAACTGGACTGTGTATATGCAGAAAAACAAAGTACACAAGAGTGAATTTCAAACAGTTGCATTGTAATGAGCAATTATATTTTCAATGAACATATTTTGTTTATATTATGTCACATCAGATAGAATTTCTGGTTATTCCTGATTTGGCATCTTTTTATTAAATTTTGATGTAAGCTAATGTAATTCTTTTTCATTTATTAAATTAGCAACATTTCCCAATATTGTTTGTTTTTATTATCTGTTGAAATTTCCCAATATTTCTAGGTTATTTACTGTCTTTATTGTTTTGGTATTCACATCAATTACAACCTGTAAGAGGTCCAACTGCTGTTTTAAATAGTAGAAGAATGGTAGCATTAAAAAGTGAAAAAATGTAACCCATTAAGGATCAGACCCTATTCCACTTGACAGAAATGAATAAAATTTAATTTTTGAACTTTTATTAGAGTCTAGTTAATGAAAAAAAAATTTTTTTTTTTGTACACAAGTTACAAAATGTGAGAACAATCCTAAACTATTATTTTTCTCTATACATGAAATTTTTTAAAGCTTTGTAATTTAAAGGAACGTTACATTTTGTACATGTACTTATAGTTTGTAGAATAAAATCATAGATTAAAATAATTTTTGATTATTGCGGGTATGTATGTGAATAACTTAAAAGTAGGGAAAAAAAATTCTGCAAAATTGTCTAAAAAGCATGACTATTTGGTAAAAAAAATAATCATGTGGTTATTTTGTCATTATTTTTCTCTTAATTAGAGCAGCTTTCTCTATATATTTAATAAAAGAGATTTAAAAATTTACTAAAGAAAATTAAAAGAAATTTGTACTTTTTCGTTACTGTAATATTCTTAAATGGGTTATTTACAAAAAGTTTGAAATTACATTCTCTCTTTCTGGGTGATTATTTTAAAGAGTACAATTAAAATTTATGTTTCATGAATTAATAAAGGATTTCGTTGTTATTAGATTTAAGTATTTCTGATTAAATTTCTTCTATTTACTTCTAATTCATTCATTCTATTAACTTCTAAGTTGTTTATTTGCTTCTTCTTAGGCGTTTGTTTATTTGTTTCATTAACCATATCTTTTTAAACATTTATAACAGGTTGGATGCAGATGTCCATAGTATCATTAGCAATATGCTTGGTAACTGTTATGATTTTTATTGGTCAAGTGTCTTTTCAATGGTTTCTTATCCTGAGTCCAATTTCTTATAAGGTAATCGTAAATAATTTTTTTTTCATAATATTTAAATGATGATGGTATTCTATATAAATGAAATTTATCAATAGTGCTAATTAATGTGTATGAAAAAGGGAAGTTAATATTTTCTATGTCTTTATTATAAGGGGAAGTATATTTTAACCATTTTTCATATTTTATTTTTAAGGCATTCTCTAGAAGAGATAGTACTCAATTTGTAGAGATTTCAAGAACTTCTCTAAATATACAACAGGTTTGTTTTAAATATTTTTTTCCATATATTAGTTACAGTTGTCACTCAAAGTTACAGTTGCCAATGTATATTGTTGTCGTATTTGTTGTTTTTTGCATTATTTTCAAAGCTTATAAATTTTTATTTTAGTTTTCTCTCACTCGTTTTAACTGAAGAAAAAATTGTGATTATTTCCGCATATACTTTACAGAACAAATTTTACAAATAAATATGAATTAATGTATTTTTTACCTCATAAAGTTAAAAATACCAAAAATATTTCAAGGGCTTATCTTTATTCCAGTAGGATTGAATAAAGTTTTAAACACAATATTAATCTGAGAATATTTATCTTCCCTAGCATTAAAAAATATCTTTAAAAATAAATGAACATTTTTATATGTGCACCATTTTTATGAAAACTTTGGACATCTTAAAAAAATCAAAATTATTCTCTAGTGAAATACTTACATGTAAATCACATCAATACTGGTCATTTTTAAAAAAGAAGTAAAATAAAAAAAGTATCATAAAATTTAGTTCTAAAATTGTTTCTTCATAATTTTTAGATTATATAAATTAATATATTGGTTTTTTTTTCTAGAAAGAATAAGTATATTATTTGTTTTACTTAATTTTTATAATATTTTTGTTAATTATCTATATTTCGTTTACAGCCATATTTACCTCTAGTTTTGAAAAGATCAGATTCTAAGGGAGACATCTTTACTACAAGCATTCAAGATCGGTCTTATGGAACTAATGAAGATAGTGTTCAATCTACTCCTGATGGAGGAAGTATTAATATTCCTGGTTCTGATGTTGATAATTTTATTACTGGTGGAAATGAGCATTATCAACGTTTTTAATTGTTTTCTTGATTATTTTTTTTTACTTCTAAATTAAAGCTTTTGCAATACAAAATTTTTAGGTAAATAAACATAACATTTTAAAATACAATCGAAATTTCTAAAAAACTATTACTTAAATTTTTAATTGCTTTAAATTTTTTAAAATTAATATATATGAATACTTTTTCTTTTTGAAGGAAAGTTTGTGTGAATAAATCTAGATTGAATTAAACCACATAATTTTTTTTAAATGAATTGATGCATTTTGTAATAACAGTTTAATTTTTATTCTTCCGTTAATAAAAATTATTTACTAAATTTTAATAAATAATTTTAAATTATGTCTTAGTGGTTCTTAATCTTTGATGCTAGAGTACTTGGATATATGTCTATGAGTGATAAGATGTACACAA
Source organism: Caerostris darwini (assembly GCA_021605075.1). Classification (NCBI taxonomy): domain Eukaryota; kingdom Metazoa; phylum Arthropoda; class Arachnida; order Araneae; family Araneidae; genus Caerostris; species Caerostris darwini. The sequence continues at coordinate 112,739 of BPLQ01011509.1, forward strand.
AACACACAGCATTGGAAGAAAAGCAATAGCTTTTGCAACTGTCCAAAAAAATCACAGCTGTGTAAAATCAGTATTTGTAAAAAGAAATAATATTAAGTAAAGTTATATATAACAAGAAATTATTTCCCTTATAGAGAAAACAAACATATTTCATCCTTTTTAAATACTCCCCCTTCTTTAAAAGTGGGTTTAATATAATCCATGCCTTTTTATTATAAATTTTTTTAATAATTTTATGGCTCATTTATTTTATAATTTAAAAATTTGCAAAAGACTAAAATTAAATTAGTAAACGTTTTAATGTTATATTTTGGGAAAGACAGTTTTGTCATTATAAAAAAGGCGTTTAGTTAGTGTTTTTTTATGTATTGTAAGATATTTTTAAAATTTATTTTGAAGAACTTGGAAATTTAGAAAAACAATTTAAAAATTTAGTTCAGAAACTATGATTTATGACTACCTGGATAGAGGAAGAACCGGAATTTGCAATGAATGACACTCTTTCAGCACCAAGCCATGGACATAACAATGTCCTACAGTATGGTTCTGGATGATAGTGTAATGACATAAATTAACAAAAATTATGTGTAACATGGCACCAAAATAATAGATAGCTTTGCTTCCACCAAATATGCTAATATGCATTAAAAGAGGAGAATGATAAATTAGCTAATACATTTTTTTCATTGAAGAATGCAACCACTCCATTAATCAATTCGACTTATTAATACAAAATACTTAACTTTCTGGTTTATATAAGAACGTAGCAAGATTATGGAAACAATATTGACAGTATGAACACAGTTATATAAATGCAGAAACAGTATTTGTATTATTTACAAATGAGCCACAATTTACATATAAATGGACAGGTAAAAATATGAATGAATTCTGTAAGTTCCCAAATACAACATGATATAATACGACCCTGTTATAATGTAGTCATCTGAAGAAAACCTGAACTCCCGGTCATTATACCCGAAATACCATTATATCATGAGAACTGTTATACATTTATTTTGAAGGTAAAACGACTAATGAAAAAAGGCCTATTAATTTAACATTTTAACACAGTTAAAATATTAATGAATATTGCAATTAAATATGAAAATATTTAAGAATAAAGTAAAATGTAAAAAATTTAAATACAATACTGAGTATATATTTTACTTACAATTATGTTGCTCAGTTTAATTTTCACATTTTTTTCAAATCTACGATAATAAAAGTACTAAAATAAACCATTGTAATTGTATAGTCTGTCAAATTGAAATTACAGTATTAAAGTATTTAATTTGAATTTCAAATAGCATAAAGTAATATGCAATATTGCTTTATTAAAATATATTAACTTATGTTATATACATTCAGATTCAGTAATATGATTAATGTAATTTAATAACTGTTAGATTTCAAACTATTTAAAAAAATTAGAAGTTTAATATTAACTATGTATACTTAATTAAAATGTATTGTTATATATTTAATGAAAAAGTAAAACTTTATTTTATGACAATTATTACAAATTTTTTAAAATTATTAATATTTTTTTTTCTTCTGCCTGACATATAATCTTATCCATGTTATTTTATACCACATTATTGCAGGGTCATACAGTATTTGGGCATAAATTCCATCACACTATTTTTCAATAATCATATGTTGCTTGCTTGCAGGTCTGTATAAATATGTATAAAAGCAATTTATTGTAATTTTTTTCATTCATTGAAATCTGAAAATTATGTACAAGTAATAAACAATTAAGAAAGTTATAATAGAAGATATATTCAATACCTTTTTATGTACATTTTTATATGCTTAGCTGCTAGTTTAAATTTAATATTTTTCATTTAAAAAGAATAAAAAATATTCCTCTTAATATGGGGTGTTTTGTTTTAGAGTATTTTTATGCAGATGAATATACATCCCTGTGCTTATCTGATCGCATGAAGCATATTACTTTGTATTTGAAATTGCTTTTGTATTAATCTATATTACCATTTTGTGAACAGTTTTTTTGTTAGAATTCTATTTATAAAAAGCTTTATTATTTAATGCTTTTAGTAAAGTAGTTGTAGTGATTTGATTATTTTTTAATAAAATTAGTGATATTTTTTATTAGAAATATAAATTATCTCTAAATTTTTTTTTTTTTTTGTATTTTACATTTGTTTTAAATGAATATTGAATTGTTTTAATTGAAATTATAATTTTTTTTTCTTGCTGTACTGTATGTATATAGTAATGTCCTTTTTAATCATACAGAATCTGTGAAATTTTAATTACATTAAGAAATTTTATCCCAACATAATTGATTCTGGTATCATATTTGCTATTGAAAGAAAAACCAATGATAATAATTAAATTATGAATTAATCCTTTGCTATCAAAAGATTTCCATTTGTGTTAGCTTTAGTATAACAAATAAAAATCTGCATATTTTCAATTTGTATTTGAATAATTTTCCTTCTTAATATAGAAATAATGATTTCTATTAATCGTAGATAAAACTGAATAATAAGAAATAAATGTGAGTTACATTCCCTATTATTTGTTTATCAAATTTTTTCTCTCTGCGTACATAACAGAAGTATTGTTGTTTTCAAGTTAAATATTATAAAAGTGCCTATTGAGTTTAATATGATTTAGACTGATTTTTGATAAACAGAGATTATTTTTTTCATGATTTACATAATATTGCTTGTGTAGTGTAGTAATGTTGTAGTCAAAAATATTTTGTTGATTAATCAAATGTGCAAAATGAATGAATTAATTAATTAAATATGTCAATAAAGTTTCTTCAATCAGAATCTCAGATTAGATAAATTTTTCAAATTAATGTTCCTTAAATGTTAATTTTATTTATGCATTTTAAAAAACATTATTATTTATTTTTACAACTTGTAATTTTCTTTTCAATGAGGAGTATTTGCTGCCATATAAGCAGTCACTGAACTAGATGTCAAATACATATCAAATTTTTTCAGACATTTAAAATATTTCTACTTTTTTAGATTTTTGATGTTATTAATTTATTTGTGTGTATTTAATTTATATGATCAATGTATTTTGAACTATTTTCTTGTTTTTCTTCAGAACTGTTATTAATATTTTGATGCAGATACCTTGATATTTTCTCTATTCATTACATAGTTTCTATAGATAGAATATAACTAAAGCAATATATTGACTAAGAAAATCAAAGTCTCTTATTTTGAAATTTTAAAATGAATTATTGGTTTTAATTTCTTTTTTAATACTTAATAGTATTATGTATAATGTTTTGCCTTTTTAACTATGTCTTATATGTACATAACAGAACAATTGTTTTCATTCTTAGAATAAATCAGAAGAATGTAGCTTGTAATATATATTTACATTCTTATAAATAGTAAACTTTTATATAAACTGGTATTTTGAAAAAATATTATAAAATTTCATTTCTATTTAAAGAATGACCCAGTGCATATATATTTGAATTTTTCTTATTTACCTGCATAGCATATTAGTATGCTATTTCTCATATATAAACTGCTATGATTGTCAGAGGTAAATAAAATTCCATAGATTTTATTGTCCTTAAAAATAATTAAAAGTTCATATTTACATATTTTGTTTTTTAGTTTTATTTTAGGGAAAATTTACAATTTTTCTAATGTTTCAAATTTAATCCCAGTTGAATTTTCTGAAATCTTTATTCTATGTTATCACATTTTGCATTTATAATTTTTGAGTAATAATTAAAAAGTCGTAAACTAACAATTAGTTTGTTTTATTGATAAACAATTAAAAAGGAAAAATTGTATATAAATGTGATACTAAATGGGTTGTAGCATATTATGTTTATTTAAATATAAATATTAACATTTTTGAATAATAAAGAGATTAACATAATTTTTTTGCAATAAATACAAGCTGATAAAATATAAAGGTATGACATGCATATAAATAGATAAATCCTTGATTATGTTATTGTTATGATATTTCTTTAGAAATTGTTATAGCTTTTACAAAATTAAATTCACTTTTCTGAAATAGTTCATTTTCTCAATGATTAAAATAAGAAGCTTGCTATCAGATATCAAAAATTTATTTTTATATACTCAATTTCTTATGGAAATAATAAACTTAGAATATATTTGTTTATGTGATTACTGATTGTGGATTTTGAGCATCCATTTTTAAATGAAACCTTTGGTTGTGTACAATTTTTCAGGTTGTTTCTATTTCCTTTCTAGTTCTGTCTTTGAAATTTTAGATTTGTACATTTAAATTTGGCATTCTAATATGATTGATCACCTTGATATATTTTTTAAAATTCTGTTTATTTATGAGTTGCATTTTTTGTTTATAATTTATTTTGAAGTATGTGTCTTATTTATTTATTTGTTGCTTTAAATATAGTACATTTTCTTCTCAAACTCTTTTAATTTCGCAATTTTTTTTTTTAAACAATAATGCACATTTTAACTTCAAGTTATATGTTCAAGCAAGTAATTCTTTCATCTATTTTTAAATATATGATGTATTTCTATACCACTTATTTATTGGATTTAATAAGTTTGTGTGATGATTGATTTGGTTATCTACATTTCTTTAAAGCATAATGTTGCAAAAAAAAAAAAAAAGTTATTTAATATTAATTTCAAACCGTTATATCTTATGCTTAACATAGATAAGAAATTTTGACCAAAATGCTATTATTTCATTGATTATAGTAGTATCAGATAAAATTGTTTTTGAAATAATTCAAAATTTTATTTTAAATAATTTTAATTATGATGTAAAAAGAACTGAAAAGATATCTTGTTTGTGTGATAATTACTTTTGTTCATATTTTGTCATGTTATTTATTCAACAAAATTGTTGCATGTATTTTTTAAACTTGAAAGTAATAAATAATAGACTTCAATTTAGAGGCATTTATAAATTTGCGTGAATACTTTTAATTTTGTGCTTGTTAATGATAAAAATGCTTTCATGCAAAAAACAAACAAACAATGATATTATACAGTTTAAAAATTAAAATGTTCTATTGTATATTGTCAGTATATAATATAATCATTTTGAGCTTGAATCATAATGAGCAAAAGTTTTTATTTTAAACTCTCTACTAGAACAAATGTTTAAAGAAAATGCGGAATTGTAAGAAATTTCGATCTTGAAATTAATATATTATAAAGATTACCTATCTGAAAAAGACTTCATTGATATTTAAAACAAAAGTTTTCAGAAGATAATAGTGAGGAACATTATATTAATTTAATGCATAATAATAATGCAACAATTAAATTAAAGGTAATATTAAAATTTATTTTTATTTACTTTAACAAAGAGTTGAAGCACATACATAATTTTTAATGTGTTTGTTATTAATATATTTATAAAAGTTATACATTTTAAGTTTGTTATAAAACTAATTTATGAAAATCAGTCTCTTAAAGAGAGAATTGATGCCATTGTTTACTATTTTATATGTAACAATATAACATTTTGACGAAAGAATCTTCGATTTTTAAAAAAAATTCTAGATATTAAATGTTTCTTAAAATTACAAAATGGGTTCATACTTTTAATTTTTTTACAAGTGTGCTGTGGAAAGTAAAATTGAATGTTGAAAAAACTGAAATAATGTTTTACACGATGAAATGATTATCTATATCCAAAATTACGATCTTTATATATAAAAAAAATAAATAAACTGGTCCAAACAAGCTAAGCATCTATTCTATATCACAAATAAAATTCTAATATTTGGTTCAGAAAACTGTACTCTCTCATAAAAAGAAAATAAGGTTCTAATAATATATAAGGTCTAAGTAACATCATCCAAAGGCTTCAAATGAAAAAAAAAAAAAAATTGCTTAATATGATTCTTTTCACATCAGCCATCACTTGCATTTAAGGCTAAACAAAGCAATAAATTCTTTAATTAATACTAATGTCATATACTCTGAGACATTAATTGACCCATAAATTCTAAACATCATAGACTGATACCAGTATTTTAAATAAACATGTATCTGATGCACAATCCAGGCCAGCATAACATAAGAGCAATAACATGTGCAGTACAAGTTCCTCCTGTAAACTTATAACCATTAGAATTTCCTTCACATCCACTATCAGAGGAGTCTAGGCATTTTTAACTTTATCTGATATGAACTTAAAATTGTATGAATATTTTATGAATAACAACAAAGTTTTTTGTTCAAACCCTTTCTTTCTTGTTATTAGTAAAAAATTTTACCCTTAATAATAATGATTCTTTTCTTAAACTGACAGGCACAATTGATTTTAATTATATTCTCAAAAATTGAAATTAAAAGTCCCTTCCGTACTAAGGCAACTCAATGATACTATTACATTGCAATCAGAAATTTATTCATAAGAATGAAAATATAAACATATCTATAGGAGCCAGATTTTTTATATGCTTTTAATTAAAATAAAGTCAAAAACTCATTTTAATAATATAAATGAGTGTTTGATGTTAATTAATGAATCTTAATCGAACATTATTTCAATGCTGGTGGTGGCTATTTTTGTAATAGAGGAGTTTATATTTATCATAAAACTATTAATAATATTTATGAAAGATAGAACAATCACACAGTTTTGTGTATTATTTACAATACTATTTTATTTCATACTTTCTATACTAAACTTTTAACATTTCTCAAAAATAAAATAAAAGCACCAAAAACTGAATTAAACACCACTATTTTGTTATATTTCCTTATCGAATCATAACAACAAAAATCTTTTAGCACATCCAATCCAAAAATAATTAATATTGGAACTTGAGAATAACTATACAATAGCTTTTCATGCTCATTAAAATTATTTTTTCAAAGACATTAGTCCTATAAAGAAAGAGGAAAATTTAAAATGAATACCTATATAATAAAATTTCATATATGTTTTCATGATAAATAATAATTGCACATTTAAAAATATAACTAAGCTTCAAAAATTGGCAACATGTTTTAAAATCTAACACCATTATCAAAAGATTTATTTTCAAAGAAATTTCATGCAAATAAATATATTTTTATTTAACATTTTGGAACATAATTAAACTTAGAAGTTTAGGACCTTATCTGACATTCTTGCATGTGTATGAATAATCATATATGTAATGATTTTTTGATTCTTCACATGAAAAAGAGAAATTATGAAATAAATTAAGAACTTAATATTTACAAAAGAAATCATATACACACAAAATCCTGAACCACTGAATTTTCGGTAAAGAGTGGTAACCGGATGGGGATGAGTGGTAACCACTGAATTTTTTCTAAGGAAATATTTTATTCTCTTATTTTACTATACATTTTTTAAGAACAATTACATTGCAATTATGACTGGGAAGCCAAATGATCAACATTAATTTTAATATTTCATTCATAATAATTTAAATAAGATATAAATTAAAAAATTCTTTCTTAAAATGTATATAAAATTTTTATTTCTAAGTGTTCTTATAATAATGAACTTATAAATTCAAATATTGAGCAATTCATAAATATAATGAAATATTTCCACAAAAGATGCTTATTCTAATATTGCAATTGGAGTCTGGGTAATGGAGCACTATTGGAGGCAAAGTTCCTAAAACTCTTCATCAAAATTAATGAATATGATTACATAATTAATAATAAAAAAGACTGCCACTTAAAAATTAAATAAAACAATCAAGAAAAAATCAGGAAAAGAATTTTAAAAAAATTAAAGACACTTTTGAAAATTCTTAGAGACCAGTTGCAATTTAAAAAATAAAATTTAAGATGCAAAAATTAGATAAAAGTGGAGTTGAGTTGAGTAAAAGTTTTTAGTTGGAACTAACAGGAAACAATAAAAAAATATGTCAGATGTATGGCCCTGCTGACACAGAAGGAAACTTAATGAACTAATTATCAACAAAATATCTTTTTCAGATTTACTTCCCTCAAAAATAGGTTTCCATATACAATATTAAACAAATGTTTAAAGAAGTCTACAATTTAACCATATTTATAATAAATTGACTAGTACACATCAAAGGTTGATGGGAAAGAGGAAATAAATAAAATTTTATCTTTTCACATATATGCTTTAGACAACTAGTTGGCTTTCACTATAAATACATATCAAAGCTGGTAACAGTATAAATTAAAAAAAAAATCTTTCTCAGATTTTTTCTTTCAATTTTCTACTCAACATACTGCAACATTTAGTAAAAAGCATTAAATAATGAAAAATACAACCTTTGAAATAACTTTTTCTCTAAGTTTATATTTTTTTACAAAGAAAATCAAGATATAATTTTAATTTAAAAATAGTTCCAAAAGATATTAGTTTAAAATCTATAAAAAATATTAAAATGTGCTAATAAAAACAAATATAAATATTTATAATTATTTACAGTAAATAAAAAGAAAAATGAATTTTAGATTCAACAAAAATTATAAACTTTTTTAGGTTAAGATCACAGTTTACATATCACTGTATAATTTATATACAATTTAAATTCTTCCATCTTGATAGTTTGGAAAATTAAGATCAAATATAAATAATTATATTTCTATAGCTTCATTAAAAAAAATATTAATGGCATGTTTGCATAATGTATCAACAGCAATTGTAAAAACAATTATATTTGATATGCTACCATGATAAAAAAAAAAAAAATAAAAAAATTGAGCACCATTTATTATAAGGGAGTCTACCACAATATTCTGCCAGTCAGTTTTGCTAGCTAAGATGTAAAGGATTAGAAATTAAATAGAAACAGTTGCGCTAATAAAGTGCAAACGCGCCAACCGTAGCTACAGATTTGGCGGTTTTTAAGTGGCGCCAATCTAGACTTAAAATTTTTGTTCCAAAATAATAAATATTTATGGAACACTTCATTTAAAATCTAAACGATTTCAAAATTCAAAACACTGTATTTAAACATAAAGTAGTCAAAAACACTTTATTTAAACACAAAGTAATCAAACAGATTTCAGTGGAAAACAGGCCGATATAGAGTTTAACATGGATTCAAAACAGTCTAATTGGGACATTTTCGTTGTTTTGGTAAAATATTTCGCTCCTGAAAAAATAAAATTGCATCTTGTTCTGTTTCTGGCAAATCCTAAATACGCATTTTCGTAGAACTACAAAATTACGTCAAAACTCAGCAAATCTACAGCCGTTACATTGGCGCCACTTAAAAACCACCAAATCTGTAGCTGTTACAATGGCGACACTTAAAAGTCTGTTGCCGTTAATACGTAAGTACCGAAATAATTAAAAAGTATTATTTACTGTGACAGTGATAAATGGTAGGGGCCTGATGGCCGAGTGACTAGTGCTCTGCCACTCAGTGCCCCATGTTTCAGGTTTGAGTCCTGGCAATGCCATGGATTGTAGAATCTCCTTTAAACTGTAGGTCCTGGTCTAATATGACTAGAGCATTGGGCTGACAACCTTACCCCATAAAAAGAAAAAATCTTCTGTCTTGAAATCTGCCAGCAGGAAGACTACCTTGGCCTACTATGGGGCTGTTGCAACACAAAATGATAAATGGTAAGCAACAAACAGAAATTTGCACACAAAAAGAGCACCTCAAGCACAAGATAGAAGTAATTGGTGATCTACGGTAAAAAAGACCATCATTAAAGTATATATCGTAGGTGCATATAACATATATCATTATGGTACATCACTAAAGTGAGATGACCTGTCAGACAGGTCTTAATAAAATATGAGCCCCTGAGTAACAGACCAAATTGAATTAATTATCACCATTTAGCGACTACCAAAAAAGAAATTTGTGACCAGTGAATAATGTGGCAGAATCCCCATTCTATAATAAAAAGAATAAACAAAGTAAACACTGAATTTAATTACTTATTAAAAGAAATCCATATAGAAATGATATATATATATATTGTAAAACACTAATATTGGTTCAAAAGTACATAAGAAATATATTACTTTAGTAATAAAGATTAAAAAAAAAATATCCTCAGTAAAATACAAACATGGAACATATAAAAAGTTTCCAATTGAGATCATGCAATGATATGGACAACCATATATCAATCAATAACAAATTTTACATTGTTTATTGATTTAAAGAGATGATTTGTACAAAAGAAACAGTGAAAAAAATACTATTAAGAAAACTGCCCTCTAATACTAGATTTCTGAACTTTATAAATTGATTAAGATCTGAAAAAAATTTTGTAAATGTTTATTTAATTTATTTAAAAAATTTAGATATAATTTAATTTTAATTATTAAAATTGTTCATTATAAGAAATAGCTTTTTATAAATGTACACAAAGTAAAAAATATAGAATATGAAAGTATAATTTTCTTTAACACTTATTTAGCTCAATTCAGAATCAATTAAGATGTATATAATATATTACCTACTAAGAGGTAAATTATGCAATATGTTTTGGAACCGACAAAACTTTATACATTAAAATGATCTACTGCAATGAAACTTTCGAAATATTTCGTAATATACATTTCTTTGTTAGTATAAATAAAACCTCACAATATTTTAAATTTTAGTACTTTTGTCAAACAATAAAAAATATAAATCAATTTATTTTCCTTTCTGAAAACATATTCATTTGAAAGAAACTTTTCTAATTGTTAAAAACTATAAAATACAAATAATGCTTGATGCAATGAAAATGTCTATATTCAGCAGATATTTCAATAGCAGGACAAAATTTTTTTTTTACAATTCCAAAAACCTTTTTTTTTAATTACTTTAATTCTTAAATGCTTCACATATTATAAGTTAATATTATTTCCTTCAAAGAAAAAAATTTCTAAAAAGAAAAAAATTATCATTTATAACAGTGTTATAATTCACAAATTTAATAAAATATTGTGTAACTCTTGAAAATATACTATTTATTGAATAGTTTATTCTGAATTTATAAATGAAAACTTGTACAGAATGAATAACATACAAGGCACCTATATACAGACATTAATATAACTTTTCTAAAATAAAACAAATAAAGCTTTTACACTCAGAAATTGATATCCCTCCCTTACACTATGAAATCCATACCTGAAAATACTTGCTGAAATATCTTTTATATTACTTTAAGTGGAATCAATATGCATTTTTAACAAACAACAACACATAGTGCAATGCAAGTTTATTGCACAACTATATGTAATATATTGATGTTTATTTACTGTTACTAACAATAATATTCAATCACTTTGTTGTATCACAATTTTAAAAATTTTGATACAACAAAGATACAATTGATACAATTTAATTTTTATATAAACATCACAAATCTCTTGAATGATATTTTATGTGAAGAGACTGATATTTCAGATTAAAAAAGAAATGCACTAACTTCAAAATTCTACATGACAATGGAATAAAGAATTTTAATAACATCATGCAAAAGTGTTTGTCACTCGAAAATTTATTTCTGTGCTTAACACAATGATTTGCTAACACTCACATGAGTTAAAATATGTCATAAAAAGCACTAATTTGAGAATTTCATCTTCTTAAAATATGAATTGTTTTTTCTTTATTTTTAAAATGTTACAACAATTTAGTTAAAGTGAAAGAAAATTCATTGTCAACTTAAATTTAAAATGTTTTCAGTATTAATCTAAATTTAAAATATTTAAATCGGTAACATCTCAATGTTATGCATCAAAATAATTAGTAGTTAACCTATTCAGCAACAAGAGAGTTTTAAAAGACATTATATAATAGTAGACTTAATAAATAAACAATGAATCACATTAATAAAATAATAAACACAAGGAATGGCACAGACATGAGGAATATTGCAAAAAAGAGCAGGTTTAACTTGAAGTTCAGCAAACATAATTTTCCTGATAATAGTAAACACAACTGTTCAGAAGTAATCTCATTTACCTATAACAAATGTAGCCAAATACTTTCATGATATGAAATATATATCTTAAGTATTAAGTTTTTTTCATCTTATGTTCCTTCATTGACAGGTTGGAGGAACTGTTTTTGCATTCATCGAGTCTTTTTTTTATTGCAGCAATTCTGTTTTCCAAATATTGAATATATCGATCACACCTCATTTTGGTTTCATAGACATTTGACACATCCATTTGCAAGTGATGCTGAACTTGCACGAATTTATGCTTCACAGCTGTGTGGAGCATTTTCCGTAATAAAAATATTTGTCGATTCAAGCGAAAGAACTGCTTAAATGCTTCCTTCAATTTGGCTTCACAGGCTCTTAAATGAGGGCCCAACTCGCGGATTTTCAAATTTCGCACTTCTACCCGTTCATTTATAAAAGCAGCTGTTGGAAAACGATTCATGGTGTTTCAAATAAACCTCTTTTTTCGAAGTTTGCTCGCAATTATTGCTACGAAAATCCCAGCGTATGATATAGTTAAAATGGTTGATTAGATGCCTCCGCACAAAAAAAAAGTTCCTTAGATGACGTATGTATTTGAGTGTAAAATATCCGAGTGGTTATGTGTTTCCGCTTTAAAAAATAGTTCTCTGAAGCATTTTATTAAAATTAAGCTTTTTCCGTTCTGTAAATTTTTCTTCCTTATTTTGGTTTTCATTTGACTCTATTTCTATACATAATTTGCACTGACATTTAAATTCATTTTTGTAATATATTTTTTTAAAGTCAATTTTTTAACACTTTCGTTTGATTTATTTCCATTATGTTTTTCATGCTCATTCTGTGTTATTTTTTTTATTTTCTGCTATTATTTCATAAATACAGAATATTTATTCAATTGATAGATATGTATTTTTATTCAACTGATAGAAACTGGGAATGCATCATATATCAAAATAAGGGACGAGGCGCTTTGCAGAAACGGGTAACCCCTGTTCTCTTTTTTCCCATGATTCCTCATTCTCTCCCTCAACTCCTCATTATTTCCCACAATTCAATGCGTCTAGTATTAGTAAACAAATATTATTTACATCTATTAGTGATATAGTTCGTTGTAATTCGTTGCAATTTTTTTGATTAATTCAATAAATGAATAATAATTTTATTTTATTGATTTGTAGTTTTTTATTGCTTAAAATATTAGTTAATTTATGAATTATTGCTATAGCAGTTTATATCAAATATATATACTTTTTGCCTGAGCTTTGTAAAAAATACTTACTGGTTTTAATTATTTTTTCGATCTTTTGAACAGTCTAAAATTTTTATAAATAGATGTTCTAAATATTTTATAATAAATTAAATGTATTTAATTAATTTTCTTTTCAGAAATATGATAATAATATTGATGTATATAATAGGTTTTGTGTGCTGATAAAAATTTGCTACTATATTCATCCTTCTTCTTAGTAAGTATCCTTCTAACGGCTTGAAAGCTCAGTGGGGGCAAACTTTTCATTAAAATATTTTCTATTAAAGATTCTCCAATAAATGTTCTGATAGTTTTGTAATCCCTGCCAATAATCGTGGCAGGTTCATCTACTTTCTGTCATCCATTATCTAATTCCTATTTAATTGTATTTGAAGATTTAATAATAATTAAATGTAATTCATTAATTTTTATTTATTGAATAATATTTTCTTTATATAATTCATTATTGAACTTTTTACTTCATCTGAGTTTTCCAAAAAAATTTTTTCACTAACCCAAAATATTTTGATATGAATTCTATTGAGGATGTTTACTTCAATTCAATTTTATCTACTATTTATATTTTTTAAATGTTTTTTATATATTTTATTATAGATAACTGAATGATGTATAATTTATATTGCTCATGGAATATTAATGATGATTAACATTAAGATAACATAATAATTAGCATAAATCTGTATATTTATAACAGTGCTTATTTTTTAAATTATTGTCTTGAAATGTATGTTAAATATTCTTTTTTAGATTATGAATATATTTTGATCACTGTTGTTTGTGAATTCATTTCATTTGAAGATACTTCGACAAAAGACAGTTTTATTTGCAAAATACATATAGAATTTATTTAAAGGAAAAACATGTGTAATAATATAATATACATAGTGATGGTTAATAAAATGCTATAAAAATATATGTTTTCATTGTAAGTAAAATTAATAAAAGTCTAATAAGAAACATACCATAGTTCAATTTATTCACAGAATCATTATGTTTGCAGTTCCAAGTGTAAACAGTTATGTTGATTAGTTTTCATTTATTTTTTCATAAAGATGTGAAAATTATTAATAATATATCAATGAATGTTATTGTAATAAAATATTTTTTATTTAAGTTAGTGGATTTATGCATCTGTAACATATTCTTCTCTCATTTCTCATGTTTGTGACTTTCAGGAAAAGAGAAAAAAGCATTTTTTCATATAACATCAAAATTATTTTATTGAATAAAATAAATTAACGCATCTGTCATAATAAATGCCATTAGCAATCATTATCAACATTTGAAAAAAATAAAATATAAGTTAATTCAATGCTAATAATTTAAACATAAATTAAATTTGATTCTTAATGCATTCAAACTTCAACTTAATCGTTTTAAAGTCAGTTATTATAAATGGATATCTTTGGAGAAAAAAAAAAGACGTGGTATGTCCTTAGCAGAAAATATTTTTGATGCTTAAAATAAAAAATAAAAAAAGTTTATGGAAAAAAATTAAGATTGTAAAAGAACTATCTAATTAAAAAATTAATGATGATTTGGTTGAGTTATTCTAAGGTTGAAATTTGGCATGCTTAATTTCTAGGTTTAATATATCTTACAGCGGGAAAAGTGTATTTATAAAAATTATTAGTTTTCTGAAAAAGAAATGAGGAAATATGGATTTCAAATTTTAATATTAACATTTTAGTTATAAAAAAATAGATATCAATTTTTAAAAAATTTCTTTGCATATTTTACAAGAGAAAAACATAGTAAATTAGATGTTATATTCAATTTAATTTTTATTAAAATTTTTCCTTAAAATTAAAACATTAAAAAAATGAAATGAATGAAATGCACACACATGTACCTAAAAATCACTTAACTAGAAAAATAAATTGTAAAAAAATTTGTTAGAAGCCTCGTGACTTCTATAAATACATTCAAATCAAGTGAAGAATAATTTGCAACTTAGAATTTAGATTCTTTACATTTCGATAATAATAATGTAGAATGTTTAGCTAAAAGTTATGGTGGTTGTGTAATTTTAAAATGCATGCATTTGCACACTACTGCTAAATCTTCCTATCTGAATGTGATTAAAAACCTGGATCTGTTGAAAAAATCAGTTTAATAACAAAATATTAGGTGTAAAGAACACTTAAAAATATTATTAAAATAATGGGGAAACATATAGTGAAACAACATAAATTGTTGTCAATTCTACCGTTTGAAAGATATTTTAAAACTATTATAATTTAATTCATGTTTTTTCTTTTCTTTTTATTAACATATTGTAGTAGATGTATACACAGAAATTAGTAATTTTGACACAAACATTGTGCTAACAAAAACTTTATTGATTAAAAGTCTAATTAGTATTAGCTTAATTTATTTCTTAATACATATTTCATCATTTCTTTAAATATTATTAAAAAAGGGAAAGAATTGTGACCCAGTGAGTTTGAATATTATCACAGAGGGCGAAAGCTGCATCAGTGCACTTGGCATCCAGAAGTAGGCGAACACGTGAAAAAATGTTAAATTATCTAGTCACTACCTCTGTATGCTTGCATTTCCAAGATTTCCTTATATGATCCTAGTCGGGGCCGAGTGGCTAGTGCTCGGTACCACAGGTTTCGGGTTCAAATCCCGGAGGTGCCATGGATGTTTGTAGTGGTTCGAAAACCACTTTAACTCGTAGGTCCCGGTCTCATATGACCGTAGAGCGTCACAAAGCCCAATCAGACTTCTCCCCCACATCATTCCCAAATTGTAAACTGCTACTCATTTTTTTTTTTACAGTTTCCATATTTTTTCTGACGTTCGACATACGGATACAAAAACCTTCAACAACAAGCTGTTGTTAATATTAAACACATTTATTTCAATACTCTTAAGAAAAACTTTTGCTGCGGAATAATGTTTCCATGAATGTACCTATAATGTTATCAAAATGTGTAGTACAATTGGTTTCATGCTATCATTACTTGCAATTGATATTTGTTTTCATATCCTGTATGGATAATGATAATAAATGATCTTTCGGAAAATAAGATTAAGTGAAAATAGAAACTAGGACTCTTCGAAATGATATACACTATTTCTGAAAGTGTTAAACTCTGATCTCGCTAATGAAGCAGAAAATTTAAAAAAAAATTAATTTTCATTTAGGCGATACAACTACAACTAGGGAACCAAACGATAACGCGTTGAATCATAGAGTTATCGGATGTCAAACTACGTGATTTCCAACTAGATCAGCCCTATCTGATGTATTTTGGAATATTCTGCTGTTCACGCAGACCCTGTAAATGTTTGACAAGAAGAAAGCAATCAGTAGAAATTATTGTCTTGGGTGACTGTAAATTATCCTGTCGAAATGTAATCCTTGAAAGAAAATGCAACGTAGGGAGGAGTAGAATAAAGTTAGTAGGGCTCCGTGACTAGGGAGGGTCCCAGATGACAACCGAAAGATCCCATTATCAAATGAAATGGTTCTCCAAACCATAACTTGAGATTTTCACTGTTATTTGTGTCCTCATTAAATGTCGGATCATTGATAATGTAACAGATGCTATAACACACGTACTGAAAACTCTCCCTGTTAAGAGCTACCTTCTTAAAGCTATAGGTTGGCATTGTTAAACCATTCCTTTAAAAAAATATTACATGTTTTCTTTTAAATGGTAACATATGCTTCTTATTGTGTGCGAACTCGTAAGAGAGCACTCGGCCGAATCATTTGAAGAAGCAACTGTAAATCTCTGTTCTATAACAGTCTTTGATTCTTTGCTGTATAGATGTCTGGTTAGTTGATCGTTGCTGCGGTACAGACCACTCCCATTGACTCATTGCTGCTTTTGACAAATAGTAGACCAACCAGGCGATTATTGTGCCATATGAAAGGTTTACTAGAATTGAAATGCCCTTATGTGCTATGAAAATAAACAGAATCATCTGAAAATACAAAGTGTATTTTTAGAGGGTTTTTTACTTGAGGGCAGATCTGGAAATTAAGTAAATGTTCAGAGATTTTTGAAACTCCAAATTTCTTGAATAATGTCAAGATAACTACTAATTTGCTCAACCAACTCTTAAGAGTCAGTTACCACTGTAGAACTTGCAGAGCCCTTGAAACCATCCATATTCGCCACCCTGAACCTGAACGGTTACATACTTATGCAGATACCTCCTTGATTGATTCCCCAAATATCGGATCGGGAATATATTCTTCCATTTTTTCTTTCTATGCTAATAGCTATGTGTGTGGATGGGCAGCAACTTATCCCCAAACACCTTTACAGCAAGGTGTTTTTGTTATCGGACTCAGGGGCTGCCATTCCGGCTATCGGGTCATATGAAGTACCCTCCTCGAATATCTTAGAATGTCGAGGTCTTTTTGAAAGATTGAAGGTAGAGGGACGACACATCGCCCTTCAGTGGATCCCTGGACATTTTAGGTAATGATGAGGCAAATTTGCTGGCTAAGAAGGGCATACGGATAGTCCAATGCCAAATACTTGCACTCTTTTCATTCTATGAATCTTTATATCAAAAATCAAATAAGACTTATTTCAGAAGAACTTCGTGAAATTTAGACTTGCTGTAGGCCATCTGCACCGCATTGGCATTTTTGATAACCCGAATTGCCCGCTCTGTGGGAAAGGCAAGATCATGGGCAGGCAGCATATAGCAGGATGCCCTTCTTTGCATGGGGACTCCGAGATGAAAAGATATTGGAGTCCTAGAACTTTGCTGATGAGACATTGGCTTTTTCTTGTGTTTCACACTTTTTTGATCTCGTAAGAGTTTGTCATTTTCTCTTGCCCTTGGAAATAAAAAAAAAATGTCTGGTCATATCCCCTATTAAAATAATTGTTCTATAACCAATTAAGAAAACTGCACTTCATTCTTTTAAACACCTTCCAAGTGCTCTAGAGTTCCAATTATTTATTCAGGGCACTAAATCTTAGATTGCATTTGCGTGCCCAATTTCGTTACGATAATTTCCGATTGGTGCATCCTTTGTGTTTAAGTGTGAAAGACTTCTTTTTATTAAATCTTTGAAATGACTAACTATTTCGATACTTAATTCACTTGGGAAAAAGAAAATGTTGCACTTTACCACTGCCTACAGAAATCTCATGAATTCTTTAAGCATATCTTTTTCAGTGAGGAATAAACATTTTCAGAATGGTGTTACATTAAGGTTTTAGGACTGGAATCCTTAAATTTTCTGAACACAATGCTCCCTGGTAGGCATATGCACATAAACTTATATACATTTGTGAACTACTTTAAATATCTTATTGATCAATTTGCTGGTTAGTTTTAAATGGGCAATTTTTGTAATTATGGAACAAATTTTTCTATAAAATTATTTAATTTTATTTAAGAAATATTTAAATAATTACTACCCAATTTTTAACTTTTAAGTCATTTGATTCCCAATACCCAACTTCATAGCAGAAAAAATATTTTGCAAATAAAATAATCTTTATTAATTTGAAGTCAAACAATTTCATTTTATTAAGTACAATATTTTATTTGTCTTCTACATAATGTAATAAATTCATGTTAATACATCAATTTTAAATTGAGTAATTATATATTTATTCTTATATGTACATATTACTTCAAGTGATTTAATTTACCTGAAACTGTTTAAAACCCTTTCCAAGAAATTAGATAATTTTCATTAGCATTCTGAACTTCTACAATAAAACTGTTTTTATTTTATTTGCAATTATATTATGTAGTTTCAACCATATTTATCCTCTTAAACATGTAATATATTAATGTAATTTATTGCAAGCTAAATTTGAATTTTCATTGCTGTAAATATTAAAAAATTTTTATATGTCAATCAATCATTTTTTTTTTATGTGTATATCGAAACAAATTTATATATGCTAATAAAAGAATACACAGACACAAGTTAAATTTCAATTAGATATTTATTTTTAAAAATGCTTTAATAAATACAGATACATATATGGAAATCATTACAAAAAGATGTCAGCTTCTTGAACATCGCCAGAGGTGATCCATAACTATAAACAAAACACAATATCTTGCTTTTCTATTGATTATTTAAAACTATTTGGATACTTTTAGTTTCATAAATCTTGTTTATTTTATATATATTCTCTAAATAGAAAAGTATTGCATTCTCGCATTAGCGATTATTATGCACATCAAAAAATAAAATTAATCTAAACACAACTATTAAAATTGTCTTTTTGAAGACAACTTGGAAAAGTTATTTGCCAATGGCTACCAAAATTTAATATATCTTTTAAAAGTAAGCATCATTTGGAGCATTACTGAATGGATTATAATATTCAAACATTTTGCATTTTATATTTGCTATAAGTAATATCCAATGGCAATTCATATTTACAGGAATTAATAAGGAATTAATATTTTTAATACATTATTAATCCAAGAAAAATATAAAATGTTTGTCCTAGATTGAAATTATCAGAACCTTTTAATCTTTTATCAGAATTAGGAAATGAAAATGTTTCAAAAAACTGTATAATTTTTTTTATTCGGAAGAACATATGAACGAGGGTCAATATGTAAAGGATTAGTTTTTATATTTATAGCTATGTGCACTCCAGCTACCAATGTGTTATGAGAATTTAGTACAGTGTTAAGCATCAATTCTCCAACTTGTAGATTTTCACCTAATTCTAATACCGTAGAACCTTGATAAGTCGAAAACCTCCAAAACTAGTGAAATTTCAACCCTCGATATGTCGAAATAATTAGTCAATCCCCACAACCATTGGACCTATGTATCTCGAACCTTAGCAATGTTTGATTTTACAACTCGATCATTTGAAACTAATTACCTCTACAGTTCGAAGAAAAATAAGTTGCCGACAATGCACGTCATTGTTTCTTAGAAAACAATGTATGAGTATACAGTAAATAAAATAACAAATTCTTATTATTGTTATTGATTTCTTTTGAACTCTAGCGAAGCAAATCTTTTTGTCTATTGCAAAAATATCAGAAGTAGTTTGGTTTTACTGCAATTGGCTTTACCTTTTTTAACAACACTATACGAATAATATTGTCAGAAAATGAGTGCTGTGAAACACTGTCAAAAGAAGAAAACTCAAAATAAATTAGAAAGAATCTAAACCTCTACAAGTTGAATAGTTCCTTACAAAATCCGCATGAGTCGAAATCCTCCATAAGTTGAAAACTCTATAACTCGAATTATTAAAGAAATGTTGAAAAATGTCGTTAACTTTATTCATTGTTTCAATATCAAAATAAAATTTCAAATATTGTAATAGACATGCATTGACATATTATATTTCTTCTCAGCGGCATAGATTAAGTAGTTCTAGGTTTTTGTAATTACTTGAAGGATGGAAAAAATAAGAATTATTGAAGTGTGAATGTAAAATTTTGTTACAAAAAAGGATTTTTACTTATAAATTTTTTTAAAAGAAATATCATTAGATTTATTACATTTATAGTACACAAATTTTATTAGAAAAAAAATATTTACTGATTACGAACTTCAAAAAAATATACATTAAATATAAAAACTTTGATATGGCTATAATATGATTGAATTATGATACTTTACTTTTAAATATTTTTAAACATAGTGTATCTAAATTAAATCTTTTAAAATTGATTTAAACTCGAAACTCTTTCATAGATGGCGCCAGCAGACTTCATTAACAGTTTAGTGAGTAATTTTTTTTTCAGAGAGGGGGAATACAAAGAAAAAACAAAAACATGAAAGTATTAAAAATACAATTGATATGATGAAGAAACTACATTGCATAAGAACAATCAAGTTCAAATCACAAAGATGAAATGCAATTTTGAACATTAATTGAGAATAGATAGAAAATTGGGGGATGTTAGGTTTGGTTTGTTGCTCTACGGTCATTTTGTGCACACTTTGGGCAAATTAGAAAACTGGGGGAGAAAAACGAAAACAAACTAAGTATTTTTTTTAATACGAACAGGTTTCTATTTAAAAAATAAATACCTCCCAAAATTAAGATTACAAACAGAAAACACGTTATATCCCGGAAAATATTTGGTTATTTTGTTGAAATTTTATACATAGATATTTAATTTTTCCTTGATTGTTCCTATATAGTATATTAAACAATGAAATTTCTAAACTGAAATTGGAAATTGCTGTCTTAGAATATATAACAAAACTTATTAGTCCACATTTGATGATATAACATGATGTCATTTAATGGCACTTGCATTAAAACTGTTAATTGTCTAGAATATGCAATAACAATAAATCTAATTCAGAATCATCTGTTTTTTAAAAATTTAACTAACAAACATTTTTGGGTTTATCCAGTTTAGTTTAAAGTTTAACTTTTCCACTCTACTTATCACTCGTGATGCTGTTATGGTATGTTCAACAACATCGGTTACAAGAGTAGCAAACAAGTTGAAAATTTCTTGCATATTTCACAAGAGATTATTAAAATTGCAAAATCATAAAAAAAAATTATGGCTAATCTGAAATTTGCTTGAACGGCATAATATAGAAGAAAATACAAATGAAAAGCAATGTAACATACACTGAAGTGACAAAAGTCAATATGCAATAGCAATATGCAAATTTTCAGATGGCAGTAGCATCGAGTAGAACAGGTATAAATGCGCAGTGCTTTCGCAGAGCTTTCAATTCTGTTCAAGTTATTCATGTGAAGAGGTTTTGACGTGATGATGACCGCACGACGGGAATTAAAAGACTTTGAACGCGGAATGTTAGTTGGAGCTAGACGCATGGGTCATGCCATGTCGGAAATCGTTAGGGAATTCAACATTCCCAGATCCACTGTGCCGAGAGTATGAAATTTCAGGCATAACATCCCACCATGGACAGCGCAGTGGTCGACGGCCTGCACTTAACGACCGAGACCGGCGACGTCTGCGAAGAGTCGTAAATTCTAACAGACAAGCAACACTGCGTCAAATAACCGCAGAAATCAATGTGGGACGTACAAGGGACTTGTCTGTTAGAACTGTGCGGAGAAATTTGGCTTTCTTGGGCTATTCCAGCAGAAGACCGACTCGAGTGCCTTTACTGACAGAACGACATCGCTTGCAGCGACTCTCGTGGGCACGTGAGCATATCGGTTGGTCCCTAGTTGAATGGAAAACCGTGGCCTGGTCCGATGAGTCACGATTTCAGTTGGTAAGAGCTGATGGTAGGGTTCGAGTGTGGCGCAGACCCCACGAAGCTATGGACCCAAACTGTCAGCAAGGCACTGTTCAAGCTGGTGGTGGCTCCGTAATGGTGTGGGCTGTTTTTTCATGGCATGGACTTGGTCCTCTGGTGCGACTGGACCGAACATTGACTGGAAATGCTTATGTTCAGCTACTTGGAGATCACTTGCAGCCATTCATGGACTTCATGTACCCAAACAACGATGGGATTTTTATGGATGACAATGCGCCATGTCACCGGGCCACAACTGTTCGCGATTGGTTTGAAGAACATTCTGGACAATTCCTACGAATGATCTGGCCACCTAGATCGCCCGACATGAATCCCATCGAGCATTTATGGGACATCATCGAGAGGTCTGTTCGTGCCCAAAATCCTGCACCATTACCGCTTTCACAATTATGGACGTCTATCGAGGCAGCATGGCTCAATATTCCTGCAGAAGACTTCCAACGACTTGTTGAGTCCATGCCACGTCGAGTTGCTGCACTTCGCCGGGCGAAAGGAGGGCCGACACGATATTAAGAGGTATCCGATGACTTTTGTCACTTCAGTGTATGAGCTCATACAAGCAAGTATAGCAACGTAGAATAAAGTTAAAAAGCTTTTTTTTCATGAGAAACTCGTGTTTGTTCTTTGTATGTTTCGTAGAAGTTTCGTTATTATATATCGTGATTTTGTATGCTTATGTACGTTTTGTAGAAACTTCGCTAGTTATATTTCGTGATCGTGTATGATGGTTACATAAACTCTGAAATTTGCTTGAACGGTAAAACATAGAAGAAAGCATACTTGATAAGCAATGTAACACATGTGTACATTCAAAGTGTAACAATGCAAAAGCGTATTTTTCATAAGAATATTGTGTTTGTTATTTTGTCTATTTCATGTCTATTTGCGTGTTATATTTCTAGAAGAAGATGGAATTAATATCAACATATGTCAGAATTTGATCATCTTAGAATCCTATTATTCAGAGACTATATATTATCGTACTACGAAATTGCTACTCTTGCTGGGTAAAATCAGATTACTTTCGTGAGAATTTCTATTTGATTGAGAACAGAAAGACTAAACAGAGTGAAGTGCGGGATTTCACAGACCCACTGGACACCAACATTCAGAAGGACAGAAATCTTGTGTACATGGCCAATAGGGATCATGCAACTACAGCTCATAAATTAGCTCAGGATTTAGGGTTGTAGTACAGAATCAAAAATCCCTATTAACGGTAATTTTTAGTAGACGAATACTTCGCAAGCCAATATCTAAGGTTTCCTCCAGCTTTAAAGTTACAGTATATGCATCTTTGGCTACAATGGTGCATTCACATGGATGCGTAAAAGTGTGACATCTGTTTTCTGACAAATCTCATTTTTGGTCACTACACAATAATGATTGATGGTCACTACACTATAATGAGGGAGATCCACTACTTTTCCTATGACACTTCTGATGCAGCAATACTTTTTGCGTGTATTGTATAATTTTTGTAATGAAAATTTAACTTATTTTTGGCCATGTAATCTCAATTTTTCTTTCCTTAATTTTTAGAAACCAGTTTTTTTTTATAGACGCTTTAACTTTTTTTCTATTGGTTACATACAAAGATTTATGTTGTACATTAAGTTTTAAAATGATAAGAAGACTGATTACTTGTCATTTAGGGTTGTGATTATTTTGACACACGATATAAAAAAAAAATCGTCACAAAAGTTAAAAGTTTTAAATGAGTAAGTCACCATATCATCACGAATTAATTATATGACATCTGCTGATATCCACGTTTCTAAAGATTAACATTTGATGCGAGATTAACTATTCGATCAAATATTTCTTAGATTCGATCAAATATTTCATATTCCAACAGAAAAAAATTTCAGCACAATTTCCATCTTAAAATTTTCTTACAAAAAAAATTTCATTTTTTTGTGTGGGAAGAATGAAATCACTAATTATATTATACTAAATTCTAGAATAGAAAATCGAACATAATTTGAATTTATATATATACATATATAATCATTATAATCATTTGCATATCAACACACTTCTTTTTTCATGTCTGATAATAATTCTTTATTAAGATATACTATTGTGTCCAAAAAGTAAGACCAATTTTCAATTTAAAATTCCCGGGGCTTATGGAATTTCAATTTTATTTCTTTTTTAGATTGCTGGCACTGTCCATGATATCTGTGTGAAATTTGAAGTCAAAATATTCATTAGCGTTTGAGTTACGCTTGACTTTATGAGACACTAAAACTGATTCCGGCGATTTTTGAAATGTCTGAATTGATTGTGCAAAGAACTTGCATTAAATTTTGTTTGCGGAAACGTATAGAATACTGCAGAAGGCATTCGGTGAACAATCCTATATCGGAAAGAAATGTTTAGAAGGGGTATAAACAGTTCAAAGAAGTCAGAGAACGCGTTGAAGACGAAGAGCTTTCTGGCCGACCATCAACCTCAACCGATGAAGCTCACGTCGAAAAAATTAAAGATTTCGTGCCTGCAAACCATCGATTTCCTGTTAGAGATCTTGCTGCTGATGTTGGAATTTCAAAAGGATCGGTCAATTCCATTTCGGACCTCAAACGCGTGAAATCGAAAACCCTGAATGTGCCAGCTCACACTGCATTGATTCTTCGTGACTTTTTCGCCAAAAATGAAACCCATATCGTTCCACAACCACTGTATTCATACCGTGAGACTTCTGGTTATTACCTAAACTCCGGGGATACCGTTTCGAGTCGATTGAAGAGATTCAACTTGAATCGCCGCGCGGTTTGAAGGCCATCCCTGCCGATGACTTTTTAGCGTGCATTGAGGATTGAAAAAAAAGTTGGCATAAGTGCAATTGTGTGTGTCCAGATTACTTTGAAGGCGATGAAATAAATTTGGAAGAATAAATAAAGAGTTCTTGAAAAAAAAAATTATTATTTTTACTTTTTGGCCCCAGTAGTATTTTCCAAATCTGTAAAAAGTTGCTTAGATAATTAATATCATGTAATTCGCTTAAGAAAACGTATTAAATTTCCTGAGGATCAAAAGAATGCTTTTATTTTGAAAAATTTACATATACATCTATGAATGCTTGTTAAATCGCTTAGGAACTAAGCAATACCGTTTTTTAGAATATCAATATTAAAGTTCAAAATAAAAATTTTAAGATAATTTCCGTAATATAAACATAAGGAATCTAATTACAGGAATGTGGGAAACATTACAAAATATGGCAGATTTTTCTCCTTAGTTAAAAAAAAATTTTAACTTTTTGATAATTTAAAAATTTATCAATATGGATATACGTAAATATTTCAAAAACTATAAAGCTTCATTTTTCCAAAACATTGTTTGATATTTATATATAAAATTTCTATAAATTATATACTAATTATTAATATATATATTAATTATATATAATTAAATTATATACTACATAATACCACTAGAATTTTTACTTAAGAAAATGATACAACTGATTAATTGTTCTTTACAAATTTGTATAGCCATGGAAGAAAATAGTATTGGAAGACGACAGCATTAGCAGTATTTCTATTAATTAATGGAAAGCAAACTCAAAAGAAAACCTATTTAATAATACCATATCTACACTATTATGATTTATATTATATTATACACTGAAGTGACAAAAGTCATGGCATACCTTTTAATATCGTGTCGGCCCTCCTTTCGCCCGGCGAAGTGCAGCAACTCGACGTGGCATGGACTCAACAAGTCGTTGGAAGTCTTCTGCAGGAATATTGAGCTATGCTGTCTCGATAGACGTCCATAATTGTGAAAGCGTTGATGGTGCAGTATTTTGGGCACGAACAGACCTCTCGATGATGTCCCATAAATGCTCGATGGGATTCCTGTCGGGCGATCTAGGTGGCCAGATCATTCGTTGGAATTGTCCAGAATGTTCTTCAAACCAATCGCGAACAATTGTGGCCCGGTGACATGGCGCATTGTCATCCATAAAAATCCCATCGTTGTTTGGGTACATGAAGTCCATGAATGGCTGCAAGTGATCTCCAAGTAGCTGAACATAAGCATTTCCAGTCAATGTTCGGTCCAGTCGCACCAGAGGATCAACTCCATGCCATGAAAAAACAGCCCACACCATTACGGAGCCACCACCAGCTTGAACAGTGCCTTGCTGACAGTTTGGGTCCATGGCTTCGTGGGGTCTGCGCCACACTCGAACCCCACCATCAGCTCTTACCAACTGAAATCGTGGCTCATCGGACCAGGCCACGGTTTTCCATTCATCTAGGGACCAACCGATATGCTCACGTGCCCACGAGAGTCGCTGCAAGCGATGTCGTTCTGTCAGTAAAGGCACTCGAGTCGGTCTTCTGCTGGAATAGCCCAAGAAAGCCAAATTTCTCCTCACAGTTCTAACAGACAAGTCCCTTGTACGTCCCACATTGATTTTTGCGGTTATTTGACGCAGTGTTGCTTGTCTGTTAGAATTTAAGACTCTTTGCAGACGTCGCCGGTCTCGGTCGTTAAGTGCAGGCGGTCGACCACTGCGCTGTCCATGGTGGGATGTTATGCCTGAAATTTCATACTCTCGGCACACTCTTGACACAGTGGATCTGGGAATGTTGAATTCCCTAACGATTTCCGAAATGGCATGACTCATGCGTCTAGCTCCAACTAACATTCCGCGTTCAAAGTCTGTTAATTCCTGTCGTGCGATCATCATCACGTCAAAACCTCTTCACATGAATAACTTGAACAGAAATGAAAGCTCTGCGAAAGCACTGCGCATTTATACCTGTTCTACGCGATGCTACTGACATCTGAAAATTGGCATATTGCTTTCCCATGACTTTTGTCACTTCAGTGTAATGATAATTATGAGATACATCTTGTTATTATGGTACCATATCTATACTATTATGATAAGTGTTTCTGTATTACCATATTTAGGCTATTTATGATATGCTGTGATAAAGTAATAAATGGGAGAGACAAAATAGTATTACGACTAATTTTTCCAGCAATCACAAAAATATTTTAGTTTCGAATTAAACAATATTTTGTGTTTTGTAAAAAGGTATTCTCATCTATGGCCTAGAACATCGAGAGAAGTTGGACCGACACTGTTTCTGAGGAGAGTTTTAAAGTTATTTGCGATTTCGAAACTCGTCTTATAACTGCCATTCGTTAAACTTGAAAGTTCTTTAGCATTGTTTAAGTATATCAGAAATACTTTTGGGTAATTTTTTTAGTGTTTTGAGTTTCCATATTAACAATAATTAACAAAGATATACCATGATGATCAATTATGTCAATATGAAGACAACAGTGCCCTAACGAACAAGTCTCTTTAAATTAAACACAATCAAGAGTTCATCTACAAACTGTTGAGGTAAACCAAAGATATTTCTATCCTTAAAAATACCACAGTCTAAAATATGTGGTGTTGATTAATTAACTATAGCTGGAAACCTTTCTCAATAAACACCTAAATTATTTAAAACGTAATAACTCTTAGTAACCATAATAACATTGCCTAAAGGAAATTTCCGGCTTTGTATCCACAATAACCAAATAAAACAAAGTTAACATAAACACCACCCATCAACTCACTATATATTTATCAAAGAAGGATTCCAATTATTCAGAGACTTATAAAATAGGAAAAAGAACACATATGCAAGGTTTTCTATAGCATTAGGCAGATTAACAACATCCTACTGAAAATAATTACACTATAAAAAATTACTTTATACAAACAATAGAATAATTAATAGACGACAATAAATAAATAATAGATTTTTAACTCCAAATGGATTTAACTAAACACAGTTTCCATCCCCTCCTCGGCGAATGCCTTTGGCGACGTAAACACAGTACAGCTTTCCTAAAAGTAAAGCATAAATTAGCAAAATATCAGTCTAAAGGCTCGTGCTCACCAAGGCGACAAGATGCAAGCGACCAAAATTTGACCTCACCGCGGTCGCCTGAAACCGGTTAGCAGTTCGCCGCTTGGAGTAGACCAACTTTCAACTTCAAGCGGTTTTTCACTATGCGTAATGCTATTTCTGACGTTTCGCTGTGAAGGGGTCGAAAAAATTTGGTCGCTTGCCTCTTGCATCTTCACGTCTCTCGCCTCGGTGGGAACGAGCCTTTAGGGGTCTGCCAAAAAGGACGACCCCCCATATATAAATATATATATATATATGACACGCACAGATATGTCAATCTCTGACGTCATCTTGGTTACTTAGGAAAACTGGGCATAAAGCGATAAGGAACCGAGTCATTTAGAAGAGTTTTGCCAACAAGGGTGAACAGTGTGTGTGTGGGGAGGGGGGTGCAGCTTCTTAAATAGACCGCATCATCTTCTCTGGGAGAAAGCACAGGTCCATTTCATGAATTGTATTCCGGAACTTCAAGTCATCCTCCTCTTCCCATTTTCTTTTCTTTTCTTTTTCCTTTTCATATCTGAGTTATTTTCTCGCCTTTGCTGGGTTCGCGTCATGATCACGTTCATTTGTCCATCTCAAAACTCCGTCATACATATCTTAGGCCTCACTTGCAGAGTTTTCTTTTGGCCTCTTAACTGTCACTCATTTTCCGTTACATATATAATTTGTTTTCCTTCTTTGGTCTTCCCTCATCGTCTCCGAGTGTGTTCTTTTAAATTCTTAATTTTAAACCCCAGTTTTCTTCACCTCATTGGCCAGAATCAATATTCATACACCGCTTCTCGTCAGCCATTTATTTAAAGGGAAATCATTTTCTCAGACACATGGGTCAGACCTTTGACCCCAACACAATACATCAGTCGTTTGCCGAGAACACTTTTTACTGCACAAGATCCAGATGTGTTCCCATAGAATGGGGTGCTTTCCGGAAGTCAAAGATTGTTTTCCCTCTCACAAGAGCCCATTTGGACGGAACTCCTACATCATATAAATATTTTTTACTTCAACTCATTTTCTTTCGGCTAAGCATCGATCATCATAATTATGGACCACTATCCACCATTAATTGGACACCATAGTAAAGCATAGGCTCCCATTTGCAACAAACACTCACTCTCAGGTGTAACTAACTTTTGGAACAGCTGCAGCCACTGTTAAATAAATCTTATCTGTTAACAGTGAAAAGCAGCAAAGACGTTTCCAAGCTGGACGTTGTCAATTAAGTGTCCATCAAAAGAACAGTACTTTCACCATCCTTTCAGGAGAACAATAAACTCGCCCATCTGCGATCATTAAGACTATCATCGGATTAGTATATCGTTGAATTTATAGCCATTGTGTATTCACTTGAGTGGGAAAGTTTACACATACACACACCTTCTAAAAACTACACATTCAAAACCACCATTCTGAAAAATTAATTTACATAACAAACATAAAATTTTATAACATACACTTTCATATTACAGCATAAAAGAAAAAACAGTATCAAATGATTTTAAAATGCAAGTCGACACGACAAACATAAGGATGTTATGAACAATTAAATAGTTTAAATTCATTTATCTTAGAAATTTATTATTCAAAATATATATTATATTTTTCAATTCCGAT
Organism: Caerostris darwini; assembly: GCA_021605075.1. Lineage (NCBI taxonomy): Eukaryota > Metazoa > Arthropoda > Arachnida > Araneae > Araneidae > Caerostris > Caerostris darwini. Next base: position 142,667 of record BPLQ01011509.1, read on the forward strand.
AAACATAAACAACTTGGATCATTATTATTGAGACACTTGTTCATATTTGTGCTCGTCAATCAATCACTGAGTTAAAAATATAAGGCAGTCGTTTTCAAATTTTTTACTTTGGTACTCCAATAATAAAGGAAAATTCTGTTCTTTTCCCTCTACGCTTTTTCTCATTTATAAATATCATAGCAGCTTTAAATGTTTTACAATTTTTTTTTTATATTAGAAATATATTAATAGTAGGTTTTTTTTTTAATTCAAAAGTAAAACATTTACAATATCTATCAACGCAAATTATTAGTAGTTTTAATTAATCAACAATGCAATACAATACTACGATTAACAAATATGTAATTTTGTGCAGCAAAAGAATTATACTTTTAAATTTATGGATTTTCAATAAAATGGGTGCTTGATCTGTTGCCTACAGCTATTCATTTATTAAGAATTTTTCTATGATTAGGTGAATAATTAGAAAAGACTAAAGTTATTAAGAAATCTTTTGTTTTGTTTCTTGTTTGGATAACAGGCTCGCAAAAAAATATTCCCACATCAATATTTTGTTAATGGCCGAATGGCTAGCGCTCTGGCTTTCGGTACCACAGGTATCGGCTTTAAATCCCGGCTTTGCCCATGGGTGTTGTAGTGGTTCGGAATCCACTTTAAGCCGTAGGTCCCGGTCCTAATAGGATCGTAGAGCGCTGCGGAGGCATTGTTACTCCGCGTCCGTGGCTTACCATCAAATTACACGCGCCCCCTGGGTAATGCAAAGTGAGTAACATCGGTGCAGCCCTTATAGGCATCCAAAGACGTCCATGTCTGTTTGCCAGCTGCATTGGGGAAAAAAAATATTTTGTTGAGATGAAAATCAATATCTTTAACGCTGTTAGTTTTAAAATCAGAAATTCAGTCAGATAATGATTGTTAATAATTGTAAAATTCATCTTAATTAAGGTATGTGTTCATTAAAGATTATTGACTTAATTGTTGAATTTTTCGTCTATTTAATTGTTATCTGTAGAGAATATGTCGCGCCATACAATTTAAAAAAAAACAGTGATTTTTAGGTATTAATTTATGTATGCTTTGTTGATGTTGTTGTTTAATCGTCGCATTAAACAACAACAAATATATGAAATAAAAAAAAATTGATGTACAAAAGAGGAGCGATCTGAAGAAATCGAAAATCGGGGGATGCGTCAATTGTACATGTACACTAATTGATATCATCTTCATTTTAATCACTATTTGGCCTTTAGAACATCTTTTTTAAGTATCCTTGGATTTTCTAACTACTATTGATATTATTACTACACTAGCCAACGGCCATACCATGCTGAATATACCGGTTCTCGTTAGATCACTGAAGTCAAGCATCATTAGGCGCGGTCAGTACTTGGGTGGGTGACCACCTGGGAACACCGCATGCCGTTGGCATTCACAAATTGGGACCTGAATGGCCGAGTGTCTGGCTCTCGGTGCCACAGGTTTCAGGTTCGAATCCCGGCGGTGCCATGGATGTTTGTAGTGGTTCGGAATCCACTTTAAGCCGTAGGTCCCGGTCTCCTATGACTGTAAGAGCGTCACGGAGCCAAAGTCAGACTTCTACCTACGGGTGCTCCATCACAACAGAAGCTGCTTCCTTCCCCTTCAATCATGAGTACGTATGGGCTCGTGGGCTTGGCCAGCCAAGTGGGATAAGAAACAACAAACAACAGCAACTACACTACAGTTCATTACTGTACCTAAATATGAGATGTCTTTTTCAATTTGAGGAATGATGTGGGTGTAGTTATATCATCGAAATTTTGAACGAACAGTATCTAGTATTTTGTATCAGTATCTAGTAACAGTATTTTGAAGAGCAGTATCTAGGGGTTCTCACCGTGCGGTCAACGGAAAGATATTCTGACATACAGATTTATCATGGTCATTTCTGACATAAAAACGGTAGCTATATTTTGGCAGCCTGAATTTCTGAACTGAGGGAGCTCTTTTGAAAATCCGACAAAAAATCCAAACCAAAATATTCATGCCTATGTTTCGGATGGGCAGGATAAATTAGTAAGCCGAAATGTCCTGCTATAATGTTGAAAAGGAGTTAGAAGAAGGAGATACCTCACATTCCTACCCTGAGGGTGTTTACGCCAAATAGAGGGAAATGTCCTCCTATAATGTTGAAAAGGAGTTAGAAGAAGGAGATACCTCACATTCCTACCCTGAGGGTGTTTACGCCAAATAGAGGGAAATGTCCTCCTATAATGTTGAAAAGGAGTTAGAAGAAGGAGATACCTCACATTCCTACCCTGAGGGTGTTTACGCCAAATAGAGGGAAATGTCCTCCTATAATGTTGAAAAGGAGTTAGAAGAAGGAGATACCTCACATTCCTACCCTGAGGGCGTTTACGCCAAATAGAGATAAATGTCCTCCTATAATGTTGAAAAGGAGTTAGAAGAAGGAGATACCTTCCATTCCTACCCTGAGGGTGTTTACGCCAAATAGAGGGAAATGTCCTCCTATAATGTTGAAAAGGAGTTAGAAGAAGGAGATACCTCACATTCCTACCCTGAGGGTGTTTACGCCAAATAGAGGGAAATGTCCTCCTATAATGTTGAAAAGGAGTTAGAAGAAGGAGATACCTCACATTCCTACCCTGAGGGTGTTTACGCCAAATAGAGGGAAATGTCCTCCTATAATGTTGAAAAGGAGTTAGAAGAAGGAGATACCTCACATTCCTACCCTGAGGGTGTTTACGACAAATAGAGGTAAATGTCCTCCTATAATGTTGAAAAGGAGTTAGAAGAAGGAGATACCTCACATTCCTACCCTGAGGGTGTTTACAATCAATTAAAGGGAAACAATGTGGTTGCAGTCCATTATCTTTTTCGTGATGCTTCTGTTGTATAGGAATGATGTAGGGCAAATTGTGCATCTGAAGAGGACTTAACCTTCCACACCTATCTCTTCAAACGCAATGGAAGGATATTCCGGCCTTTAGATTTATTGCCTATCCTGGCATAAACACGGAAACACTTAGCTGAGATAACACTATCCACCAGGTCGCTCTGGTCCGTATAAATGACCACCCCTGTGAAATGTAAAAAACCTCTGTGTCTTAAATGCATCAAAGCTTTTCGTTTTAATTTACTATTTACGCTCAATAGCTACATGTGGGGTGTTATTTAAAAAAAAAATATTTATTGTTTTCTAATTTTTTTTCTCGCTTTCTGTTCCGTTGTCGAAATAAAATGAATTAAATTTAATCAAACCAAAAATAAATAAATGAATGAATGAATAAATAAATAATAATTTTTGCGTTTTTGTGTCATTTAAAAAAAAATCGCCTCTAGAGAGGTTATGCATAATATATATATTAAGATTTCCCCCTTCTGCTTTTTTCATATTTTTTTTTAACTAATCAAAAACAGCCTTACTAATAATTGATTGATTTATGGATAAAACTTAGGTAGTCCTCAAGTATTAATCTGCAGCCAAAGATAATTAATAATATAATAATGCTAATCATCCACTTTAAGAAATAAAAAAAAGGAGTTACACTAAAATGATATTACCTAAACACGTCATACACGCTTACAAGCGTGAAACGCGGAATATCATCACCAATAAAGCTTTGTCCTTTTGGTAAGTATTCATGTTATGCTTAGCCACAGATTGGAAATGTGCTGTCAACAAGACTAACCTAAAATTAATTAAGCCTACCTCCGGTACGAGATGCTTACGCTACTTGGCGCATTTCATCCACGTGTTGAAGTTAATTCATGCACTACAGGCTTTCTGTTCATCTCTAGTGTTTGAACTATTTCATTATCAACAAGACTGATTCCATTGCCAAGAATAATTAAGGATGCCTCGTTTCTTAGCAATAAGGCCATACCTTTTCTTATATGTAAATATTATATGTATATATATATATAATATACTAGCACAATAAGTAAATATAACTTATAAGATAATTATGCAATTTTTGTTAATTAAAATGATGCTAATAAAAATAAAATAAACAAAAATATTGCATCTTGAATTCAAACAATTTCGAATATATACGTATATCTATATATAGAATTTCTTAATATAAATGCAATACTAAATAAACAACTTATTAATTACTGGCATCCATGCTAGCAATAAAAAAAGGAGTTTATCTATTTAAATATAATAAGTTTTACTTTTGAAGTCGGGAAATGCCTAAATACAAACATGTGCTAGTATATTACACACACACACACACACACACACACACACACACACACACACACACACACACACACACACACACACACACACACACACACACACACACACATATATATATATATTAGAATCATTTTAATTAACAAAAAAATACATAATTATTGTTAAATTATATTTATTTATCTATTAGAGCCTGATAGTAAAGAACATTTCTAGTTTTCCCGTCGTTCGTATGCAAGCACGTACATTTTTTTTTCATTCCCAACTCTAGACATTGGCTAAAGCAAACTGAACTCAAATCATTCCTAGCAATTTTAAGTGATTGGCCTTGTGCTTCGTTTACAATCATAACAAAAGTAAATCGTATCGGTTATTGCAGCCTTTTGTATTCGAGTGACGTATCGAATGGTTACAAAGTTCAAAAGTAAGATATCATTTCCACGAAAAATAGTCGGGTTTGTTTTATAATTGACTTTTATGACGAATTCTTTTTTCTTGTCACCTATTACAGTCTTATTAAATGATTCGTTAAAATGTGATATCACATATTTTTTATGTGATATTCTGCCAGTTTTTCTCAAGATTTAAAAAAAAAAAGGTTTAACTACAATACCTTAAAATCTCTAAACACAAATAAATCATGTAAATTGTCTTTAATTTATTTATTGCAGTTATCTTTAAAATCTACGAAAAAAATTAATTATTCTTGAGAAATGGTAATATTTTGTGCAATATTATATGGATTATCCTCTAACGCGTATAAATTTATACTAGAAACAAAAAACCTTATTTTACCTGATCCATCAACAATACAGAATATTTTGATCTCAACTAAATATTACCCACAAGTAGAACAAACTTAATTGAAGTGGTAAATATGAATTTGCACATTATGACGACATTTTCTTGTTCATTTAAACTGACATCACTTGGTAGCAAATTATGAATGTTAATTCCTTTAAAACGGGTAATAGATTAAACTATAAAATTAAATCTCCCCAAGCTTCAGGTGCGAATATTGGCGGCAGTATAGATGTTTGTTAGTAGTTCGGAATCCACTTTAAACTGTAGGTCCCGGTCTGTTTAGCCCTCGTGTACACCAGATGACCGTAGAGCGACAAACCAAACCAAACCCCAATTGATGATAAATTAGAATGAATAAAATTTATATTATATTTTACTAGGAAATATCAGACTGACAATTTAGAAAGTAGGCTCGGCATCGATCGATAAATGACAAATGTCAGGAAGCCACTACCATATTTACATTAAACAATTATTTGAATTAGAAAAAAAAATCATAAACAGTCTATTACGTCTATACTGAATTTTATCCAAAAGCATGGAAATGTCCCAACTTCTGATATTTCATGTACGCTCATATCCATAAATTAAGGATAATGAAGTTCAGGCAAAGAAAGAGACAGAAGCAAAAGCCTCGTCCTAGCTGAAGAGAGCTGACGAGACAGGTCTGATGCTGTGCTCCGTCTGTTTCTTTTGGTAGTAACTGATAAATACCGGTCCTCATTTGGCGTTGTAACTCGGGGGCGACCTGTGTTGTAACATCTACTCACATTACCATCATCTTGGAATCGTTGCCAAAGCCTGGAGATGACACTCTGGTCGATTCCAAGTTCCTCGGATACTTCCAGCTGGGTACGTCCACATTCCAGTCGTTCGATAATTCTACCACGTATAAAATCATCCAAATGCTTCCTTTGTGCCATAACTATGCGGTTATTGCACTGAAAGGCTTTTAAAGCGCTTGTGAACAATTTTACTTCTTTGCCACCATTCCTTATATACCCCTCTCTTACATTCTCGTCATTGTGACGTACTATCCGCGCCATCTGGTGGTTTCCTGTAATTTGCATATTCTTCTTCAAGATGTGTGTGATAATTCTACAGGTGAAATTTTTATTTTAGAGTTCAATTTCTGTGTGATTCTGAATTATCCTTAATTTATGGACATGAGTGTAATTTGGCCTTCTTTGATGTATAAGAAACTGCCAAGTCCTCATTTACACCTGATGTTTTAGTGAATTGTTTAGATATTGAAGCAATATAAATTATTAGTTATTGAGGCACTTACTTATATAGCTTCATATTTTGTATATGTAGTGATTAAAAAGTTAAAATAAAACACCTGTAATATATGCCTTATTCAATGTAGACAAACTCATTGAAGTTGAAAGTACAAGCAGTTTTTTATTAAACCAGATAGAGGACAATTGCTTTGTTAAACACCAACTATTGTAAATGCTGTTGTACATAATTATATAGTGATTAAAAACTCTGTTATGAATGCTTGAAAATAAATTTCCAAAAAATTGAAAATCAAAGATCACTAGTTTTAAAATTGTCTGAAAATGTTTTATTAAAATTACAAGATTTAATGGAAAACTGCTATGTTATTGATTACCCAATTAAATATACTTAAATTAATATTATTCAACAAACATATTTTTGAACAATTATTGTAAAGAAAAAGTAGGAAACTTAAACCTTAATTCAGGAAAAGGAAATACGAAACAAAAATTGAGGACTTTCATGAAAGGAAAATACTTACTAATAATATTACTAATTAATTACTTACTAATAATAATTATATTTCTTAATGCACTCGGCGTATTTTATGTTTCTTAACCTCATAACTATTGATGTGAAATGGTATTGTAAGAAAAAAAACTCCTTCAATTATAATGCAAAATACTGCTGTAGTTTTATATACATACGTATATACCTAAAAATTTTTATTTCTTTTTGCATTGGCATTGAAAATCATATCAAAATGGATTGTGTCTATAAATTTTATTAATGTAGCGTTTAATATATGCCCTATGCCTATATGCCATATGATATATATATATATATATATATATATATATATATATAAATACATTTCTTATTAATGTGACAATTTTATTATATATCTTTTGAAAAACCCAATTGATTACATGCTGTTGTGTACAAATAACAGGTCTCTTAGTCTAATTATTAAACAACGTGCCCTGTAGTTACGGGAGAAAATAATTAGAACTCCCCGTCGTATGTCCCAGGAGAATCATATTTCTACTGAGACTGAGCATAATTTAAAGATTCAGAGAGGCTTTATACAGGGGGTTGCTGATTTGATTTCTCACTTCGGTATCGATTTTGGAGCTCAACAATTTTTATTGCCTCATAACCCGATCTAAGCCAAGACCTCTTCTATCCACCCCGGCTTAAGCCAAAGTGTGTTAAAAGTGGAGGACAGTGATGAAATTTCAAAATCAGTGGCATATGAAACTATAGATACTCTCTACCCTATCTCACATTGACTCAGGGTTTACATAGACGCCTCTAGTAAAAAGTGATTGCTCTAGTTAAAAGTTGTCTAGTAAAAAGTGAGTCGGTTCCGGTCAGCAATTCTCATTTTACTCCCCTGTTGGTGTTCTCGTGTCTGCTTTCGACGGTGAAATCTCTGCTATCCGTTTGGCTTTTATTCAACTACAGAGCCGATCAGAGTGTTTCTCTAAAGTGGTTCTTCTATCTGATTAGAGAGAAGCTCTTCAGATTATAGATTTCCTATTTCTTTCTAGATCCAAAGATATTGATGACTGTGAGAATCTTCTGGCACGGTTGTCTGTTCAAAATAAAATAGTCATCTTGTGGGGATCCCTGCCACTGCGGAATAGAGGGAAACAAGTCCACTGGCTTCCTAACAAAAAAAAGGGGGCCTCAGTTTTACAGTTAAATAAATGAGTTGGACTATCTTTCCTTTAAGACGATGATTAAAAATACTCTTAGGTGCTCCATCTTTGAGGATGCTGGTGCTAGAAATGGTCTCAAGCTCTGGTATGATCATATTCATGATATCCCTGAATGGTTAAAATAAAAATCGGTGGCATTGCTGTGACTTTTCTCTGATCCGAGTGTCTCTGCAAGCACCTTCACATAATTAAACTGGTTCCTGACCCTCTCTGTCTCCTGTGAAGAAATGGATATGTCACACCTTACTTCCTGTTCTGCACTGCCTCCTGTTTCTTTATGGAATGTTATTGCATTGCCAGACGTAAGTCGATGGATTAACTGATGTCATTTGTTTATATCTTGTTCATTGTATTTTTTTTATATCTTTTGTCTAGTAAGCTAGCCATTAGGGGAGAAAATCATTTGAAAAATAGTCTTACCTAATTCGTAAAAACGGAGATATGAAAAAAAAAATGTAATATAAATGTTTAAATTGCATTTATATTTAATACTATTTCTATGAATCTTGTAAAAAGTGTCAGCAAGAAATCTTGTATAAATTCGGGACACACATAAATTGGAAATCTTGAACTAGTATACAAATCTCGAAATGAGATTTAGTGTGCCCCAAAATTCTCTCAAGATTCCTCACGTGAATTTTAGGACGGTTTGGTTTGTCGCTTTACGGTCATTTTGTGCACACGAGGGCTAAATAGACCGGGACCTACACTTTTTAAAGTGGATTCCAAACCATTAACAAACATCCTCGCCCTGCCAACCTGAAGCCTGTGGTACCAAAGACCAGAGCACCAGCCAACTGGCCATCAGGCCGCTCGAATTTTGGGACACCCTTTATAATAATATATCTGTCTTCATATTAAATGATCAAATAAATATTTTTATATAAATAAAGGGGATTTTATGAGTGCAATTACTTTTTATGTTCATTAATATAATTATTAAATCAGTAAACAATAAGTTGTTTATTTTTTAGTATTTTTTTAGAAGAATAGAAAAATTAAAAAGAATTGTCTAATCTTTACAGATCAATTTTGCTAACTTGTACTTTCAAAATTTGGGGAACATTAAAGTGACTAATCAATAAAAATTAATTTATTATTTTAAATAAAAAATATTATTTTTACAGACATGAGAATTATTAATGTCGTTAGATTTATATTTCATAAATATTTTTATACAATGCAATAATACATGAAAAAAAATTCTTAAATTTTGATGCTGATTTTCGAAAGTACTTTTAAACTTAAACTGCTTCTCTTAATTATAAAATACAGGGATAGAGTGTAGTTATTAAACTATAATGGATTTGAGGTGTGAAAACTTTGTTTACTGCATTACATTTCGAGATATTTTGTACTTATTGTTATAAAAAAAAGAAAAAGTAAATTTAAAACATTTGTTTATTTCTTAGTATTACTTTTTAGAGGGATATGAAAATCTAAAAGGAATTATCAAATTTATTTTAAAATCAAGGACAATTAGAAATCTTTATTTTGCAGCTTAATTTTAGTGTTGATTTTTCTTAACTATTCTTACTTTCAGAATTAAAAAAAAAAAGAAAAATTAAGGATTAAAAGGAACGTTAAAAAAGTAATTAAAAGATTAATTAAAGGAACATTAAAAAAGGTCTGAAAGATAATTTATTTCGTGATTAGAATAACAATTATTATTTTTACAAACTTGCAAATTAAAGTATCTAATAAGATCAATATTTCTTAAATTTTTATGTGCATTGCATTCATAAGCGAAAAAAAATTTAAATATGTCGTTGAGTTTCAAAAGTATTTTCAAAAGTACTAATTTTATTAATTATGAAACACAGTAATAAAGTATAATTATTAGACTAGAATGAATTTAAGGTGTAGAAACTTTGTTTACAGCATTAGATGGAAAAAGTTTACTTATTTATTAGTACTTCTTTTTTAGAAGAGGGTTAAATTTATTTTAAAATTAAAAAAGAATCTTAATTTCATTGCTTATTTTATCTAATTAGTTACTAAGAATTTAGGAAACATTGAAAAGACTAAAATATAACTTATTTTTATAAATGTCACATCAGATCAATATTTCTTGATTGTTTTCATGCTTAGGAAAAAAAAAGTCAATGATACTACAGAGTTTCAAAAGTACTTTTAAACCAAATTATTTCTATTACTTATACGTTATGGTCATTAAGTATAATTATTAAACCACAGAGAATTTGAGGTGTTAAACTGTTCATAAAACTTAGGTTTAAATACAGGAAACATCCTATTTTCAGATATTTTGGACAACTTAAATTAAAAAAAAATTAAACATATAATTGAAAATACTTTTGCAATACGGAAATACGTTTATTTTATAAACGTTTTGAGAAAAATACGAAAACAAAGAGTTTTTTTCATAAAAAGAAATAAAAACTAATACTTTAATCAATAACCAATTTAAAAGTTTCAGTAAAAAATTTAAAATTTTCATTAAAAATGTCAAATTAATAGAAATCAAGGTCAAAACAAACGCAGTATTTATTTTTTGAAAAGAGTATGAATGCTCTAAAATACCCATCTGCTTCCAAGTGATTAGGGTTCCACTTACATATGCTACAAACACCCATTGGCGAACGACGTTAGGTAATGGTATACATTTGTTTTTCATATATACTATCACGAGGAAGCCACTTCTATTGTTGTTGTTGTTGTAATGCAGCTGGCAATACAGAGACAGTTAATCTTTATGCCATAAGCAAGGTCTGCACCGCTGTTACTCATTTAGCACTACCCAGGGGGCACGTGTAGCTTGAAGATATGCCACGGACGCGAGTAACACTACCCCGGAAGCCACTTTCAATGCGAGACGTTTTACATCAATCACAATTATCACGTTATTACAATTGTCTCGTTTCCGAAAACAATAATCATAACAGACATCGCGAGTGAATTCGAACTTAGCTCTTGCACACTACTATTGGTCACAAAGACAACTGTCTTCAGCTTTTCAATTGGTTGGACAGCATATGTTATAGAAGGAGAAAAATGGGAGGTTAAAATTCCCCAATAATTTTTTATTAAATATAGGGAAATGAAATATTTATGTAATAGTTTTTAGTCTTGGGCCTGAATGGCCGAGTGGCTACCGCTCTGGCGCTCGGTACCACAAGTTTCGGGTTCGAGTCCCGGCGGTTTACATGGGTGTTTGTAGTGGTTCGGAATCCACTTTAAACCGTTGTCCCGGTCCGAAAACAATAATCGTAGAGCGTTGCGAGGAATTGTTAGCTCCGCGTCCGTATCTTCACAAAGTTACACGCGCCCCCTGGGTAATGCAAAGTGAGTAACGTCTGTGCAGCGCTTGCCTTAAGGCATCGAAGACCAAATGGTCTAAGTGTTTGCCAGCTGCATTAGAACAAAAAAAAAGTTTTAAGTCTTTCACAACTTTTGATACAGTCAGATAAGCACAAATAACGAAACCTTTATCCGATTTGCACCAGATAAACATAACTGCCGAATACGTATGACTTAATGAATAATAAGATTTCTTGATGAAATGATGATATTTCTTGAAGATTTCTTATAAAATGATGATACTTCTTGAAGATTTCTTGACGAAATGAAAATGAAAACTTTTTTTTTTTTTTAAATAGGTTGTGAAATCCATTGGGTTTCTTGGCCAAATTTTCCCCGAAGAAACATATAATTTATTAGATTTGACGAAGAGTGATAAAATATCATGAGAACTATCGAATAATAAATAAATAAATAATAGCCAGCAATTGAAAATATCTTGCTAATCAGAACCAAACTACCTATTGGGATGCGAAATTCGATCGAGAAAAATTACGGTTCATTAACATGGTGGGGGTAATAAACTGAACTTCCCAAAGATCTAGATCACTAATTCTAAATTGCCTTAACTTAATTCAACCTTAAATCTGTAATTATTCAAAATACAAGAATTCCTGCAGATCCAACCCACCGTGATTATTGATGCAGTTAATAATTAAGAACGAATTTAATTTTCGGAAAGGGGAAGTTCGAAATTTTATAGGAAAAGAAAGGAAGATTCTTTGGAATTTCTGATCTGATTTACGCATTTTTCGAACTTGTCTGTCCTGTAAAAGCCTGTATATGCTAAATTGGGTTGTCGATGTTCATTTGCTTGGCTTAATGCTGCAAAGTTAGAAAATTATTCGCAAAATGAATTTAATTTATCTTGATTTAAGGCAGTTCAATTTAAATGTTCCTGAAGATATTTTGCCATTTTAAGAGAATAAAGAATCTTCGGAGTGGACTTTAAAATTTAAATTTATTAGATCACAAAATAATATTTTGTAAAGTTAATTTAGTATTTATTGTTTAATTGCTATTTATTGCTAATTTAGTATTTATTGTTTAATTGCTATTTATTGCTAATTTAGCATTTATTGTTTAATTGCTAATTTAGTGTTTATTGTTTAATTGCTTCTTAGTCTAATTTAACATTTATTGTTTAATTGGTATTTATTGCTAATTTAGTATTTATTGTTAATTTAGTATTTATTGTTTAATTGATGCTTTCTGCTAATTTAGTATTTATAGTTTAATTGCTGTTTATTGCTAATTTAGTATTTGTTGTTTAATTTCTACTATTGCTAATTTAGTGTTTATTGTTTAACTGCTGTTTATTGCTAATTTAGTATTTATTGTTTAATTGATACTTATTGCTAATTTAGTATTTATAGTTAAATTGCTGTTTATTGCTAATTTAGTATTTGTTGTTTAATTTCTATTATTGCTAATTTAGTATTTATTGTTTAACTGCTGTTTATTGCTAATTTAGTATTTATTGCTTAATTGCTATTTATTGCTAATTTAGTATCTAATGTTTAATTGCTATTTATTAATAATTTAGTATTTATTGTTCATTTGCTATTTATTGCTAATTTAGTATTTATTTTTAAATTGCTATTTATTGCTAATTTAGTATATAATGTTTAATTGCTATTAATTGCTATTTATTGCTAATTTAGTATTTTTGTTTAATTGCTAATTTAGCATTTATTGTTTAAATGCTAATTTAGTGTTTTTTGTTTAATTGCTAATTTAGTATTTATGGTTTAATTGCTATTTATTGCTAATTTAGTATTCATTGTTTACTTTCTATTTATTGATAATTTAACATTTATTGTTTAATTACTATTTATTAATAATTTAGTATTTTTTGTTTAATTGCTATTTATTGCTAATTTAGTATTTTTTGTTTAATTACTATTTATTGCTAATTTAGCATTTATTATTAGCTGTGTTTTATGTAATACTAATTTAAATTGCAAAACTGACTTTTATTAAATGGACGATAAAAATGTTGAGGTAAAAGAGACAGTTTGCTAGTTATAACCCTTTTGGGTTGTGATATTGATTTTAGCATAAATATAAATTTCAAATTCAAATAATTTTCGATAAAAATTAATTTTGAAGCTAAAAAAGTTAGCTTTAAAATAAAAATATATTAAAATATTTATCTCCTTTAATGACCTCATTATGTATATCGATTTTTTCATGTCACGGAAATTCAGCAAGAAGGAAAAGTCAAATTAAAACTTAATTGAAATCCGTGTAAAATTATTTTTGTGTGTAAAATTTTTAAGTACATATTTGAGTACATATTTTAAAATATTAAGGATTTTAAAATTTGACGGATATGGAAATTAATTGAAACAACTTCCAGGTAAAAGATTCTAATGCATAGAATAGGTGTTATTATATTATTCTAGAAACGCACACACACACACAAACAGAGTATGCACGTCTTTTTTTATTGAACAGAAATTATTCGAAGTATAAAGTTAGAAGCGAAGTTCCAAAAGAAATGCTTTATTATTAAACAGAAATCCTTTATTTATCATTATTTTTATTTATTCTTTCTTATTAAACCGAAATTTTTGAAGTATAAAATTACAAGCGAAGTTGAAAAAAAAATGTTTTTTTTGTTTTGCATACACATATAATAGTTAATTTTAAATTTTATACTTTGAATGATTTTCGGTTTCAATAACAAATGTTTTCCCGACATTCTATAAAACAAACAAAATAAAATCTAATGACATGGATATGAATGATTCCTCAAATTAATTTCTATTCTTGAATAATATTTTAATATTTCCTTTATATATATATATATATATATATATAGTTATGTTCCCTTAAATACGCTTTTTTTGAGATTTTATGTCTTCAATTGCTGTCATTTTTATTTTTGCTTCAGAGTTTAGTTTGATTGGCTTAAATATTCTTACACAAATTCTCATTTGAAAAATTTGCGAAAGATAAACTTGTATAAATCTTATATTTGATTCAAAGTACGCCATAAGAATTATAACATAATCATTAACTGATGCTTCGTTTTATTGCTGAATATCTGATTTCGCACTATTTGTAATTTAGATTGCAGATTAGTAGAATGTTCAACGTTAGCCGCGAAGAGCCTAATACTCAACGCATAAGGGGAATTGTTTACTGAGATGTCTTCTTAAATGTAAATGACCAACATTTGTATTTGAATAGCGTAGCATTTGTATTGTACATGCGGAAAACCGGGACAAAAATCTCCGCAATCAGTCTGAGAATAACAAAACGAGTTGCAAAACGCTTTGTAGTTTGTCATTTTAAATTACGGTTATGGGTAACGAACTCAATTAAAACATCCAATCATAATGATAAGAAAGAAAAATATTTAAAATGGTTTTTCAAAACGACAAAGTTAATAAAAATATAAATATGGAGTAATTTTCCAAATTTGCATAAGTCTGTAAAAATATGTTTAATATAAGTATTAATCAGCATTATGATATTGTGAACTTTTTTTGTTAAACAAAGAAGATTTCAGCCTAGCTAGTGGCCTAGTGGTAACGCGGGCAGCTAAACTTTGGAAGTCTCAAATTCGAATGCACTAACAATGTCCGTTGTAGTCACTGCTTTAAGAAACTCGGAGACTTGATGGCGTGTGTAACGTATCCCGCATCCGAAGTTAGGCTGCCTGGTGGGTCTTTTCTAGGTTTTCTCATATGTGACACACAAACGGGGGAAGTTACCACTAAAAGTCTTTCCGGATGGAAATGCCATGCCCTCATCACCTGCTGGGGAGTTATTCGTGGCATACGCAAGGTGAACACAAGGACCACTGGTATTCAACAAATATATATATATATATATATATATATATATTTGTGCATCTAGCTTGTAGGTGAGTTCAGGTACAAATACTATGGTGGCATCCATTACAGTTACTGTTTTCAGAAACGAGGAGATTGACAATGTTGCATTGATATTAATGCTTCTTAGTGAGAGCTTTACGGGTTTTCTATCCTATAACACGCATTTGGAAGTGCATGGAAGTTACCCCCAAAAGTCATCCTGGAAGGCAACGTTCTAATCTCATCGTTTACTGGTGGGCTATTCGTGGCATACGTAAGTGAACCACGAGGTTTACAGATGTTTAACAAAAGAAAATGTTTTTAAATAAATACTGGAAAATTTCATATTTAATTCACGAGAAAAACGAACAAATAAAATATAAAGTCAGAAAAACATGCTTAGTAATCAGTAAAGCAAATTTCCTATACCATTAAGAATCTAAATTATCTTTTCGAAATAGCAGCACTGAACTCTTAGATTATTGGGATCCTTGAATCTAAGTTCACAAGACCCCATGTCTGGGGTTGGAGCATATCATGGGAGTTTATAGAAGCTTCAATGAATTTTATTATACCCCAAGAGCTATTCCAGACTTAATTCGACTAGGGATTTTGAGATTTATTCTTGCTAATGCCACTTTACCCCAATTTATCCAAATGCTGGTAAAATACAGACTATTCTAATTACCTTCCTTATGTGGAACGCTTGATAAAGATTTGTCATGGCGGTTACAGTTAAAAAAAGATTTAGTTAAACTTCTAAAGATTTGGTTAAACTCCTAAAATTTTAATGAAGTGCGATTTCAGAATTATACGAATACTGCAAGAAATTAAGGTCTGCCTTTTAGAATCTTTGAAGTGAAGTTATTGTTTTCAAATGCCGGATATTTTAACCGAAGTCATTCGCTATTAAAATGGCAAAAGTGTGTTAAATTCAGCGTTACTCAGGGTGGTAAACTGGTTCCTTTTCACATGAGTTACTTCTATTTTATGATCTATAGAAACCGTTACTATAAAAATTATGAAGGTGTTAACATTTTTTTTTCGTATGAGATAGAGACATTTATTTTCATAAATTAGAAGAGATAGCGACATTTATTTTTTATTTACATTTTATTTTTTAAAATTTAATTATTTATAACTTATATCCTTACATAAAATAAATTTTGCTTGATAAAATATATATAAACGTCTTATTGTTGCTTTCGAAGGCTAGCCACTTGGACTTATGGGCATTCGCCACTAAAAAGTTAAATATGTTGCTAATTCAGCGTTGTCCAGGTTGATAAAAACTTGTTTCTTTCTTTTTACGCGAGTTACTTCTATTTATGATCTATAAAAACCGTTACTACGAAAATCATGAAGGTATTGTAATTTTTTTCATAAAGAGATAGCGACATTCCTTTTCATAAATAAAAATTTAAAATAAAAATTTAAAATAAAAATTCTGCATGTTTTAAAATTTTATTTTAAATTTTTATTCATGATTTATATCATGACAAAAAATAAAGTTTGCACGATAAAATACGTCTAAACGTGTTATTGTTGTTTTAGAATGTCAGGTACTTTGACTTGCGGACATTAGGAAGATATGTTGCTGATTCAGCGTTTTCCAGGGTGAACACCAGGAGTGGCCTATTGCATTGTACTCACAGTTTACCTCCACAATTTTGAAAAATTCTTAATATACTGTACAGTATGGTTAATGGTTAAGAATATATAATGCATTACTTAGTATTTATATAACAATATCATTAATAGTATTTATAATATAATCAGAATAGAATAAATTAGAATACCATTACTTAGGTTAGCATTAGTAATAGAATAGTATTACTTAGTATTTATATAACAATTAGATTAGGCATTATTTTTTCGTTGATTTTGCAATATTTTCAATATGTTGGTCCTAAATTCACTTAATAATAAAATTAATTGTTAGGTATAATTAGTGATTACGATAATTTAATCATCAATTTTATTTGATAGTTGGTTTAGCTTATAGCGGTTGTAAGGATACGCAATTACATTGTTAAATCCTTGGGAAACATTAATGCATTAACAAGCACTGAATTATTGGTTTTATGTATAAATTTGAGACGTGAATTTTCTTTCCTTCATGAAAAATATATGCAATCATTCTCTCTCTGTGACGTTTATTATGTATATGGAGTTTTTCCCATTTAAGAGCCTTCGTTTCTATTGCTATCTATATTATTTATTGAATAGGTTTTGTTTGCAGAGATGACAGATAGTCTTTACGCTTCCTATATTGTTTACAGAGCTCTCTTTTGACTGTTCCTTTTTCTCAACAAATAAAGGGACTTTATTGAATTCTTTTTCAGATAAGTTATTGACAAATAATGTTGGTAGTGCAAACTTTAGTTGATTTAGTAAATTTAATTTTTGGAATTTAATATGTTCATGTTTCTGTAGCCTGTTTGTGTTTATTTAAACGTATATGAAAGCAGAAAGGAGGAAGAGTTCAAAAAATTCAATGATATTTTTTGGTATTTTACGAAATCAACTTTAAAAATAAGTGATTGTAAATTAAATTGCCTTAAAATAAATTAAACGTATATAATATACGTGTATTTTTTTATTTTTGTTGGAAAGAATTATTTGTAATTTAATAAAATAACTTATATAGCAGAAAAATCTTGCCAAATTTCTTAAAATTATAAAAATAAATTAAATAATTGTTCTTAGGTTGTTATTGTTGGTAAAAAAATTCAATTTCATTAAAATTAATGCATTTATTTTATAAAATAATGTAAAAACAAGTGATTGAAAATTAAATTGCTTTAAAATAAATTAAACAAATGTGTAATCTTCTACATTTAATGTCATTCATAATATTTCAACTAAAATTGATGAAAATTGACGTTACCAAATAGTTGTAAAATTAAGCTGTCAAAGAATATAGGACATTTTGTTGGAAAGAATTATTTATAATTTAATAAAATAACTTATATATAGAAGAAAAGTCTTTCCAAATTTCTTAAAATTATAAAAATAAAAATAAATTAAACAACTGTTCCTATGTTGTTATTGGTAAAACAAAATCCAATTTCATTAAAACTAATGCATTTATTTTATAAAATAAACTAAAGTAAAAACAAATGATTGCAAATTAAATTGCTTTAAAATAAATTAAACAAATATATAATCTCCTACATTTAATGTTATTAATAATTTTTTAACTAAAACTGATGAAAACTGATGTCATCAAATAGTTGTAAAATTAAACTACAAAGAATGCATGGCATTTTGTTAGAAATAATTATTTGTAATAAAAATAATAAAATAACTTATATATAACAGAAAATTTTGCGAAATTTCTTAAAATTATAAAAATAAATTAAACAACTGTTACTTTGTTGTTAATAGTAAAAAAAGCCAATTTCATTAAAATGAATACATTTATTATAGATTTAAAAGCAAAATTTATTTTATTTTCGTAGTTACAAAAATATATATTTAAACGCAAAATAGTGGTGAAAAATGACATAAAATATGGATAACAGCTCTGATATGTTAAACAAAAGTATTAATTAAAGAAAATTGTAAAATATTGAACGAAGGATTATATATCGAAAACCTTTAATATCATGGTAAATATTTACAGAATAATAATACTAAAAAAAACTTGAAATACTAGATGTATTGTATCTTAAGAACAGTTAACTGCATAAAGTAACTAATCAATAAGTAATAGATTTTTTGCACATACCTTGTAAAACTAAGAATTAGGTTTTATCACAAACTGAAATGTATTAACTATTTATATTTATATGAAATATAATGTTGTTAAAATTTGTGTTTTGGAATAAATTTGTCGAGGTCAAACGACTTATAGCAAATTTAAATTTTTTATGAGGATGATGATACACTATCAATTTATTTGTTTTATTCAAATTATACTCATTTTATTTCATCATAACGATTAATCCTGCATTTCATTCCTATTCATATAATTATTCTACCATGCATTTTTATTTATTCCCAATTAATTTTATAAAAAAATAAGCAACCATCTATAACAACCAACAATCTACAACATACAACAAACAAACAACCAATAAACAACATAAAACTTACTAAACAATTATAACATACTAAAAAATTTTTACAACATACTAAAACAATTTTTAGAATTTTTCAAATAAAAATTTGTTGCAAAAACATTTAAAAATTATTTTTAAGGTTTTTTTAAATTTCTGCTGTATTGAAATAAACTTTTATTTATTTAACTAGGGTTTTAGTTATGATAAGTATTAATGAATTTAAATGACAATAGGCTTTTCTCTAGATGTTTAAATAATAAATTTAAATAAAAATAGGATTTTCTCTAGATGTTTAAATAATAAATTTAAATGAAAATAGGATTTTCTCTAGATGTTTAAATAATAAATTTAAATGAAAATAGGATTTTCTCTAGATGTTTAAATAATAAATTTAAATGAAAATAGGATTTTCTCTAGATGTTTAAATAATAAATTTAAATAACAAGAGAGAACTGCTTCTAATTCTTTGGTGAATGTCAAAGTTTCAACCTTGATAGTTACTCAATTTACTAAGCAGCATTCAAAGTTATATATTGGCATGGGCTTCACAATTTATGCTTTTATTGGGTAACTCTTTAGAGAACTAATTTACTTAATAATATACTTTTGTAAATAATAGTAATTTACTTAATAATATTCTTTAGCTAATATTCTATAAATTGCTAAGTAGTTCAGTAAAATGTTAATACAAAATTTAGTTTTGATTCAACAATTGATTATTAATGAGTTTTGTTGTAGCATATTTTGGTTTTATTCTGAGATATTTTGCGCTGTTTTTAATATAATTTTCAAATCGTTTTTATTTATAAGCATAATTTGTGCTGTATTGAAATAAATTCAGTAGTATTTATATTCAGTAGTATTAATAAATCTAGTCTTATAGTATTAATAAATAGTAGTCTTATAGTATTAATAAATTTAAATGACAATATCTATTTTCTCCAGATGTTTAAATAACAAGAGAGAACTGCTTTTAATTCTTTAGAGAATGTCAAAGATTGAATCTTGATAGTTAGTCAATTTACTAAGCAACATTCAAAGTTATATATTGGCATGGGCTTCACAATTTATGCTTTTATTGGATAACTCTTTAGAGAACTAATTTACTTAATAATATTCTTTAGTAAATACTAGTAATATACTTAATAATATTCTTTAGCTAATATTCTGTAAATTGCTAAGTAGTTCAGTAAAATGCTAATGCAAAATTTAGTTTGGATTCAACAATCGATTATTAATGAGTTTTGTTGTAGCATATTTTGGTTTTATTCTGAGATATTTTGCGCTGTTTTTAATATAATTTTCAAATCGTTTTTATTTATAAGCATAATTTGTGCTGTATTGAAATAAATTCAGTAGTATTTATATTCAGTAGTATTAATAAATCTAGTCTTATAGTATTAATAAATAGTAGTCTTATAGTATTAATAAATTTAAATGACAATATCTATTTTCTCCAGATGTTTAAATAACAAGAGAGAGCTGCTTTTAATTCTTTAGAGAATGTCAAAGATTGAATCTTGATAGTTACTCAATTTACTAAGCAACATTCAAAGTTATATATTGGCATGGGCTTCACAATTTATGCTTTTATTGGATAACTCTTTAGAGAACTAATTTACTTAATAATATTCTTTAGTAAATACTAGTAATATACTTAATAATATTCTTTAGCTAATATTCTGTAAATTGCTAAGTAGTTCAGTAAAATGCTAATGCAAAATTTAGTTTGGATTCAACAATTGATTATTAATGAGTTTTGTTGTAGCATATTTTGGTTTTATTCTGAGATATTTTGCGCTGTTTTTAATATAATTTTCAAATCGTTTTTATTTATAAGCATAATTTGTGCTGTATTGAAATAAATTCAGTAGTATTTATATTCAGTAGTATTAATAAATCTAGTCTTATAGTATTAATAAATAGTAGTCTTATAGTATTAATAAATAGTAGTCTTATAGTATTAATAAATAGTAGTCTTATAGTATTAATAAATAGTAGTCTTATAGTATTAATAAATCTAGTCTTATAGTATTAATAAATAGTAGTCTTATAGTATTAATAAATAGTAGTCTTATAGTATTAATAAATAGTAGTCTTATAGTATTAATAAATAGTAGTCTTATAGTATTAATAAATCTAGTCTTATAGTATTAATAAATAGTAGTCTTATAGTATTAATAAATAGTAGTCTTATAGTATTAATAAATAGTAGTCTTATAGTATTAATAAATCTAGTCTTATAGTATTAATAAATAGTAGTCTTATAGTATTAATAAATAGTAGTCTTATAGTATTAATAAATCTAGTCTTATAGTATTAATTAGTAGTCTTATAGTATTAATAAATAGTAGTCTTATAGTATTAATAAATAGTAGTCTTATAGTATTAATAAATCTAGTCTTATAGTATTAATAAATAGTAGTCTTATAGTATTAATAAATAGTAGTCTTATAGTATTAATAAATAGTAGTCTTATAGTATTAATAAATCTAGTCTTATAGTATTAATAAATAGTAGTCTTATAGTATTAATAAATAGTAGTCTTATAGTATTAATAAATAGTAGTCTTATAGTATTAATAAATAGTAGTCTTATAGTATTAATAAATTTAAATGACAATATCCATTTTCTCCAGATGTTTAAATAACAAGAGAGAACTGCTTTTAATTCTTTAGAGAATGTCAAAGATTGAATCTTGATAGTTACTCAATTTACTAAGCAACATTCAAAATTATATATTTACAAGGGCTTTATAATTCACATTTTAATTAGGTAACTCATTAAAGAACGAATTTATTTACTGTATTATTGGATAATACAAATATGAATCCACATTCGCATTAAATCTTAAAGATAATATTCTGTAAATTGCTATGTACTTCAATAAATTGTTAATGCAAAATTTGGTTTTGATTCAATGATTGATTATTAATGGATTTTGTAGTAGCATATTTTAGTTTTATATATTGGTTTGATAAATTTTGGATTGCTTTAATTTAATTTTCAAATAATTTTTATTTATGAACATATTTTTCTGTAATTCCATAGTCTTTTATCAAAAATTTTATTTATAGTTTTAACAGATTAAATAGTTCAAAAAGTTCTATTAATTTTAATTATTTCAAATGATAAAGAAATCCATTTAAAATTATTAGAATACTGTAATTTATTTTGAACTTGCATTTAACTGGTTATCAGTTTCTGGATTTCAAAACGACAGAAAAATGTTTTTTTTCATGAATTATATTTCTTTTTATTTTTTACAATAGAATTTTATAGAAATTAAAAAACAATTTAGTCAAAATAAGAAAGGAATAAGAAAGGAAGAATAGCATCAAGAAACAAAGAATAGCAGCTAGAAGCAAAGAATAGCAACAAGAAGCAAAGAACAGCAACAACTAATGTTTGAAACATTCATCAAGCAATAATCTGCGTTGTTTTTATACATTGAATAAATAACTGAAGAAATAAGAAACTCACACTTTATTTTATTAGAAAATGGACTGTTTTTCGCTTGCAAATACTATTATAGCTATCTTGATTGAACTAGAACTAGTACAATTCTCTTAAATTGCGTTGCAATAAAGCTCTATAACGTCAGGAAAAAAATGAACTTTTTCTTAGAAAAAAAGTTTCTAGAGTCCCTTTTCCAAGAAGTGTCCTATTTTTCTCTTCCTTGAATACAATTTGTGTCATCATCTGTTGGATCGACCCTGAAAAGAAACTGACACTTTCTTGGCAAAGATGCGAAACTAGAATTGGCGAATTCGGAAAAATCCAACTCAAGTAGGAGTGTTCCAGATTTGTATAAGCAGAGCCAAAAGTTGTGAGCAAATTGAAAGAGAGTTAGCGGTGTCCGATTTAAATTTCACATCTGATTGGAGGGATGAGATTGGCACCTTTTGGCGGATTTCTTGGCGATCAAAGAAACGAGGAGCCCGCGTGGGATTTTAGAGGCAGCAGACTGAGTATCTTCCGAGAGACTGAAAGAGGAGACAGGTTGTCGCTTGAATTGCCCAGTATTCGGACACGTGGGTATGTTGGTGATTGCTTGGCTTCATAATGACAACAAGTAATTTACGTTCTCAGGTAGGCTTTGTTTCTCACATTTCTGAGGGATGGTAAGAAGAAATAACATATATATATTTTTAAATCCTTGTTCATAAATAGTTTTTATTTGGTTCTCAAGCTGGGGAAGTCTTAGTTGTGGAATTAAGTTAAAAAAATTAATATGATAAAAACTTTCTATAATGGTTGATTTAAGAAAAAAATGATGGCAACAAAATGTTCTGTTTCCCTTTATATCCCTAATTGGAAACTTTTCCAACTTTTTATACCAATGTTATAAAATTGCACACCGAAATTGTTGTAATTCTTAATTGTCCAAGAATATTTTTACGAGAGCAGAATAAGAAATAACAATTTGAAAGATTTCTGTGTATGTAAAAACTTTTTCTTACTCAAAAATGTTTATCGTTTCGCTTTTATTGTCAGAAAGATGGAAAAGTGATAATAATTTTTGCATACTTTTCAAGAAGTACTACTAGTCTACTTTCAAGAAGTACATTCTAGAAGTACTTCCTCATGCTTAGATGTCATTATGTTTTTAATTTACGGATTAATCATAAATGTTCTATTTCAAATGAAATTAAATGTAAAATTTGTTTTAAAAACATACAAACAAGTGCATTTAATATTATGTATTCTTAACATAAATAAGTACGATAGGAAGACATTCCATAAAGAAATGTAAATGTATGTATTGAAACCTTTGCAATTTAAAGTAGAAATAAATTGAAATAAAAAATAATAAACATGAGAAATTATTAATTATGAATATTAGTGTATAGAATGTTTTATAAAATATTAAATGCCATGCTTTGCGTAAACCTGAAAACATAAAAGAATTTCTTTCTAATAATCACACGGCATAGCTATCACAAATAACTGTTTTATTAAATTTAAAAAAATTATCATAATTTATGATAATTTCTATAAATTTTACATGAAGGAGACAAAAGACTGTAATTTCCCAAACTTTGCTCATTAACAGATCTTGTTATTTAGAATCTTTTTTTTTTTTTAAACCAAAATAACGCCATAGAATGAGAAATGATTTCTAAACTTAGAATTTATAATCGGTTGCAGAAAAGGCAAGTTTTAAAATAGCAAAAGTCACACAACTAACATAGCTTTATACTTTCTTTAAGGTGTTTTATAATTACTTTTGCTTAGTGGAGTATCTTAAAAATTTCTCTTCCTCCAAAATTTAATTAAAGGTTCTTTAGCCATTAAAGATACTTCAATATTGCACTTTCTAAGTTTGAATTTCAGTCTTGTCTCAAAATAATGGATCTTTTCACTCTGGCACAATATGTCAGCTGTCTGGAAAACCTCTATTATTAGGTTGGACAGCTTCGCAAGCAATTTTCGTACTTAATGTATCACATTCAACTAAATAACTTTACTATAAAATTTAACTTCTTTAATCTTGTTTCTTAAAAATTTATAAGAAAAGTTATTTACATACTAAAATTCATCTCCAAAGGGTTTTCTTAAGAAAAAGAGAGATCAGTCATTTAAGTTTTTAGTCTCTTTAAAGCAAGTAAAAATTTTTTAATTTCTTATATCCCTCACCCAAGAACGGAATAAAAATTGACTTTGCATCTAAATAAAATAGTTCTGCAGGTTCTATAAAGCTAATTATAGCCAAATTGCATCAATTCGAAAGTATTGATGTAAAGTATTAATATGTTCATAAAGTCTTTATTGAAAATTGAAATTACTGATTGGGATTTTATTTTTTTTCTAGCAAGTAATCTTTAAAAATAATTTGCAAGCCGTTTTCTTTGCTTATTTATTTTTCCTAATAGGGATTATATAATTTTAATTTACAAAGCATTTTAAATTAAGCTTAGTAATTAGAATAACGAAGACCCTTAAGGCAGTTTATTGAAATTTTTTCTACATTAAATCTAATGTTTTTTAGAGAATTATGCTATAATACTCATAATTGAAAAGAAAATTAATCTAGTTTTGAATAACAAGTTTAAAAATATCGAGTTTTAAAATATAATATAAAATATATATAAAAATATAAAACTCGATATTTAAAAATATCGATTTTTTTTATATCGAGTTTAAAAAAAATATGCTGATACATATATAAACATTATAGAAGCAGTAATTTCGTATACTTTAATTAAAACGTATTATATATAAATAAGTTAATGTTTTTGCGATTTAGTTTCACTGAAATTTCCTTAAATAAATGACCTCTTAAAAATGTGAGGGAAATTTAATTTAATGCATTGACTTATAAAAATCAAAATTAGATATTTCTAATTGTTTTAAAAAGCTAATTATAGTTTTAAATTGTCCTAATTGTTTTTAAATTTGTAAAAAATAAAAAAATAATGCAGATTGTTGATTTGATTCATATAATTATTCTTCTTTATAAAATAATCTTTTTACAAAATTTGCTAACTTATTTTCATTACTGGTTTATTTTGCATGTTCTTGACTAAACAAACATAGTTAAAAAAATTTAATTTGTAAACAAAAGAATTTTTGAATAGCTAAATTTCTTTCTTTCGAATAGCATTTTCTTTTGATATATCTGTTATTATCGTTTTAATCACAGTTCTAAGACACTATTGGCAAAGTTTGAATGTCATCAAATTTTTCAAAAAAAAAAATGTTTTTTTAAATTGTTTAACCTTTTTCTATAGATGAAGTGTTCGAATAAATGAGTTGTTGCTAGAGCAGCTATGTACTTTTAAATATTTGGATAAATTAATGGAAGAAATATAATGGGCGATATAAAACAAACGTTTTCAACATAATACATAATCTTTAATGTAAATATATATATTAATCTCATAAGCCATCTTCTGGGACAATCTATTAACATTAAATATTATGTTGCACATTTATGATTGATAGCGAGAGATCTCTTAAGCCTGTTGTGTTTGCATTTACGATAGTTAATATTAATCTCTGCTTATAATCTATGATAATTGTGGGACTTGGAAAGAGTGTAGATAAAAAAGTATAACGAATACAGCCAAACGTTTTATATCATCATATGAAGAAGTTTCAAGAAGTCATCAAGAAGCAGTTTCAATCGCCAATGATCAAGTTTTTAATTAAGTTCAAGAAATTAAGTAATTTATGGAGTTAAATAAGAAATCGTGTGTTTTATTTCTATTTCCCAAGTGAGGAAGGATCATATGTGCAGTCAATGGCGGCAAGTTGAGACGAGTATGGCAAGCACTTGATTTTACAATTGAAGTATGTTGCATTATTCAGGATGTGCACATCAAACATCTGTAAAGCTCATACACAACTCGTACATCGTGACTCTTTATATAGTGATGTAAAACTTTTTGTTGTATTCGTCTTAGCCTTTTAACCATAATCTTGCCAAACCTCGGATGAAATTATAAAATATCCTGCATCTATTTGATATTGCCAATTTAAATTACTTGAAATTTACGTGTTGGATTAATGGGTTTAAATTCTACATATGATTCATAAGAACACTACTTTTGAAAAATTTTCTATCATCAATTTAAAAAAAAAGATTTATTTATTTTTTAACTCAGCTGTATGTTAAACAAACAATTCTTTTGACATTTAAACATGACAGAAAATCCTTTGACTCGGCTGTATGTTAAACAAAGAATTCTTTTAATATTTAAACATGACAGACAATGTCATAAGAAATGACATCTTTGTAAATGCATGAATCGTTTTTGAATGCATGAATATGTTTTTAATTTCGTAAAGTTTTGCTTATAGCATTGTTATATTAATAAATATTTATGCATTTATTTATTAAAAATTATTTCCTACAAATTAGATTATGTTCAAGTGTAATTCAAGTTAGATTATTCAAGTTAGTTATGATTTTATTCAAGTTAAGTTATTACGGAGCAATATGCTAAGCATTAATAATTCTTCAATGCATTATGCTCCTCTAGCATTTAAATAAAATTTTGAATATTTAATATAAGATAGATTTTTTGTAACTATCTTTTTCTTTAAATATGGATGTTGTATACTTTAAAATAATTATTATGAATAATTCACAAAAAATAAAGTCACAAGCAAAAAATAAATAAGTAAATACTTATGTGTTGTAAAATATAATTGTCAAAGTGTTTGTTGTATATAAAAACACTCAAATAAAGTAATCGAATCTGAGAACTGCTATAAAAGCTGCAATAAAAACAGAAAAAGAACCCATGGCAAGATTAGAGCAATGACATTACGATTTTACGTGAAATTTATTCAAAAACGTGTAACACCATTTCTTAAGTTAGATTATGTAAAATAAGATGCTGAGCAAACAAGACGTTATACCAAATTCAAGTTTCCGGTCTTACACTTCAGGTAATTGAGAAACAAAAAGAATTTTCGAATAGCTACCATTTTCTTTTGATATCTCTGTTATTACCGGTTATTACAGTTCTAAGACGCTATTAGAAAAGTTTGAAATCCATAAAATTTGAAATAATTTTTCTAAAAAAAGTGTTTCAATTGTTTAACCTCTGATTTTCTATTGATGAAATTCGAATAAATGTGCTGTTACTAGAGCAACTATGTACTTAGTATAAATAAATACTACTTAATAGTATAAATAATACTAATATACTTTGTACTATAGTATAAATAAATAGAAAAAATATAATGGCTGATATAAAACAAACGTTTTCAACTTAATACATGATCTTTAGTGTTATATGTATGTGTGTGTTACCAAACTGCTGAAGTTTTATCAACTGAAAAGAAAGGAGTGAAAAAATAGTCCTAAACTTGCAGTATGGCAACAGCTGCTACGTCAAGAAAAACAATATATTCCAAATTTTTATAAAACTTTAGTAGTATTTTGGTAGTTATATTATCCTTACCTGATGTAGCAGCTGTTAATACATAAACGGTTTACTCTGCAACTAATAATAATATTAAACAAAACAGGGTAAACTAATAAATATTTATTTTATATGAGTTTTTTTTCCAAAAATTTATTTGTTTTCCAATTACTAACTTTACAATTGAACATCGATATTTTTATAAGAATTTTTAAAATGAAAATATTTATGTCATGCGAAAATATGTCACGATGCTGTGTAAGTCAATTAAATATAAGAATTTAATGTGTATGTGTATGTTTTAATTATTTCCATTGCTATACTACAATTTGGTTTTATTTAAAAATACAAAATATATTTTTTTGATAATTTTTCTTGTATGAAAATGCAAATAACCTCTGTTTCCTCAAAAAATACTTGCATCGTATTAGTGAGAAAGGGTTTTTTGAAAGAAATTCATCACACAAAATTGTAATGATATGTGTATACAAAATTATAAATACAAATGTTAATAATATGTTAAATGTTATAATGTTAATAATATGTTAAAATTTATATTATTAATATGTGAAAAAAGTATTTTTATTTCACCAAAGGGAATGTGATTTCAGAATAATATTAACATAAAGTAATATTCGATTGCTCAATATTTATAAATAGCGGAAGAATATAATAGGAAAAGTTTTGCATTGAATGCATTATTGCTATATTTTCTTTAATCAAAATTATAAAGAAATCATTAAGTGAGTATTATAAGTAAAATATCTTTTTAAAAAGTTTATGATAGCTCTAAAAGTAAGAAATATCCTTTTCTTAGTTATTTTATTAATATAAGGAATTTCAGAGAAAAAGAAACCCTCATTAAATAGCAGATATAATTGGTAAGTATGATTTTTGCTATAATCATTTAAACCATGAACAGTAACCATGATTAAAAAGGTAAGAATTTTATATTATAGTAGTTCAATTATTATTGTATGTATTTTATTATTATTCTAGTATTGTTGTATAACTGCACCAATTATACTACATATAACAAATTTTTTGAAAATAATGTATATTTTCTGATTAGTGAAGAAAAATGTTGTTACTTATACAGAGTTATGCATTTCAAAAAAGCAAAATTTATTACAGTACCCTACCTTAACGAAACATAACAATTTAAAAATAACACACAAAATTTTTCAGAAATTAGTGCTACTACTCATTATATTTTGTAGACAAAAACTAATTATTAATTTTGATTGAAAGATCGAGCTTCTTTTTAAGGTGATATTCAGATTCTAAGAAAAAACTTGGTTTGGCAATATGAATAATATAATCTTAAATAATAATTATATAATTTAATAAAAGTTAAGTTATAAGTTATTATATTAAAGTTATAAGTTAATAAATTATTAAATAGTAACTATATAATATTTATAATGAGCGTTTATAATGAATTTCAGTATAATGAAATTTTGACAAGTATTCATAATAAAGTAAAATATTTTGAATTTTAAAAAAATTTATGGTCATGTAAACAATATAAGGTTCTGATAATAGAGAGTTTTTGCATACCGTACGTTAGTTACCGTAGGACGTCCGTTAGTTTTTTCTCCCTAGCGCGCATGCTCATAGGAAACATAATTTCCTATGAGCATGCGTGCTAGGGAAAAAGCTAACGGACGTCCTACTTGCAAAACTCTATTATCCAACATTTGTAAATTTTTAGTTTCTTTGTCTTTAAAATTAGATTTCAATAAAAATATTTTATAAATTTGGAGCTGAGGATTTACTCTGGTTCCAAATCAATTCTACCATGGTGAAGCTTCGCAACTCGAATATACTTTTCTGCTTTGACTATTAAAGTGTTATAAAAAAATTTAAAAATAAAATTTCCGCTAAATCTGCAACCCAAGTTAACGCAAATTTCCCCTTCGTTAATTGAAATTATGCAAATAAGGAAACACAAAAAAAGCATCGTTAAAAATTTATATTCTTTGTCATTATTTAAATTTTTTTTCATTTACCAACCACCATTAAGGCTCTTAAAACAGCCAACTTAATTTACACAGTAAAAACATTACTCTGCTAAAGTTGACACAGGAAAAAAAATCCCATTTTATTCCAGTTTAACTTAAAGACACCAAACAATGAAATTTGTGCTGAATGAATAAAATGATTACGAAAGGATTTTTTTTTCGTAACAAAAAAATAAAAAGAAAATTTAATGATGCATGACATAGTTCTTATGCTTGTGCGTTATATTTCCATATTTTAGGTCGGCAATTTCGTAATACATATATCCATTAAGCCATTTTAGCAATGTTCTGAACAGGGTGGCCAACCCATGGTCCGCTTTGAATATTTTTCCCGTCCGTGAGAATTATCACACTTTTACAAAATAGATTTATTTAATAATGGCCAAAGTAGTGAAAATCAAATGTATTAAAAAAATGCAGTATGTGTGCGTCCATATATTCCAAAATTAACTGTCGAAATTATGAGAAAAATTAATTAAATTAATTATTTAATTGTTAGTGCTATTGGTTCAACTTACACCTGCGAAACGTTTTTTTCTAAAATGAAATTGATCAAACACAAAACACGCTCAAACATAACGGACGCTAACCTGCAACACCAATTACAATGTGCAAATACCCAAACTGAGAATGATTTGCAAAAGCTAAGTGAAAGAGTGGAGAAAAAAATATCGCACTAGTAAATTTAATAGTTATTAATGATTTAATTTTTTTATTTCGTTTATATTCATACACTTTTTTTTATATTTCATGTTTAATGTTATATATTTATTTGCAATGTGCGTTTAGTATCATTATTATTATTATATTATCTATGTCTACATGTAAGAATAATAGTAAACACAAAAATAATAATTCATTATGTTTCAGTTTTTCGCTCCAAAAAATGTCTATAATGGGTCTAAATCTAATATGAGGATATATAATTTTATATGCTGCCCCTGGAGTTATAATGCATTTCCAAAGCGGCCCGCAAGATCATTTGGGTTGGCCACCCCTGGTTTAGAAGTAATGTAAATGTTAATCTCTCTCTCTGTATAGACATACATATATATGGTGGATAGGTAATTGGGCTTCGAAATTGGAATTCTGGACACTTAGGCCAAATCGAAAGTTATCAAGTTATCATGCCTTTCGAGGGGATGTACTCATTAAATTTGCATGTTTCATAGTCCTGTATTCTCCAAAGTGTGGTACACAAATTATACTTGGGGGTATGTAGACTCACGATCACTTGCAATGTGTGATCGTGTAACACATACGTGTGGGATTCTCTAATTTGATGCTGTGTCTGTGCATCTCAAATCCAGTTAATTGACATGAAAGGAAGAACAACGTTACTACCCAAATTTAAAGAAAAATCTTTTCATAATGGGGGAATGGAATTGAAAATTGAATATCTAGATTGAGTAAGCACATCAATCTCACCCATTTCGTTCTATATATCTTTCTAGAACAAGTCCTTCTTCATTTAAAATAAGTACAGAAATAAATTAGAACTATATCTTCCCGTTTCACTGAGAGAAGATTTTTCTGATATCACTAAACACATGCAATCATATGTCTAACATTAAATTCTTATCAAAATGTTAACTTGTAATTCAATTTTAAATGTATGCGTATTGTTTAAAATAAATAAATAATAATAAATAATTTGACTTTTGACTACACACACACACACACATATATATATATATATGTGTGTGTGTGTTGTTCTTTTCAAATGCCAAGTAGTTCTGAAATGATTCGTCACTATAATGGCAAGTATTTAGAAGATTAAGAGTTGCCCAGGGTGCATCGGGCTGTTACATTGCACAAGCCTTTTGTCACTCCAGTTTTCAGTTACCACCCCTATGGCTGATATTAGTGGAGCGTGATAATCCCAGCCTCCTCCTCTGTCTCTCTTTCTCTCTCTCACACACCCAAATATATATATTAATATATATATAATTCTTATAACAAATTACAAATTATGCACACGCACACTTATATATATATATAGAGAGAGAGAGAGAGAGAACAGATAGCTTGGCATTCGAAAAGAACAACATCTTTCATTTAAAAAGGATTATTATGAAAGAAACTAAACATTCACATTTGTGCTGAATGATTAAAGTGATTAAAATAATCGATGTAGTTATTTTTTTCATAACAAAAAAGGAATATTAATTATTGAATTATTCTGATGTCTGTTGTTCAATAATTGTTATATTTTCTCTTTATATTATATATATTTTTTAAAATCACATAAACATTTTAAAGTTCAAAATAAAAACCTTACATAAAATAAGGATTTTATAACTTCATGATTATTTAGAATGCATTCACGGAAATAAAAATAGAAACTGTTTAAAAAGCTTTTAGCATTAATTGTTTTAGACAATCGTAAAAAAAGTCCTTTAAATTATTAATAAAAACTGGGTTCAACCATTTCTATACAAAAAGAAGAAGAGAGAAAGTTAAATTAGTAAGTGCAGTTTTTTACTGGTATACTTACTGTCACATCTGTTTCGTTTTTTCAAGCTAAATGTAGTTGAGAAAACTCGAGAATATAGTTTCACTTTTTCTTTGTGACGTTTCGTTTTTTAGAAATAGAAACTGTTTCTTTTCTTTTTTTTTTTTTTTTTTTTTTTTTTGTTTGGCAGCTCTTCTTTTAACAAATATAACGCCAATAATTGAATTCTGGTAAAATGTGCAGTGAACTGGTTTCGAAGTTGTTGATATCTGATGTTCGCGAGATTAAAGATTTTTGCTTTTGTTACCTTGACAGTGTGACTGCAGTGAAATGTGATTTACAGATTTTTAAACCCGGAGGGTGCTTTTTGAATGCATTGACTTTCAAATATTTAACTATCCTTTTTTTTACATGTCAGCATAAAACTAATTACTTTAAACTTCTAAAGCAATTTTAGAACTTTACTGTAACCTATTTTTTATTCAACTATTTCAATTAATTTTGGTAGATGTATTGAAATGCCACACTGATAAGGGGATAATGTTAACAGGTCCTTTAATTTTACTGAATTTCACATATGCCACAATGGCAGTACTAATTATCATGTAAGTTGAGAACTAATTATAATGTAAGTTGATCCAATTCGATTTAGTGGTATAGCGATAGTTGCAGACATTGCTGTGAAAAACGTGTAGATTCTGTGAAGATTTAGACAAAATATTTCTTGTCATCAGTCATACTGCCTGGTTAAAGTTTTAAGGAAGTTTTCCAATGCTACATGCAAATTCAGAAAGTTCACTTTAAAAGTCCTCTTGGAAAGTGCTACTCTCAAATCGTTCATGGTGTGGAGGTTGACACAAAAAAGTGGCTTTTAAACAAATAGTGACATCATTAGACCAGACCGGGAAATCTCGAGGCCGGATTAAAGAACAGAAAATTGAGCCTCATCAAATAATTCGTAAATGCTGCCTCAAAAATTCAACCTTTTTTCAGTACTTATGTAAAAAATTGTCTAATTTCTCAAGAGTAAAGCGTATAAAAGAAAGTCTGTTTGTTTGATCTGATATAAGAAAAGAGATGCAAGACCACCACTTAGAAACTATAATGAATTCAAAAGAAAAGGAGGCTTAAACTGCATTTCAAGAAGTTGAATTGAAGTTCCTTGGAAATTAAAAGATCTTCATTACGAAAATATTTTTTTTTCTTGCTAATTCAGCTGGTAAACACTTAGACAGCTTGGTCTTGGATGCCTTAAGGCAAGCGCTGCACAGACGTTACTCACTTTGCATTACACAGGGGGCGCGTGCAACTTGAAGATAAGCCACGGACGCGGAGTAACACTGCCCTCGCAACGCACTACGATTTTATTATACCGGACCTACGGTTTAAAGTGGATTCCGAACCACTACAAACATCCATGGCGCCGCCGGGACTCGAACTCGAAACCTGTGGTACCGAGCACCAGAGCGCTAGCCACTAGGCCATTCAGGCCTCCCCATTACGAAAATATATTTCAAATAATATTGATAAAAATTTGAAGTATTCGGGTGCATGAGCCTGAAGTCGTTTCGACCTGCATAGAGAGAAGGCTTCAGAGAAAAAGTGGAATTCCCTATTGAATAGTTCAACAAATTTTTCCAGTTCCTTGCCTAGAGAGGTCTACGTGACCTGCTGTAGACTTGTGACTGGCTATGACTACTTACAGAGCCACCTGTATAGAACAGGATTGGCTGGTATAGATATCTGCCCCCTTTGCGACTATGCATGCCTATGACTGGAGATCACCACAGTATCTGCCTTACTGTTCTTAACTGTTTCCCTTTTTGTGTTACTGTCAATGCCTTTAGTGATTGTTTTTGCGTTCTTTATTGTATTAGGCTGCTCGTAGACTAATGACAGATAATTTTTTGAAAGATAATTTTTTCTTTCAAATACTTAATGAATAGCAAGGTAAGCGTTTCCACCAAGATATTAGAGAAATGTAAAAAAGATATCAAGGTCGTTGAGATGTAAATATTATGTGAGATTACTTTTGTTTTCTTCATAGAAAAACTCCGGAAACATTGCTTAAGAGAAATCGAATATTTACTATCCAAAAGAATATGCCAAACTTTGAATAATAAAGAGGAAGTGTTGAAAAAAAATTTGGAATTTTAAGTCTATTTTTTTTATTTCATATACAACTTTCCTTTGCTGAACTGTTGGAGTTTGGAAATTAATGGAATTCGTAGAAAAATAGTGAGTGATAAGATAAAAGCGACTAAATAATTTAAATAAGTACTCCAAAAAAAAAAAAAAAACCCATAAGGAATACTACATAATTTATGGAAAAAAGTTTAAAAAAAACATTACACCTTACAAATTTATCCTGTCCCTCCTCTATAAATAAATGGGAATTTTCTATTCAGCATCGCATGCTTGGTTTCGAACCAAACTCCTTTAGTTCCCTTACTTTAATTTTATACTGGCGGATAGTTAAACAAATTAACTAACAACCAGTATAAAATTAAAGTTTTATGATTCTCTACCATCCTGTGCATCTTTCGCAAATCAAATGAAATATTTCATAAATATATTATTTATTCTCCAAGTTTGTAATCAAAACAATGTTTCCGATTTTATAGATCCAGGCTTTCTATTCAAGTATGCCTAAAGCAAATATTTTATGATGTTTATATTTTATTCTTTTCATATGATCGTAAAATTTTCTACCTATCTGGGAATTACCTTTAGAGCTTTAACTTTTAAAGCTTCCTCACAAAAACAAGTAAAAGTGATAAACTATATTTTATGAGTAAAAAAATAGAAAAAAACTTAAAAAAAGAAACAGTGATGTTTCGCAATGGAGACAAAATATCACGTAATACTTAGCTACTTTGAAAAACGTTGTTTTTATTATTTTTTTGAGGGGGAATGCTAAATTATTCATATGTATTTAAGTAGACCGAAATCTGTTTTTTTAGGCTCGGTGGTGGAATTTCAGAAAAAGTAATGTAAATTTATTTATATAAAGAAAACTATAGATTATTTTTGTGAAATATATTTTCCAGCAAATTGAAAAAGTTTAAATATTAAAACAACTTGTAGTTTATATATTAAAATAGATTTTTAAAAATAAACAAAATAAAATCTTAGAAAATAACTCCCCAATATAATAATTTATTTATCAAATGCATAATAACATTTAACTTGAAAATAAAGCTAATTTTAGCATGTTTTTTTGGTAAAAATGAATGAAGTATATGCTAAAAAATAATTCACCATAGATTACATACATTTAAGTTGGCTATGTGTAAAATAAGAACTTTTAACTTGCTTGTGTTTGAAAATAAAATTATAGCTTTTAAATTTAACAGTCCTTGAGCCATTAGTTATTGGAGTTATTTAACAGTCATTAAGTCATTAGTCATTGGAGGTATTTAACAGTCATTAAGTCATTGGGTTAATAATTGTTATTGCACTATATAAATATAGATTAAAATGTTTCTTTTGCTCACATGTCTTTAACTTCTCAGTATATTACTGTAGTATAATTTACGAACAAATTGTTTATCGTGAATCATAAACAGGATTAATATCCTGATCAGTTTGGTAGTATATTTATCGAATAACAAGAATTGCTGAAGTGAAATATAAAAAGGTTCTTTTTAAAAAGTATATAAAGATTAATAAGATAGATATTTTGTAAACAAAATGAATTTTTTTGATAAAGCAAATATTTTTCAAATAACAAATCCTTTTCCTCCAAACTCTCAAATAAAAATGTTTGTATTCTGAGTTTTCATAAACAAAATTCATAATATTCTAGATAAACAAGGCAGGACAAAGAATACTGAATATACCAGCTTTGAGAAGTTTTTATTTTTCTATTTGTTACAAAATATTTTTATTTATTATTCTGTTACTATTTTGTATGCTATCATTTTATATTTTCTTTTAAATAACTTTTAGTTTAAAATAGTTTCACACTGAGTAAATAGAAGTTCTTACAAAAATTAAAGAAAATTCAATTAAAAAAATTATATATTTGTGAAGATATTCTACACGAAAAATCTATTTTAAAATCTTTGCTAATTATGAGATCAAGTTATTTTTAAATATCATACTGCACAAATAATTATTTGATGAAAATGATATAGAACCTTAAATATGTTAAAAAAATACCATATTGAAAATTATATTTCAATGTTGTTTTATCTTTACCTCTACTTAGTTTAATTGTAATTATTTGCTGATTAAAAAAAACAAATGAAGATTAAAAAAAATAATAATCGATACAGATAACTGTACATTATTTATTAGATTAATTAATTTTTTATTATCATTGTCATTAACAGTTGTTATTATTTAATTTCTTTAGAATTTTTAAAATTAAAATTTTAAAAAAATTCCTCTAAAATAGCTATGGGAAAAATTTTCACGAAATTTAATTTCTGCTATTTTCAGAGATACCTTGTATTGGTTTGAACAAACGAATAAAAAATAATTACAGTCATATAGATACATACATACATAGTGATACATACTGATCCCCAATTTTTATCTATAATTTCGTTAATTTTTAAAATATCTTATATATTTAAAATTTGTAAGAAAAATCAATGAATATTTTGTTGTTGTTGCTCTTATCTATGGCTTTATTAGAATTTAATCCATACAAATTTGGCCACGTACCGTAGAAACAAAAAGGACATATAAACAAATCAGAATTACAACAGGAAAAGACCAGACATTCTTAACAAAAAAGACAAAAAGCCTTAAAAACAGTTAAAAACAAATTAAATGTTCTAAGAATAAAAATTTAAAAAGCTAGAAGCACAATAAAAGTCTATGTAATCAGACTTTTTTTCTCTGGATCTCCAGTAAAGAGTACACAAATCACCTTTTTTTTGTAAGTTAGAATCCAGTCTCGAGCAAACAAGTAGTTGGGCCTTATTCATTTTCTTTGTCTTACATAAAATACAGATACCAGAGTTCCCAATCCCTATTTTGGCCAGATGTTCGATCAGGCTGTCTCGTCCAGTTCTTAATCTAAAATTATCAACAGCCTCTTTGCAAGTTTTTCCACTGAATTTTTTCCAGTTAGCCCAGACTTTTCCTTTGATGTTACGTAATAATTCCCTAATATACAATTACTTAATTTTGTCTCGTATGGTTCTCTTAAAAGAGTTAAGAGGCATAGGACACTGTCCAAGAACTACTTCTGTTCCTTTTTTTTGTGCCAGAAAAACTGCTCTTTCGTTTTCATCAATTCTATCATTGAATATTTTCTTTATTTTACGTATATCAACGCTGAATCTGCTGATTTGTGTGATTTTCAATTGATTAAACCTTTGTTGATAAAACATCATTTAAATCAATACCACTAAAAATTATTCTTTGAAATTTATGTTAAATTACATTTTGATTATCAATTTTTAAAGAATAGATTTATTTTTCTTATGTGGAAGATAAATTATATATATGTATATTAACCAATGATAATTTGAATTTGAAACAAACATATCTTAAGTAAATCAAATATTCATAAAAAATTAATATCTACATATTGACAATAAACAACACAGTTGCAACTAAGTAGAATATTATGTTGATAAAGTTATCACCAAAAAAAAGTTTAACTTAGCATTTATTGTATAATAAAAAATGAATTGAAATATTTAACACCGAAAACGAACTTTTCTTCTTACACTAGCGCAACATCCGATGGTAGGCCAAAGTCATCTGCCTACTGGCAAATTTCGAGACAAGGGGTTGTTTTCTTTTTTTACTGGACAGGGTTGTCAGACCTACGCCCAACGATTTGCAGTTATATTAGACCGGGACCTACGGTTTAAGGTGGATTCCTATCCCCTACAAACACAAATGGCACAGTCGGGACCCGAGCCTGAAACCTGTGGTACTGAACGCCAAGTGGCTACTTGGCCATCAGGCCCTGAAACGAACTCTTATTGCAGTTAATATTATTATGAAACCTTTATAATTTTAAAACGGGGTAAACAAAGTTTCAACAAATTTTATCTCATTTAAAAGTACAGAACAAACTATTACTGCAAAATGTTTCTGAATCTTTCCACAATATTCTTTATATACTTTAACCCATTTGTGTAATTAAAGTATTCATTACTTCCATTATCAGCAATTTATTACAACCATTAACAGTAATCGCCAGTAGTATTTATACATGGGTGCACTCAATCTACAGGGAAATTGGAATAAAACATAAATATTTGGCACGTATAATAATATAATTTAAAAAAACAATATTCTTTTCCACAATATTCTTTATATACTTTAACCCATTTGTGTAATTAACTTATTCATTACTTCCATTATCAGCAATTTATTACAACCATTAACAGTAACCGCCAGTAGTATTTATACATGGGTGCACTCAATCTACAGGGGAAATAAAACATGGAATAAAACATAAATATTTGGGGAAATTGGAATAAAACATAAATATTTGGCATATAATTATAAAAAAAACAATATTCTAAATTCCAAAACTTATTTATTTGTGTATTAACTTATTCATTACTTCCATTATCAGAAACAAACAAGTTAAATATTCATGAAATAGAATTTGAATTTTTAAAATGGTGCAACAGATAAAAGAGTTCTCAGATGTCTTACGATTCTAAATTATTTTTGAAAGAGTAGCAGTGTTCACGAAAATGGATACCTGAGATTTATTCAATGAAAGAATTTTATTCTCATTTCAGAGAAAATGTCTCAAATCGAATAATTTTACTTCGGTATGCAGAATTACGTTTTTCTTTCCAATTGTATGTAAAATCGCAAATTTTGATGATAGTTTTAAAGAATTTACCGCTTACGAAATAAATTGTACTTTGATTGGCAATTTTAAATGGAGGGCTTTAGGTTTTGTTTTATCTGTACTATGATTTAAATTGAAAGTTATTTATTCAGTTTTGTTTCATGTTTATCCAATGTAATTTAAATAAATTAAATACTGTATTATTGCATTTACTTTTTTTATATCTATTGAAATTTATAGTAAATTTGAATATAGTTTGGTTAAAAATTATATATGGCTTTGTATATATATATATATATATATATATATAAATATGGCATATATATAAAAAATTATATATTTTAATATTAGCCATATTTATAAAGTTTTATAATTTAATAATTTATAAAGTATTACCTATATTTATATATAGTATTATCTACATTTATTATAGTATTTTATTATATTTATAATTTATGAAATATTATAATTTTGCCCTATTTATAAAAATCGGACATATATATATATATAACTATGGCTTTGTTACCCATCAAAATTATAAAATAAAACATGAAACATTTCCTTCAATATTTAATCATTTTATGATTATTGTTGTCATTATTGCAATTTTAAATAGAAGTAAAATAAGAAATATACGACAGATATTTATGTATTTTATTATTAAATAATTGAAACTCGTAGAAACTTGCACTATAATACAATTAATATTTTTTGCCATTTTTTTTTTAAATCAGGGAAATTACTTAAAACTAAAAAAATAATTATATCTTGAAATGTAAGAGATGTGTTAGTCAATAAGGCTAATTTATAATGCTAATACTAATGTTAATATGCTAAAGCTAATTTATAATGCTAATACTAATATGATAAGGCCAATTTATAATGCTAATGCTAATTTATAATGCTAATGCTAATATGCTAAATCTATTTTATAATGCTAATGCTAATATGCTAAGGCTAATTTACAGTTTTGAAATAAAGAGAAAGATGATACATACCCAATTTCATTGATTTTATGTCATTAATTCATGTATTATCTTAGTACTTTGTTCATGTATTATATGTAAAAAATTCAATAGATACAGACACATTTAAGATGTAGGACTGAACAAATATAAGGAAGCATTTTAACATGTGTAAATTTAACTTTAAAAAGCTGTTAATATATTTCCTAAATTATAAAATAATAACCGAAATTTAGATCCTGATTGGAAGTTATATCTCTATCTTGAAAATTGTTAATGCACGTGAAAACTGTTACATGAAATGTTTTCTTCAAATATTTTCAGCCAGGATAATCTTTTTGTTTAATTATTGTCTTTTTTCCTGTTTTATGTCTTGTATGCCATTTTTATTGGAATAAATCCATGATTCTAACCATTTTATCATGGTTAGTAGTTTAGGGTCAGTGGGTAACAATGCAGCAAAAATATATGGTCCCTCCAGGCGTGTTGATAGATTGTGTGACAGCTGGTTACTCCCTTGTATTTATGATTGATAAGGCCAAAGCGAGCTTTTTTTTTATTTTGTTGCAAAGTGCTGAAATGTCCGATGAAATGTTTTATTTCAGTGAACAAATCAAAATCGGAATAAGTTTTCCTAACTCAGATTTAAAAAAGGAATGCATTGCGTTGGTAAAAAAAATTTTTTTTTGTTTAAATTTACTGACAGTTAAAAAGAAAATCTATTTAACAACATGTTTATTTATATTTCGCGTCTTCATCACTCAATATAACACCAACGATATAAAAAATATTTGGAAATTATTTGTAACCTTTAACTATAAATAAATGTTCCTTTTTATAAATATGCACATAATTGATTTTTATTTTAGAAAATTGAGAATATGTTTTGAATTTATTATATATATTATTTTGAATTTATTATATTTATTTTTTAAAATTTATTATATTTATTTTTTTAAATGTATTATATTTATTTTTTTAAATGTATTATATTTATTTTTTAAAATTTATTATATTTATTTTTTTTAATTTATTATATTTATTATTTTTAATTTATAGGTGTTTACTGTTTTCGATACTGTTGCCCCTAACATATATATTCTCGAAAATTTATACATATTTGTTATTGTTGTCGTATCCCTCATGGAAGGAGGGAAGGCAGGGGGGCAGCTTCTGTTGTGATAGAACTCCCGTAGATAAAAGTCTGACTTGACTCCGCATCGTTGAAGAAGTTAAAAGCAGTGACTTTTAGTAATTTTAGAGGGAACTACCTTGCATTTGCATATTTTATGGGAGAAAACCCGGTAAATTCCCTTAAAGTAGTCTGTTTAACGAGGCAAGATGCTGAGCATCACAAACGCCATCTAGTCTCTTCGTTTGTTGATACAGTGTCTACAACAAAGCCGCCAGTGGATTGAATCTCCGCCCTAATCTCACCGGCGGTGCACGTTGCCACTGAACCACGAGTCGGGTTATACATATTATAAGAAATTAAAATTCTAAGATTTAAGTAATAAGTCAGATTCAAGTAAAGAAATACATGAACACTTTATCATTTAAAAAAATTATCAAAATAAAATTAGAATACTGTTATTAAAGCTTTAAAATTTATTTTCTGTTTGGAACAGCAATTACTTTCCA
Organism: Caerostris darwini; assembly: GCA_021605075.1. Classification (NCBI taxonomy): domain Eukaryota; kingdom Metazoa; phylum Arthropoda; class Arachnida; order Araneae; family Araneidae; genus Caerostris; species Caerostris darwini. Next base: position 184,580 of record BPLQ01011509.1, read on the forward strand.
AAATTATATATTAAATTGATTATTAATTTTTAACAAAATTACTAATTATAATTAAATTATTAATTATAACTAAAATTATTTACAAAATTATATATAGACATCAAAACTGATTGCTTCATTAGTAAAGGATCAGTTTTAATACTTATAAAATTACTGCACTATTGATCAATTTGCTTTTTGTGTGTATAGTTCTTGTATGCACGAACGGGGTTATTCCATACCAGACTTCCAGGGATAACTACGCTACATTTGCGTGTCATGTGGAAGAAAAACCCAAAAACGCCTACTATGCAGACTGATTGTTGATTCGAGATCCTCACATAAGCTGTTACAATTGCCATCGAATCTCCTCATTATTGGTTAAAATAAATTAAAGTAGTTAAATATAATTATTTAATACACACTGAAATAATAATAAGATTTCTAGAATATGTGATAATTTCTAGCATATGAATATATGCTACAGAAATCGGCATATGAATATATGCTAATTTCTATATCTAATTTCTAGAATATATGCTGAACCAAACTTTGAAAGCCTAACACATAAGGAATAAAATGTCACACAAATATTTAAAGTAAATTGTGATGTATTTGTTTATCTTACGAATTAATTATCTTTCTTACTCTATAAACCGCTTTGTATGTTTTCCTAACTTAAAAGATAAACGTTATTATTAAATATTTCAGAATTAAATTCTTCGCAGACAAAAGGTTGTCTTGTTCATATTTTCAATTATTCCCGGCATAAATTTTTGCAATTCCCCGAATTTTCTAAAGATTTCGTACAGATGGCTTCAAACGATTCTTTGGTAGTATTATCAAGAAGAATTAGGATTTTAAAGTGGGGTGAGTTCAAGAAAACTCAACGAAACGTAATTAAGTTAAAAGAACAAAGGAATCCAGTAGCAAAGGATGTAATCATATTAGAAAGATTCAATCGCAGAAAGCAAAAAAAGAACCTATGGAAGACAGAGAAATCAATAAAGTCATTCTTTTATCCAGAGCCAATTAAAGTTTAAAAAAATAATTGAGTTTTGGGAGTTAGATGATTCCAACATAAGTGCAACATTTTCTTTGTTTTTTCGGTATAATGATGCATAGTATTTTTTAAATCATCCATGATTGAGCCTTGTCTTACAATGAATCTACATTAAATTATATATTATATCGCATAGTTTAATATATATACGCAAAATTCATTGGATAAAAGAATCTACATTAAATTATATATTATATCGTATAATTTAATATATACACAAAATTCATTGGATGAAAGAATCTACATTAAGTTATATATTCTATCGCATAATTTAGTATATATACGCAAAATTCATTGGATGGCAGAATTTACATTAAAGTATATATTATATTATATAATTTAATATATAAACGCAAAATTCATTGGATGAAAGAATCTACATTAAATTATATATTATATCGCATAATTTAATATATATACACAAAATTCATTGGATGGAAGTATTATATACAAAGTATTGAGATATTTTTATAATTTTAAAGTTATTTCATTCAATTGAAGCATGTATGCGTATGCATTTCATTGTCTATAAACAATAAACTTTTTAGTAATCAAATATCTTCTTCAGATCTATTATTTTCCGCAAATATTTTTTACCAACTTGTCTTATCTTAATGCACAACTAATACGAACCTCGTGAAAAAGCTGTCGCGGAATTTAGACTTCCTGTGGGCCATGACTGTTTGGCAAGCTATCTGCACCGCATTGGCATTTTTTATAGCCCAAATTGCTCGCTCTGTGGGAAAGACGAGATCATGGACAGGCACCCTAAAGCCGGAAGCCCGGTCTCTGGTGAAAATAGGGGACTCTGAGGTGCAAAGATATTGGAGCTCTAGAGCTTTACTGATGAGGAATTGACTTTTTTCTTGTGTGTGTTGTAAACTGTCTTGATCTCATAAGAGTTTGTCATTTCCTCTTGCTATTGGGAAGAAAAGCTTTACATTACATTAGATTTATCAATTTCGAAAGAAAAAAAATTTGATAGATAATTTTATTTTAGCAGTGCTACAATTTTTAATTTAACTAACAAAATAAAAGAAGAAATTTTAACGACAAATGGAATTTCAAGAAACAAGTGATATATAAAACTCGATTTTATTAATATAACTTATTTGAAGTTCCTATTAGAGGACTTTTATTTCTATTCTTCAGCTAACGTTTTCTTATCTCTCTCACAGTTTTCCAAAAATTATAAATATATTTTCTTATAAATACATTAATTACAATGAAATTCATTACCACACAGAAAGTCTGTTTGGTTTGATAAAGGAATGTTGTGACTTTGGTTGAAGTACAACATACTACTTATACTAATCCTATCATAATAAAGGTTTTTGATTACTGATGAGTTTGAATCTAAATTGAATCGGTGGAATTCATTTACATGTCTGCATTCAAACACATGAGGTTTCAAAGGAAATTCTATTTCCATTGAATAAATGCTCCTAGAAATGGTTTACACATTACTAGAGTTATTTTATTCAGGATTCCTTTTCAATCTAATTTAACATGAGTTTAAAGGACTTTCAACACAGTGAATAACTAATTTTGATTACTTCAAGATTTATTAACTAAGATAACACACAGAAGTGAAGCTTATTGTATCCCTATTTCCTATGTTAAATGAAATTCCATTTAAATTAAGCTGCACCTCGCCATTGTACTTTGTTTAAAAATGGACATAAATTGATTATTGCCTTATTTTAAGCTCTTCAAAACGCAGTTAAATATTTAATTTGTCGTATGTTAATGCACTTTACTATTGTCCTTTTTTAACATACACGAGACAATACAAAACATAACAAAATAGTTAATTATAGAAAGAAAAACAAGACAGTTATTTCCGAAGATTGATATTAAAAATATAAACTTAACTATTTATATTTGTTCTCATTTTTATCTGTTGAATGAAAAGGTTCATCACAAAATTACTCGTAATGCAAAAAGATTTTTAAAAAAGTGAATTTTTTTTTTTATTTTGCTGATCCTAAGTTAAAAGGTTACTTCAAATGGGTTCTTCTTATTCCTTATTCTGCGCAAAAATAATTTATAAATTCAATAGGTAAAACTATTGAATTTATAAATATTCTGAATTCAATAGGTAAAATAACTATTAAATAGGAAAATTTAATAGGTAAAACTACTGAATTTAAAAATATTTGGAATTTAATAGGTAAAATAACTATTAAATAGAAAATATTCAATAGGTAAAACTACTGATTTTAAAAATATTTGGAATTCAATAGGTAAAACTATTGATTTTAAAAATATTCGGAATTTAATAGGTAAAATAACTATTCAACAGGAAAATTTAATAGGCAAAATAATTATTCAATAGAAAATTAATAGGTAAAATAACTATTCAATAGGAAAATTCAATAGCTAAGACTATTGAATTTATAAATATTCAGAATTCAATAGGTAAGACTTAAATTTATAAATATTCGGAATTCAATAGGTAAAATAACTATTCAAAATGTATATTCAATAGGTAAAATAAACTATTCAAAATGTAAATTAAATAGGTAAAACCATTATAAACATCAATTAGTGAATAACATCTAGTCAGACATGTTTATTTTTTAAAAAGAAATAATTTCGAAATTCGATTTTCGAATTTAGAAATTTAGTTCAAGCAAATAATATTCTAAATCTATAGCTGAAATACTATATTGAAACTCAATCCATTTTATAACATTGTTTACTTGTATACACTTCTCAGAGAAACAATATTAGACATAAATATAACAACATTTTTAGAGTTGAAACAACTTTGGTGACGCATAAGTATTTTTGAAAGGGCTGAGAAATTAATCTGCAAGATAGCCAAGTAAGGCCAAATCTTTTGATTGGCATAACAAATACTCGAGGATTTTCCCAACTGGTTGGTTGGTTATTGACTCTTGTTTTCATAATCAGCAAGGATGCTTCTTCTAGGTCCACTTTTTTTTGCTCCGGAGAACAGCTGACACCTCGACGAAAACAGAGAATGTCACTTTTCATCATCCTCGGTTGACAAGACAGCTTATGTTCGCCAACAATAGAAGAGAAATACCGAGTAGTCCAGGCTTTTGTAATTGAAGATACCAATTATTACGGACTTATTATTTGGGGGAGGGAAGAAATGCTGGAGGTTTAAGAAAGTTTATCTTGAAGATTTAAACACCTGGAGTTTTATAATGACATTACTAAATTTAAGTTTTGGAGCCCAAGATGTGTAAAATAAATTGTTTTAAGAAAAGAGATAAAAGTTATAAACAAAGTAATAAATGTAAGTTTTTTAAATATATTAAAGGGGAACTTTATTTGAACAATTAAAAATTACGTTTATCATTCTGTTCCATGAAGGTAAAAAAGTTTGGATGCGGAAGGAAAATTTCCACTTCTTTTTGGGAAACGTTAATTAGTAATTTAATCCTAATTGGCAGTTCTCAACAAAACTTTAAAAGATCATATTATTTAAACGTTTTTATTTTTTTAGCCACACTTTTAATCTATACTCGAAAATATTTGCTTTAGGCTTTACAGCCTACGCACTAATTAAGAGTATGTAGATCAAACACTAATTAGTAAAGTCTCTTTCAAATATATGAAAATTGATATAATCTTTAAATTTTAATTAAATAAAAAGTTTTAAGTATCTGAAGTAATAAATCGTTTAAGTCATTAATTAATTAAAAAAATCTATCTATCTATCTATTTACCTCTCTCTCTCTATACATATATATATATATATGTACATACATATATACATACATATATATACATATATATATACATACATATATATACACTGAAGTGACAAAAGTCAT